>VWZK01006488.1:103764-131790 GCA_013396935.1 Baryphthengus martii | reverse complement strand
TTGACCCCCCCCCCTCAGCTATTTCTCGACATGAATCAGATCCCCTCTCAGCCTTCTCTTCTCCAGACTAAACAGCCCCAGGGCTCTCCGCCTTTCCTCACAGGAAATACCTGAACACACCTGAGAAGCCTTCACTGAGATGCGAGCACCATTTTTACGAGAATATCCCTCTTTCGGGCTCTCCCCAAAGTTACCTCAGAGAAAAGTAACTTCTTTTTCGTAAGCACAGTAACTTTATTGAACCGGCAGCGCCGTGCCCGGAGCAGGGCTCGGCCCGGCGGAAGACCGGGCNGACTGGAGGAGGTTACTGCTGGGGGAAGAGAGGGGCTGGGGTTTCCGGAGCCAGCCTTTCCTTCCCCACCGCCCCGGCTGCCCTCCTGGGCTTCGCTGAGAGGGAACAACCCAAGCGACGTTTCCTCAGGCGTGCAAGGAAAAGGTTGTAGGGAGCCCTGCTGTAGCATCCCCTGTATGTTGGAAGGCCCGTGTTGCCAGACAGCCCGTCTCAAAACTGGTACCAAGGGCTTAGGGAAGAAATAACCTGCAGGCAATTGGTTCTTCGTAAGCCTCCTGACAGGGGAGTCACCCATCATGTTTAATCGCATCCGTGAGCCTGCCCTCCGTACAGGAACTGGAAAAATAATTTCTGTCTTCACATTTGGCGCCTTTTGGGGCAGGATGTTCCACATTCTAATGATGTATTATCTGAAACAGTATTTCCTTTTTGGCTCAAGCCCTGTGGCCGATTCTTGAATGGAGGAAAAATAAGCATTCATATTCACTTCCTCTGCAAAATTCTTCTAATTGTAAAGATGGTTCAGTATTCTCCTTTCTGCGCTGAAACATCTGCCTTTTTTTCTTCATATATTAAAGCCACTCCATAATGTTCTCTTTGTGGAATTTCCCTAGTATTCCTAACTCCTGCACTAATACTACTGCATGACCAGAATTTCATGTAGTGATTAAACTGTGGGTGTACAATGGGTTTAGGGATTATATGGAGTTATAATGACTGGTTTGTGTTCTGCTCCTTTCCCAGTACCTTCTGATTGTTCTGTTTAGTTTTTGGCCTCTCTTGAGCTACAGTGCCTCTTAAGAGCATGTTCCTGGGCGGCAAAAGAGAATAGGTAACTATTGTATAGAGATGTTAGGATTAGCTTCCCCATCACTTCGCACTTCCCAAGCTGATATTTTTGGTCGTTGTATAATTTATTTCTGAAATATTTCAGTGACCTTTCTCAGTCTGCTTTCCCATTGATTATCCTGAATACTTTCGCAGCATCTGCAGACTTTGTCAATTCTACGTTCGCTGCTGATTGCAGACTTTTTGTAGATGTTGAACAGGCAGATCCTGAGGAATCCCACTCGTGACTTCTTCCTTTAGAAAAATGTAAAACTATTTCTTAATCTTTGTTTCCTACCTTTAATTTATTATTAATCTCTAAAATGCTATTCATTTTTATCAACAGGAGAGAGTCCAACAAAGAGCCTTTTTCCTGCGAAGAGGAAATCTGTGCAATTATGCTACCTAAACAAGCACTTGTCTTTCTGTCTGCATGATATAATTTCCGAAGGTAATTTTAAAACTTGTGACCAACTTCAACCAAATTTAACAGGCAGTTACAGGTTCTTACGTTAGCGCAAATTACAAGAAAACAGGTGGTGATGCAGAGTAGGATTTTCAGTGGAAGGAAAACTCCTGTGTGCGTGTAGTTGGGAGTCTAACCTACTGGCAAAGTTGTGTCAGAACCCTTCCGCCCATGGAAATAATTGTTATAATCTTATTTCCATAGTTACTAAAATTTGTATATACATTTATTCTGCATACCTCAGCACTGGGAAAACTACCACCTGTCTACAGAAAAGTAACTATTTCCCTATTCTCTTACAAACCAGAATCAAAGCTCTTTCAAGATACTGATGCTTTAGATGCTGGATAAACTAAATGGATGGATTAGCAGGCTGCCACCTCTGTGCTCCACCAGCCTTTTCAAACCTCGCCGACGTACCGAGTGCTGTCACCATCACGTGATGATGGACTTGAATCGCCGTAAGAACTCTTACGCAGCTTACTCGTGGTTTTAATATGACGCATTTAGCAGGTTCCAGCAGTAAGAGGAACTGGGCAAATGTAAAAGGATGTAAAATGTACCTCCCTGCAGCAAGACCTACGGAGCACAACTGGGTTTCTAATAACACAGGTTCCTGTTCTGATGGCATGCCAAGTTTCCAGCCTTCCTCTCCATTTTCCCAGCCCCTTCTCAGGTTTCTTTCATGAAGAAATCCCTTTGTCTATGCCAACGCTACTCAGATGTATTGAGACCTAGCTGAGTAATTTTACCAAGGGCTAGTTTTTATTGAGACCCTCTCAGCAGAGGCAGAAAGGCGAGAGCTCTGGCGTCAGCCCTGCCAGGTGCGTTGCGCTGCTGCCGGGCTGTAACCTCAGCACCGCCCCATAGCCCACCTCGCCATGAGAATAATGCCAAAGAGATGATCTCCTGCACGGGCATTGCCTGTTTGCGACTGTAATGATGCCCGATAAGGTCCCCACAGCTATTTTATTTCCTCCTTCCTACCCTGCTGTCAGGCCATGTGTGGGCTGGCAGCTGCCTGGGGGGACCAGGAGCTGCGGGGACCACGACAGGAGATCCCCAGCCAGGAGCTCTGTGCGTACCAGGGGCAACCCCAGCCCTGGAATCTGGCGCCACTCTGGGGCCAAGGCCAGGGCTGAGTCGGGGTGTGGCCTGGCAGGGCCATGCTGCTGTCTCTCCTCCCTGCCTCCTTTCTTTCCCAGATGCTGGGAGCATTGGGTGTGGCATGGCTGGGGAACTTTCACAGGGCAAACCATGTAGAGCTCTCCATCATCTCAGGCTTTGCTATTGTCTGAGAGAGGCAGCTCAAGAAGATGTCTTCTAAGAAGAAATTCTTCTTGCACATCTAGATATTATGGACGAGAGGAAATGGCCTCAAGTTGTGTCAGGGGAGGTTTAGATTGGATATTAGGAAGAAATTCTTTCCTGAGAGAGTGGTTAGGCACTGGGACAGGCTGCCCAGGGAGGTGGTGGAGTCACCATCCTTGGAGGTGTTTAAGAGACGAGTAGATGTGGCACTTGAGGCTACGGTCTAGGGGTTAGGGATGCTGGGATGGAGGTTGGACTAGATGATCCTGGAGGTCCTTTCCAACCATAGTGATTCTATCATTCTCTGATTCTATTCTTCCAATCCTCAAAAAAACTGACAGATCAAAACCAAACATAGATTGATACAAAGGTATAATAATTTTACATCTGTCTTTCAAAGGCACTTCTATTGTATTTTTAAAGGGAAATGAGCTGACTCATATTTAGCCACAAATTCCAATTACTGACTTTCTCTTCAGTTTTTAATGATGTATTTCATCACACTTACAGTAAGTATTCGAGGTGAGGATATTTGCTAATACTGCTATCAAATTTGATGCATCGTATTTTACCCTCAAAGTACCCACTTCGCAGGTCAGTACATATATACTTCCTAGAGTCTTTCATGCAGAGATTTTGAAAATGATGTTATTGCTCATCGAAAAGATGCAATTCTGCTGCCTTCTTCTTCTTACAATGTAATAAATAATACCAGGATAACAGCTTGGCAGTTTAAATTATTAATAAAACAGAGGTAGAGAATTACATAGAAGCGATGCAAACATTTTTCCTTCAACATCTAAAATTAAATATAAAATAACCACGTATAAGTTAGTTGACCTTATTCAGAGATGCATTACTGCTAATATTTTTACAGAAGCTGTCAGGCCATCTTTCAAACACTTTAATAAATGTGGTGATTTATTTACTGAACCAAGTTCTACCTGTAAAATCTTCAGTTATGATGAACTTGCTGGGTAGGTCGGCTGTTGCAGGTATGTTTGTGATGGACATATGTCATAAAGGTAACGGGTTCAGTTCAGATATACGTTTTGGCTCCACATTTCAAAAACCTGAAGGAGATTTTTGCTCTTGATTATTCAAGCTGAATGGCAGTGCTGGCCTTGAACTTTGAACTAAAGCCATGGTCAGACTGACCCTGTATGCGTACATGAAGTATGTATACACTGTTCTATAATACAAAACAGAAACAGCAACCAGATAAACATGAAAACCCTTTGTTTCATGTCTAGATAGGCCTATGAGATTTTTAGACATAAACTTCCCACTTGAGAAGTACTTTAACTTTTGCTGTACATGCATGTATGCATATGCAAATATAAATCTGCATTTTTATGTAGATTACTGAAAAAATAGGGGGTTTATATTGTTCCTAGTACTGTGATCAAAACTACAGCCAGAAGAGGAAGGCGGTATTCTGCAGATGTTAAGCGGAGAGTTCTGTTTGCTAGATACACCCACTAGCATTTTCGACAAGCTTTCTCAGGAGGAAGACTAGAGAATTTTGAATTTCTGAATGATCAGAACTTCCTGTATATCCAGAACCATACCATTTTATCCAGTTTCTTTTTGTAGCGAAACAGAAGCCATGAGTTTGATTACTGAAAAAACCCAACCCAACAAACAAAACCACCCCACCCCCACCCTTACTTTTGGCTTATTTTTAAATCTTGTACCCCGGAGGCCCACCATCCTTCTTTTTAAAACAACACAGGAACAGTTCTTCCTGTAAGAAAAAATGCATTTTACATACTTCTCATATTCTCAGATTAAAAGGAGTGAGTGTTACATGCCATTCCAACAGAAAACTTTCAATTTACTGCAGCATTCTTAGGTGGCTTTGTGGCTTCATCATGCAGCCAGAGGTGAAGCTTCCAGCTGCTTTAATGGGGTGGCTTTTTGGTGGCATAGGATCAGATGTTTCAGTTTCAGTTTCATATCCCTGATGAACCTTTCAAAATGCAGCTTATCAAGCACAGCATGCTTAAATAGCCAATATTTAAAAAATAAATTGGATACACTGTCTAACAGACAGGATGTTCCATTTTCTATTGCAGTTAGCAATTATTCTCTGTTTTCCCTGAGTGTCATGATTTCTTATGTAAAATCCATGCTAATTTCTCATTAGACTTTTCCCCCAAATAAAGTTTATCTACCAATTTATCCCTAGTTTCTAAACTTCTGTGAACATAGGTCTGAAAGGGATGATCTGAGTCATAGGGTTCAGCCTTCTCTGCAGAAAACCTTACCACGTAAGTCTGTGCCTGTGTTCTGTTTTGAAATTTGTTGAACTTTTCTACCCAAAACTCCTGTTGCAATCAAAGTCCGGAACCTCAGTTTTCCAATGCTTAGAAATATCCCGACTCCATCGTTAATTTCACCCGTGCTCTGTTTATATCCATCTGTTACTGGACCATCATTTTCCTGGGACTTAAAATAGCTCTTTGGTTCACCAGGCTGTTAACCTGGATGTAATCTATGCACAGACAGCAATCATGTGCCGCTCAGCCTTTCTTAATTTTAAAATTGTGTAAGATCGTGACGTTTCTGTAAGGTTGCTCAGTCCACTGCTTTTTTTTTTTCACTTTTCTAAGTTCATATTCTGACTAGAATTGTACACGGTATTCCAGACACGGCGGTACTCTCCAGCATGGCCTACTTTTCATTCTTTACTGAAAATGTTCTATAGCCCTGCCTTGCTCGTTTGGTCAGCTGAACCATACTTATGGCTCATAATGACCATGATCAGTAATTACATTCAGGTATTTCCAATCTATCACTTCCCCTGGGTGAATCCCCCTATTAGAGCAGAAAATCTTGTTACAAATCCCTAAGGACATGGCCTTGTATTTTCTATTAAATTTAACCTTCCTTCTGTTACTCCAGGCTGCTAGATCACCTGTTTTCTAGGAATTAAATTCTTGATATGGCTCGTTGGGAGCAAGACCTCTCAGTTTTTGCCATCAGCAAGTTATTTAGCACGCTCTTATACTTGTGCCGTTGCCGTTATTAAATAAGATTGGGGCAAATGCTCGTATAAGGAGCCCCACTCGAATCCCTCTCTGGTCTCCTAGTGCCCTTTCCAGCATAGACCCATAGTCATCCTTTTAGCCGCTTCTTTATCTAACTTACATTTCATGTGCTATTTCACATTTCAACTAATAATCTCACAAGTGCTACATTGTCAGGTGCTTTATTGAGATAACAATCAATTGGATCTACCAGGTTTCCATCTGTAAAAATTCTGCTGCCATTAAAGCACACTCACGATCTACCTTTAGGAAATTTGGACTGCATTTTTATCCCATCTTCCATTTATATCCATGGTGCTCATTACTCTCAATTTTTTTTATTCGAAAGCTTTGTGTGTTATTGTAGACTAACAGAATAATTGCAAACATATTAAATGTTCACAAAAAGAACTGTGAAGCTCGCTATAGAGCACCACCACAATACAACAGATGGATCAACGTCTCTACCACAAGCCATAAAACTTCACACCCTAGTTTTTTCATCAGCCAGTAATGCTTCCCCCTCTGAGCAGGTTGAGCTCTCCTGGTTTAGCTTCCACGCCATAGTTCTTTTCACTTTGTGTATATCCTCTTCTAACAGCAAACAGAGTTTGACTTGCCCTTCTGCATCTTTGTCTGTTCTGAGAGCTGGAAAAACTACTCATTAGGCTGGGGAATGGAGTTAGGTTATATATAACCTCAGCGCTTTGGGGCTTCTCCTCCTTTTTGTTCTACTTGCAGTGTGCTACATTGCTAAATCCTTTTTCTTTCTTTTTGTTTTACGCTTTTGCAAGATCTAGCTCTGAGTTGGGTTTGGCAGATCTTCCTTGAGTCCTGTACCTCCAAGTCACAGCTTGCTTGCTTGCTTCATTCATTCATTCATTCATTCATTCATTCACTCACTCATTCATTCATTCCCCTTTTCCACTCCATACAGATCTTTTCCTTGTTTTTATTCTAACTGCTGAAGTGGTTACTCATCCTGCTTCCATACTTGGAATGTAAATTCCAGATGGTTTTTGCATCTCTGAGTTAGATAAATTCCAGATCTCTGTCATGTTTAAGCCTCTGTTTTATTAGTCCGTTGAGATACCTCAATTACTGTATCTAATCTACCAACATTTCTTCTGATGGTATTGAAAAAAGCCCTCCAAAACTTGAATTGTTGAAACAGCTTTGTTTATTCTTCTATTTCGTTTTGGTTTTTAACAACTGAGCTGTGTTACTTGCAGGAAATTTTCCTTTCTCCAATCTCCATTTGTGCTGCAAACTTCTGTTATTCAGCTGCCATCAAGATCACAAACTTTCCTCTGGTTTTCTCTAAAATTTCATTTTGTTAATAATATCACACCCATATCCATTATTGGTGTTGAAAAGTTTTATCACCTGAAAATGTGTATAATGCTCGAGATGTATGCGATGTCATCCCTCTGACAGAATGCTGATGGCTGTCACTAGACAAGGGCACTGAACCCAGCTGATAAATACACAGTAAAAAAAAAAATTCAAAATCTACAATTTAATGAACTGGAATCCTGCTGTCCTCAACTATTACAGTGTTCTTTCAGCACACTGAGGATTATTACACCTGTAAAAAGCCCAGCCTAACATACCTAAATTATGGATGGCATCACCAAGTCACCATATATTAACTGGGACTAATCAACTCGCTATTTATTAAAACAAAATCTGCTATCTTATTAGCAGGGAAAGTCCTTTTCTACAAAATGCACTTACTCTGCTGAAGTGCTGTTACTTTTACCTGAAGAGTGGCAGCTGCACAACCTCGAGAAGAGGAGAATGCATAGGCAAGTTGTAGTAGACTTAGGAAATTTGATTTTCATGTAGAGAATAACGGACATTAATTTTCTCTTTATGGCCTTCCTCAAAAGTGTGACTGTGCTTCTTCCATGCACATCTTTTTCACCTTACCTGTCCCTTAGTGTTTTCTTACAGCCACTAAAATGCATAAAAGCAATTATTTTGGCTCAGAAGGCTGAAAAAAAAGAAAACATCTGTACATGCATTAAATGTATTAGGAGGAAAAGTAAGGGTGATGGTAGTTCTAACCTAGTTCTTACTGCAATAAAATAGCCTAAGTCAGAATGATTTGAATGTCCATGTACCTTCATCAGGATATGAGTGAAAAAAAATTCTGTCTGTACAGTTTTCTATTTCATAGCTTATCTTATACACACATGAATGAAGCAGTTTGAAATTTAGGAATTTCCAAGAAATATGCTACTCAGTCAGTACCACAAAAATGAATATATACAACTTTCTCAAAATGTTTGCAACAATCTTCCTTCCCATGTGAGCAGGAGACTGGACTAGAAGACCTCCTGAAGATCTACACCACTTTCCTCTTCAATTTACTGCGCTGGCCTCATTTGTTAACGAATTTAGGATACAACGTGATATAGCCAACCTAAATTATTTCTTACTCACTTAGGTGGGACAGGAGTGCAGACAAAAAGCCCCATTTCTAATTTACAGGTCATATTAACAAACAAAACAGAGAAAGAATGTTTCTTTTGTAAGACACAATCTCATGTATAGTGTGTGATGGGCTGTAGTTTTCCTCAGCGTGTAACTCACAGGCAGCACGTTCCCTGCAAGACTCTCTGATACTCTTTAGGGCCTTAGAAAGCTACTTCTGTAACTATGGTGCAGGTTGATATAGAACATAGCAATTAGAAATATAACAAGAAATACCCTAAAATATTAATTGCTCAAGGAAAAAATTGCTCAGATAACAAAGCTTAGGCACACAGCCCACAGGGTGGTGTCCATCAGTCTTGCGTTGTTGATTTTCCCATTTCCCAAAGAAGCGTTTCCAACTTTCAACCCCTGCCAGGTTAAGAACTGCATTCTTTTCCATTATTAGAGAAATTAGGAATTTGCAGAGGAAAAAAAAAATTAACCTTATCTACCAGTCCAAATCATACCACCAATTAGCCCAAAGATGGAGGTTTCTGAGAGATTAAGTATCAGTGAAGGTAAGCCCATGGGTCTGGCTCAAAGTGAAAATTAGGCAGGTCTGATCTGCAGCACGAGCCCAGATCAAGGGTAGACACTTGTGGAAACCTATGAGGCTTGATCCCATAACTTTATGGGACCAAAGTTGCTCATGATTTAAAATAGCTAGACCAGAAAACCAATTGAGAGTTCCATTTAGTATTGTCTCCTTTCCTCTTCAAACAAGTGAAAAGCTTTGCTTTCTTGAGAGAAAAGTCTTGGGGAAATTACCAAGTGAAATCTTAGTACCCCAGGTGTCTTATTGCTCTTGATCAAAAGCCACCACCAAAAGAGTTGTAAGGAGCATGTAGAAATAGGAATAACGTCTTTCTCTAGAGCAATGTGAGATCATATGAAAATTAATTACAAGGCAGAAAAGGGTCAAGAGCCAGAAAAATGTAGAACTCTACTGCATTTGTATAATATAATATTATTTGTCAAAACTTTCCTGTACAAGTGGCAGAGTATCGTTTAAATATGAAAAACAAGTATCATTTAAATATGGAAGACCTCTAAAATGCTTCAGTCAGAGTTTATTATTCCACACATTTTGGTTTGATAGACAGCCTTAGGTCATTAATTTCTGTCTACTCTTCTCATTATTATCCACATTAGCTATGAGTTGTTCTCTGTATAATTTAGCCTAGCAATTACATTAGGTTATTATTCCAAATTGAAATCATACATATATATATATATACACATACGGGCACCTCCTCCCTGGAAGTGTTGAAGCCCAGGCTGGATGAGGCTCTGAGTCAACCTGCTCTAGTGGGAGGTGTCCCTGCCCGTGGCAGGGGGGTTGGACCTCGATGATCTTCCAACTCAAGCCATTCTGTGAGTCTATGAGTCTGTGATATATAAAAATTACAGAAAATGCATATGGAAGGAAATGGAAATGCAGCTAACACGGAAATACATACTTGACCATATTTATGCAATTTATTAATGACTAAGAAATATTTCTCAGTGTTCATCAGTATATCCAGAACAACTTCATTAAACTTTCAAGTATAGCCAGCCACAGTAGAAAATCTTGTACTGGAAGCAACAAAACAGCGCAGCTGTACTTCCCAGGAATTGTAACCATGGATTCCTGATATTTAGGACTGTTCCAAGTCCTCAAATCCAAGTAAGACTGAAATGGTTTTCTATCACCTTTGCTACCAAAAGGGTGTCAGTGAGTTTTAGAACGAGGTACTTCTTTTGAGCTAAGCAAACTGTTGTCCTAAGGAAGCAAACACACCCTATGCTTACACCAAAAGCTTGTGGCCAGGGGAAGCTGCACTCCACCTCAAACTACGTTACAGCCTTTGGAAGCAGCATACCCTAGCCTGCTCTGAACTGCGGAATCTCTAACACTGTCAAAGCAGCCTTCACTTAGCAAGAGCTGCAGAAAGCAGGCTCTGCTAGGTTCATCCAGGTTCACTTATGGAACACTGTACCTTGGGTTTGCGAGCTGGTATCCCAAATTTGTTAGCAAAAAATGCAGTAACAGTGTACTGGAAAGGAAAAAACCTCAAATGTGAACGTCACAGAAGTGCCCGAACAGCCATAATCACTAAAGGAAGCCCTGTACCGCTATGGAAATAGGAACCCTGAAGGTTTTAAGACCTAGTCTGGAAAGCATCCTATCTTAAAATGCTAAGATCAGGGGTTTTCTTTTGCTGCTAGAAGTAGGTGCTTTTTATTGCTATTCAGTAAATAGCTATTTGAGAAAGGTAAATTAATAGGACTAGCAGTTGCAGAAAAGCCTGCACATAAGCACATTCAGATAAATCAGCACAGTATGTTCAGTGAGTTGTCAAGAACATAGATAAGTTGAGGAGGGGTGCAAGGAAAGACTGAAGAGGAAAAGAAGGGAGGAAAGCAAGAAGAAAGGCTAGAGTTAGAAAATGAGAGCTGCTGAAGGCCAATATGTAAATAGCTGTAGCCAAATAAAGTTTCCTGGTAAGAGAATTTGTGCTTCACAAGTCAAGAGAAACACAGTATTTTCAGGTGATGTCTGTTGCTCAGGGATCTCTTTCCCTAGGGTTGCCGTCTGTGTTCTGATAGGCAGACTGGGTGGGAGATTTCTCCAGCGGCAAATTCTTAACTTCTTTCTTCCCTTAAATTCTTTCTTCCCTGTCGAGGAAACAGCTTGACAGCTATCAGTTCCTTTGTTTGTCAAGGGGATTTTTTTTTGCTCCCTGGCAAAGTGCCTGCTCTGTATTTATTCCCTTTGTTTGGATTTCTTTTCCTTTTCAATGATGTTTTCCGCACACAAAGAAAACCACGGTTAGACCTATCACATACCACTCCGACAAGTGACTTCGGAAGCCTGATGATCGTCTTGTCTCCCTCCGCATCCCGCACATTTTCCTTCCCACCACGCAGGGTGGAGCAAGAGGACGCAGCAGCAAAGGACAAGCAGGGACTGATTTCTCTGTAGTTTCTGGCCCTGTGACACCACGGCCTGGGGGGCAGAGAGGCCCCTGCAGCCCCTCTGGTTGTACTCCTGTATTCCTGCATCCCTATATATATTTTCCCTGTGGCTACCGTTTCACAAGAAAAATGGCAATAGTATCTTAAAGCCTTCTTCTAATATCCTTTCTGTCCCTCAGCTCTGCCCTGCGCTTGTAGAGCTTCTTAAATAAGGCTCATAAACAACTTGTCAGCACTAAGGCAGGGAACTGGCCGGATTTAAAAAAAAATAAAATCTTGAAAAGTTGTGCTAGCACAACTGAATGGCTGGCATGCCATGGGCAGAAAAGCAACCAAAAAAGGGAAGTAGGAACAGCTGAAGAGGACACTGCCGCTTGGACAGCAGTAAAACAACAGCCTATGCAAGACCGAAAGTGAGAGCAGGCTTGTAACACCCCTCGAGCCAATTCTCAGTTACCTACGATTAGATTATCTCCAGGGCAGATTATCTGTGCCACCAATGTGAAACCAACAATCCTGCATCCAGCAGAGGGATTAGCCGAGGCCCAACGCCGTACAAAGGTCGCTTGCAAGACAGTACCCGGCCTGGAAAGAATACCTGCACCGTCAAGCGGTGCCAGAGTTCGTAAGTTCTGTCGAATCAAAGGTGCCTCCGTGAAGAAACAGCTGAGGCTTCTCCAGCCGCCGTTCCCCAAGGCGAGAGTGACAGCGTGCTGCAGTCACACCTCGCTGCATCCTCAGAAACATCCCAAAGCCAGCCAGGCTTCGGGCCAACTGCAGCGGCTTCAGGAGGAGACAGCCGAAATGATCCCAGCACGCGGGACTATGGGAGGCCTTTTAGGTCGGGCGAACACGAGACGCGCGCGCGGATCCAGCTTGGATATCTGACCCGACAAACTCTCCTACGTGGAACTAAGGAGAGAGCCTTGAAACATCAGCCTGGCCAATTTCTGGAGAAAGCATGGGAGCAGAATGAAAAGCCCAAAATGTCATAGGTGACTCCACCAGCGAGGCATTTACACTCTGAAGTATTACTTGCAAAAGAAAACAGGAAACATTACAATTAGGAGGAGGATGTTGAGAAGCATTCCATCTTTGGCTCAGCTCCAGCCTGGCTGAGCTGGATGACACTGAGGATCCAGCTGAAGTTAGAGGGTGACTGTTTCCTGGTTGTCTGTTCCAGTGCTAACGTAAAGCTGACAAGCACAGGAGTTTCCTACAAACTACTGGACCTCGATGATCTCTCGGTGTGGAAGTACATTTTCGTGCTAGAGAGTAGTTTTGCAGCTGATTATTCGGTATTATTTATACTGCATCGTAAAGGATTATTTTAAAAAGATATAGTCTGCCCTAGAAAAGCAAGCCGACTTTCAAGTGAGCACAAGTATAACTACCCTAATGTAATAGTTCTCAGTTTACTTTTAACAGATCCTCAAAAAATTCAAAACTCCTTACTTTAATTCTTTGCAAATACTCAGATAATGTGCACAACTTCGTGAAATCAGTTAGCTTTTGGGCTTTGATTTTGGTGGTTTGCCTGCCCCATATAGGCAACACCAGCAAAGCCAAAGGGGCTTTGGGCCTGCTCCTATGTCGCTATCGTTTGTGATACTGTATTCTCTAGTAACGCCAGTTCTTTTGGGCTCAAAGAGTCATCCAGCTTTCTGCATCTTTAAGGTTGTTACCATTAGGAAAAGAAATCAATGAAATTTGATGTGATCCTCTTTAGTTTAGTTAATGGGCACAACATCCTGATTTTGAAGAACTTCAGATAAGTAGGAACAATTCATTTATAGTTCTCAGACTCTCTCTAGGCAGCTGCATTCTAAAAATCTTCCTTCCAGCATTTCTGACTCCACACAGACAGAATTACAGCAGCTTCCAGATCGCTTCCGCAGTTCTGAAATTATTTCTAAATCTGCAGAAAACCAGCTGGACTGTTTGACCCCCCCTGTTGTTTGCACCTGCGCGTGACCCAGTGTGAGTACAACATTTTCTATTGCCTGTTATCTAAATCAAAGTCCATTTTAATTGTTTCTTGTGGTTTCTGAATGGAAAGTGGCTCTCGTGGCCACTAGGTTCAAGTGTCCAATGCTCAACACAGTAGCATGCTCTTCAGACTTCATTCTTTTTCGTATTGTCAAACAAATCCCTTTGGAATTGCACAGAATCTCTCATCTTAGGCAGATATGGCAGGCAATCCCACATGGCCATTCCCTGAAGCCAAGAGAATTTTTGCAGGAATGGATTTGGCAGTGCAGCATTTTGAACTGAGTTCCCTTAAGCGAGAAATCGGCACAAATGTACAAATCTGGCTGTGTTTGAAGGTTCTGTTTTGCAGCCATCTGTGCAGGCTTTTATTGTTAAACAGGAGCAAAACAAATTCTGGACTAAATGATATTTATATATGCATTTAGGTAAAAAAAAAAACAACAAATAATTAGGAAAGATGAAAACAGCTAGAAAAACCTGTTTTGAATTATTAGGAAACCCAGAAAACACTGTTTGAGTAAAACACTAAACATCCAGCTTAAGATAGTTGACACTGCAAGTTAACGTCAGAATCACAATAAAATTTCTCAAGCTAAAAGATACAATCAGATGAAGGCAGTTTACTGGGTGTTGATTTCTCAGACAAAACGTGAGAGATGGAATGCTGCCTCCTTTCTAACGGTACCGAAAATCTCGTATCGTTTTTGCAGAAGAAGTAACAAATTTGATTTCTGTTTGCCAAATCAAACATATTGCTACCAAAACCCACTGAGGTCAAGAACTGAATAAATTCTAAAAATGTACATGAATAACAAACAACGTGGAGCTGCGGTTGTTCACAATAACTCTGGAAGCCTTATTACACGTCACGCTTCAAACTGAAGAAAATCTGGCTGTTGCAGTTTGGAATACGATCTTTTATGGGGAGAGACTGTCTCCTGTTACCAGCAGTGAGTACTTTGTTCAAGGACCTGTAGAAAGATACTGAGCCAGTCTGATCTCAAGTCTGATCCAGAATAGTATTTTCTGTCTGTTGACCTCGGAGCTTCCCGTGACCTCCTTGTTGGTTGGGGGCTGTAGAAAGCAGGGGGGATGCCAATCTCAGTTACCTTTTTTGCAGTTTTGCTTAATCGGTAACAAGCATTTTAAGGAGGAGGCAGATAAATAACGACACCAGTTTCTAACCCAGAGTAAGCTTCTCTGCACCTGGAGTTGTGTGTGATCAGCAGCTACCGCCAGCCGGATGGGCACCGATGGGCAGGGACTTGCTGCTGTCCAGGCCAGAGGCTCTTGCCTCTCCGCCGTCACTGCTGCCACTGCAGAAGCCTAATTAGAGCCACTCTTCCCAAGATTCTGGGAGCAAGACAAGGTAGGAAATGTGACACGGATGCAGTGGAGGTGGACGAGGGAACAGAGCTGTCTTCTTTTTGTCACGATGAGGAAGGCAAGTTAAAATCCGGGGCTTGGACACAAATATGGAAGCGGCCTAAGGCATGCATCTTCTGCACGCCCATGCAGAGCAGTCTGGGGACAACAGTTTGCCGCCACCAGTTGCACCAAAGGCTCGCTCCTATCCAATGGATTAAACCCGGGAGCACCCCCGCTCTGTATGGAATCTGTGGCTAGGATGGCTAACAAACACGTTAAAGTTTACACTCAGGCAGTTAATCACATGCTGTGACCTCTCAACACACCCCCACCGTGCAAGAAGGCTCAGAGCCATAAACTCCTGCCGTAAAGCCAAACAATCAGAGCCAGGGGGTACTATAGAAAAAAATCACCCACCATGTTACAGCCCGGGATGGCCTTTTAAGAAAGCAGAAAGGATGCAGCAGATGCCTCTTGACTGTAGGGCTCTCAATAAAGCAACGGGCCCTTTAACGGCCCCTGTCCCCAGCACTGTGGACGCCAACAGACTCTTCTGTGGGTGGGAGTGTTGGCTGCAAAGGCTTCACATCTTTATGATCCCAATACGAGCTTATTTCCTTGGGGCGGAGGAGAACACACCCTTTATTGCCTACCCCGAGCTTTTCGACACGGCCCCACCTTTGCCCGTGCCATGTTAGCTAAACAGCTACAGTCAGTCATCTCCCACCTGAAGTAACAATTCTGCAATCTAGAGGCGATACTCTAATTGAAGGACACACTGATGAAATGCTTCAGTAAAGTATGAGCACGACATCATCCAGCACTTACAAGAATGAATGCTCCTGACTTAAAACAGCAAAGATCAAGTCAAGAAGCTCCATTTTTAGGTACATGATGGATAGGAGGTCAGAAAACTGTTCCGGAATCTGTATTAGCAGAGATACAAAGCATTCAAGCACTTCTGATAACAAGCTTTATTAGGAACTTCTGGGCTTTGGAGGTCCTGCATTCCTGGATTCAGTATTTCAGGCAGTTCTCTACAATTTGTTGAAGAAAAATGCAATCTGGAATCGGGAACCAAATCATCATGAAACATTAAATGCTTTAAACGATGACATTTGACTAACCAATCTATGGGACCCTGCGCACCCAAGTGCACTTCATACAGGAGCGGGTCATGAGGAGCATCGATGGGATTATGGCAACAAGATGTGCAAGATAAAACAGTTTGGCAATCTCAGGGAAGTTGCTAGGAGCGGGACAGATGACTGCCACGCCTACAAAAACCAGACACATGACAATTTGCTGTCATTCCTGAAGTCTTTAATAAAAAAAGATGTGGCCGTCTACTGGAGCATCGTAATACAGGTGACATTTATGAAATTAGCAAACACTACACCTACTGGCTATGGAGATGAGGACGGACCTGCCCTACCATGCCTAGAGCTCCAGAACGACACAGGATGAAATGCTCGTCTGGTGCCTGCGTCTGGCAGCACGTCTATAGCAGTGAGACGCGAGTATGTGGCACTGGTTTTGGATATGTGTCTGCGTCCACCTTCAATCCACTTTGAAGATGTAAATTTTGGACCTGGCAACATTTGCTGCTGTAATATGATGTATATTATTGACCAAATAACCAACGGCGCGAAATCAGATGTTTTCCGCAGCGTTTAGATTCCAAGTGCTACCAGATTTTCCAGGAACTGGTAAAAATGTGAGAAACTTCACTGAATGCTGGACACTTTGCTTACCTCAAGTGCTCCACTGCGATATCTGACAGCGTCACAACCACTTGGATCAACCACTTTTCTAACTCACCTCAAAATTTTCAAATCAAAGTAATAAGGTCTTCCCAAGGAATCCTTTTCACCTAAAAATAAACGTGCACCAGGTAAAGAGAAAATAATGTATAGTAATACTTGATGTACACTTTTGTGTTCTAGTGCATTTGTTCTTCACCGACTCAAAAGTCACTTACCAGGTTTATCTGCCATCAGTTTTTATAAAAGCAGAAAATAAAAACAACCAACCAAAAGAGCATCATTTTAGCAACTTTGCCAAACTTTAATCACTTGGGCTGAAAATGTCCATGATGACTGCCTGCCTTGGCCTGTACAAACGTCTTTCAAAATTGTCCATAACACTACTCTAATAATAACAGCGACAGAAAAGCCTACAAAGAAAGTCATCATTTGGTCTTTCGAATAGAGGCTAAAGCAAAATTCTGAGCACCTCTTCACTAACCAGCAGCACGTAATCTGAACGCTGAACCAGGCAGTGGCTGCAAAGAAAAAAAAAAAGGCACGTGTTGTTGTTTCAAGCTGTTTCAAGCTGTTTCAAGTTGTTGTTCGAAGCTGTCATCTCATGTAAACAACCAACTCCAATGCTTCCCAGCTTTCCCATGCTTCAACTGGCAACTGCAATGCCTTTTTTTCGCCTGTGTTTTTACACACGTACACTTGCATGCCTCTACAAACACAATAAACACAGGTATCAAATAGAGACGACGAGTGAAAATAGTGCAAGTCTCAGAAGAAAGACCCCGTCAGCGGAACAGGAAACCCCCCCCGCCTGTATTCTCCTGCTAGGACCATGCAATTCCCTCGGCTGTTATTTGGCAGTACCGTTGCGGCTCCATGAGATGGCAGACCTGCACACATTTAACACATGTCACTGGAATGACGGGGCTGTAAAGACGTTGCTTTCAAAATGGTTGCTTGGAGTGGATGGTGCCTGGCTTGAGTCAGAATGTTTTGAATGTGCTATATTTAGAACCGAAAGGAACTCCGCTTACTACTCCCTATTACCTTTGCCCGTACTCGCCGACGGCTTTGGATGTGGCCCACGCGGAGCACCCGGAGCGGACCGATTTGCAATTAGCTGAACTCGATCGATGTAACTCTTCCTAGTAAACACGTCGTCGGGCTTTATTCCCATTGATTCATTCTAGCAACTTGTGCTCAAAGTAAGCCAATTCTTAGAACGTAATTACTGTCCGGAACCTTGAATTCAGCTTTTAAATAGCCTGCTTTACAGGAGACTCTTTGGGGCAGCGATGATTTACTTGTTAACCCTGAAAATGGTATATTTATTTCCCGTTGAATGACGATGTCACTTCTAAACGCTTTTTTTCAGGTCCTCTGTAGTTTCATTACTTGTACAGTCGTTATAGTAAAGTAATTGGCTTTATGACTAATAGACAATGTTCGAGGTTGTTCTGGAGAATACTGTGTGATGCCTTTGCCAGTGCTTTAAAGCCATTTTCTCTCCATTCGTTAAGACCTCAAGCTGGTTTAGACCTAAGATTTTCAAACATCAGTTTTTCAAAAACGCTATCACACTTCAAATGACTAAGTAAGAAATGGAATGAGCGTGCAATCTTGCTTTTTTATTTCACTTCAGCAAACCCTCACTCATAAACGTTTTAATTATAATTACACAGGCATAGAAGTTTCCCATAAAGGTTTCATTGCACTTGTTCCACTTGGCTAAGACTACAAGGGAAAGTAGCTAGATTGTTTTTAATATTTTGAAAGAATTATTTCGAAAAAAAAGAGACAGTAAGAGGTGCTCACGTCAGCAGGAATGCAGTTTGTACTCAGTAAGGCTGTGAAAAGGAAATCATGGTAATTTTAAAATAACAAGTGTTCTACTTCCTAGTAAGCAAACAGAATAAAAGAAACAAATTACCATGGAATGTAACTCAAAATCCTTCCACGCGCCTATCAGGAATGTTATCCTATCCACAGTTAGGAAGAAAACTTTTACTGGAGTTGAGAAAATCGGCTGTTATGTTCATGTGCAAATTTGCGATTTTTTTCATATGTAAACACGCTCTTTAATAATTGCTTAGCAGTGAAACCTCACTGAAAACACTGCTGACATGTTCACAGACTTCTTGCTGACTCACTCTTCAAGAATGGGATTTTGAAAAAAAGCACTGAAAACACTCCAATAACAGAACTGCTGAAGAATTTAGATATTACTACAAGTGCCTGTAACCTCCTTTCCACGTTTAGACGGTTATTGTATCTGGCTTCACAGATGTGCCAGGAAGTTTTGCTGCTTTGAAATCCCCCTCGTTTTTAAAGCGGCCCTGTAAGCCTCTTACCGGTGCAGACAAGGCTTTCTTGTTTGTTTGCCTTGGGTTTATCTATGCTTATTTCAATTAGAGACATATCAAAACCCCCCCTGTACAAGTAGCTATGGCACGTCTGCCACTCCTTATGCAAGAGGGCTGCAGAGGGTTTTGGCCAGGCCCAAGGGGCCCCGAGACAGCCAACAACGTCCAGAAGTCCCAGATGGAGGCAGGCCAACCTCACCTGCCTCTGCTCAGCTTCGCAGTTCAGGTCTCGTTTCGCAGAAAAAAAACAAAACAACAACTCCTCTCGAAAGATTTTGCAGCGTTTCAGCAAGATATTTAAGAGATTACTCATCACTTATCGCACATATCCTCCTCCAACTGTCACTCACACTGTCACTTCGAGCAGCAGGCCAAGAGACGCTCCTCAGGTTGACAGGGGAAGGGCAGAATAAGCAAATTTGTACTGCCACGTTTTGTACCCCTGGCACCGTCTGTGATGGAAAAGAGGCTTTNGAAGGGCCTCCCGGCCCGGTCCCGCTGTCTCGGGGAGATACAGTTCCACTCGGGACGCTACAGGAGAGTCTGGGAAAGCAGCGAGTTTTGTGCCGTGCCGCCCGGGCCCCCGCTGTTAGTTACGGTGCTAATCGCCATCCGCAGTCCGTGCGCGGAGAGCGGCAGCCGGGAGCCAACGGAGCCAAGGCGCTCAGGCCAGTATTAAAGTGACTCCAGAGGAGCTGCGGAGCAGGCTGNAAACAACTCCTCTCGAAAGATTTTGCAGCGTTTCAGCAAGATATTTAAGAGATTACTCATCACTTATCGCACATATCCTCCTCCAACTGTCACTCACACTGTCACTTCGAGCAGCAGGCCAAGAGACGCTCCTCAGGTTGACAGGGGAAGGGCAGAATAAGCAAATTTGTACTGCCACGTTTTGTACCCCTGGCACCGTCTGTGATGGAAAAGAGGCTTTGCCTTTCTGCTGCTTTTGATACCGAAACCCGGCTCTGACGAGATACCGACTCAGGAAAAGCTTCTTCCTGCCAGCTCTGCCTCAAGACCCAGGCAGTTGTTACTGCCGCAAGCTGCAGCAGCGCGAGGAGGCAGGAAACCCAGCGCTAGGGCTGCCGACACTGCCAGAAGTGCCGACAGCCCTACGGCCTTCGCAAGGCTCTGCGGGAGCGGCNAGCCAAGGCGCTCAGGCCAGTATTAAAGTGACTCCAGAGGAGCTGCGGAGCTGGCTGTGCCAGGCCGGCAGATGGCATTGGGGGGGAGACACGGCTGAGAGCCCTGCCGTGGCTCTCGGTTGACTGTCAACGTCAGCCGCCGCACCTGGAGGAGCGATGAGCAGTGGCCGCAGAGTGCGCGGCACCAGGGAGCAATGCAAGCCCCCTAACGAGGGGCAGGTGATCAGGGAAGCTTGACGTCTTACCATATTACTTAGCTCTCCTATAAGGAAGCTGAAGTGCCCAGCGTGTCAACAATTACTCCTCTATAACCTTCCTTTGGGTTGCCTAGTTAAAAGTCCACTCCCCCATACCCACAGGCCAACCAATAAACACAGATTGAAGTGTAGGTTCAGATGGCTTCATGGCAACGCTGTGCTGCGGGGTCTGCCCCAGGACAGCGGTGCAAGATCCCTCACCTTCCTGGATGAACAGCCACCTGGAGCAACCTGCACGAGGACCCGGCAAGAGTAGCTAAAGAGGTTTGCATCTAAAAGATGCTCCATGGCCCCGCTGGTGGCTGAGGGATTGATGCAAGGGTTTCGGGGCAGTTGAAATTCTAACAACATTTTTTGCAAGAATTAAGCGAGAGGACTGCTTGGCGCCCATGGACCCATCACAGAACAGAGTTCACCTTTTTGGCAGAGGCTTGCGGGCCAGCAGTATGTCCCCGAGGAGAGAACAAGATGAGACAAACTAAAGAAAGAAGTGGGAGGAGAAGTAGGAAGGTATCTATGTTTAAGTGATTTAACTCCATAATAATAATAACAAAATAGTTTATTTTGAGTCTTTTGCTTTTTGCTTACTTGATGCTGAGTATCTTGTTTCAGATATATTTTAGTTAAAGAGATTGGTGCTCTGCAAGCACCTAAAATAGAATATGGAGATAGAGACAGCAGAAGCAGAATGGATGCCAAAGTGAAATGATCTGGAGTGCTGAGCACTGCATCAGCCCACACACGGGCCCACCCCAAGGATAGCGATGCAGAGAAGTCTTAGATGGTGCTCCCTGCTTGCAAAAATGATGTCAGTATTGGCAGACCCGAAACCAAACCGACGGCTAACCAAAATAAAACTCATTAAATGTACTTCCCTTCTATATAGCATAAAACCCCCTGACTGAGGAGTCAGTGCAGTGCACCTTTGTGTTAGCCTTGTGCTCTTTCACGGTGCCGCTGACAGCTTCACAGCCAGCCCCTAACAGTGCACTTACTAAATATAAGTACTTCATTAGCATCTAGCAGACTTCTGCTACCACCAAAATAATAACAAATAGCCATACTGTGGGGAAGGTCAGTGCTGCTTGCCAGGAAAGGTGTGCACAAAGTGCTAGATGCCTGGGACAGACCAGATTTTAGGCATATCCTTATTTCACAGAAGCTGTCAGCATCAGAATAAGGCAGGCAGAACAGAGATTTAATTAGGTGGCTGATGTGAACTGTACCCTCACAGAAATGTAGGGAAGAATAGCAGGCCCCATGGGACAGCTCTTGTTTTCCAGGTTGACAAAGGTTTTCTTGGTAGGGTTTCTGGAATTCCAACAATGCTGAGAGGTGCTTTAGGGTGGAGGCACGTGCACCCTCTGAGAGTCAGACAGGTTAAGAGGCTGGGCCTCGCACGCGCTAGTGCCCCTAAAGGTAAAAACCTAAAGTTCTAGACAAAGGACTGGATCAAACAGAAACCTTAATGGGGATAGCAGAACCTATATTCTGGAGGCATCAGGTGTTCCTGTTGTTTTAAAAATTCTTTTCATTGAAAGACTTTAAAAGACAAGTCCTCTAGAAAGGATTTCTGCCGTGCCAGGTTCCCAGAGGAGAGGCAGGCTGTTGGCTCTCTGGCAACAGGCTCTGGAGACTGGAGTTTGTTTTTACGGTTTCTGGGAACCGATACTAGAAATGCATCTTCTCTTCAAGGTTCTTGAAAAACACGGGGGTTCCTCCACCAAAACCAGTGATCAGGCAGTTGGAGAAGTTACTTGATTATCAGGTGGGTTTATTATTGATGCAGGCACAAACAACATCAAATAGCATTCTTCATGTACTTCAGACAAATGAAGAAAAGTACCCGCCTGGCTTCCAGCACCTGTAATTTGGGAGGTAGGTATAATACTTCCCAGCTCAGGCCAGCTCCATAGCAGGGTGGATTAGAATCCTGGATGCCTCTTGGACATCAGCATTTGACATCCATTAGCTCAGGTGCTTTTGATCTTGTAGCTTCTTATCCCAAGGAATCTGACAAATTGAGAGACACTCCCATTTTGAGTGTGTGAGAGAAAGGAAGGGAAGAATAAATCTAACTGTTGCAAAGGAACATGGATTTATTGACTCTGGGGCATGTTTACAGTTGCTGAAAATCCGTGCCAGAAACTATGATTCTAATTTAAAATTACGATCACCCTTTAATTGTGTGTGTGGAGTTGTTGAATTATTTACCTCTAGCTGTAGTGTGGAGACTTAAGGCAGCGCTACCTGACCGGAAGAAATGTCTACTATGTAGACCTACGACAAAATTACAATCTGGAGTTAAGTAAGGGGGACTTAGCCATTAGAGGATGTATCTGTGCATTTTGCATACTTGTCTGCCTTTGTCATATATATTCTCATATATATATATATATTCTATGTTAAATTTGGCTGCGACTTTTACTGCAAAATTAATGTCCCAGTTTGCCCCACAGGACTATTTAGATGAAAATGAATTACTCATGGACCAAGAAGAGGTGTAAAGAACAGTGCAAATGGCATTTAATAATTTCTGTTACGTAAAGAAGCAACCCTGAGCATCTTCAAAGATTTTTTTTTTTTTCTATGTTAAATAGGACAAACTGAAATGAGAAACAGCGGTACTGCAGTTGAATGAACTGATTTCCAGCCTCTCTTCAGGACTTAAATTCCGAAGTATATTTGTTTACCGTCGTTTATTATACTAATATAAGCTGTGTATACCTTCAAATTCTGTAGCTACCAGCAACAGCTGTTCAGCTTTTATTTGTTAGTTCTCAGACAGAAATTTGAACCTATAAAATAAAGCAGTTTTTGGCCCACTCAGTGTTCCAGCATATCCTTAATAAATGAAGTGCAAACTCAAGCCATTCTTAAGGCGAATCTAAGAATTGTTTTATTGTTTGTTACGTTGGATCATTTCAAATTCTGAGGAAGCCCTCTACTGAAAATAGAAACGGAACTTTTCCTGTTGGGAGAATGACTGTCCCCATCCCTACCATTCTAGACAGAATATTTTAAAATATGTTTGTGGTAAATATAAATTACCTTGACAGATGTTTTAACTGGAATCATCATCAGGGAATCTTGTTCCCATACATGTATTCAACAGTGAAGCAGCGTGACGTAGGTGCGCTTGACAATGTTACGTAAAAATATGAAATGCTTTGCAAACATGTCCTTAAATATTCTGTCCTCTTCTGCATTTGATTCTTGAAAATCAGTGGATACAACTTGGCTTTTATCCGTAAAAACACTAACAATAACAAAACACCAACAATAGAAAAATAGAAGGAGTAACTTCTGTTTGTATCATGAATCCTCCAACGTTTACCTTCCAATGAACCCGGCAATTACAGAAACCGAGAAGGAAAAGCCTGTTTTCACATACCCCAGTGCTCTTCCTAGGACTATGAAGAAAGAGCGGGTTTTTTAAGACTGTGTGAAAAAGTTTTGTCCTTTTTTTTCATCTATTTTACATTTCAACTGTAAAAAAGTAAGGAAAAGCACTTAGGTTTAAAAGAATTCTTTTCTAATGTTTGATCTGCAATGTGTATGACTGAGTTTACGTACGGGACCAGGGCTGTCATTCTCACCTGGGCAAGTCTTTCTAAGATAGAACCTTTAGGGTTCCCGATGCAAACTGTGCTACGCTTTAAAACACGAAACCTGTCAAATTATTGGGCCTCAAGGAGGCCAATTTACATAGCTGTGTAGATAAGGATTCACCCATTTAATTGCAACGTGTAAATAATTTAAGTTCTAAACAATGGCTGAATCAGTTTGGTATCACCACCTAGAACTTTTCAGGACAACGGACACTCAACCCAGACAACAGCTACTATTATTCAATTACATAGGCGGCCTTCTAACACTTAATGCTCAGTGAAAATCCTTCATTGTACGTGATTTTGATACACACCAGTGGGAAAGAGGCAAATAAAAACAATTCATGAGCATATAAAAGGTTGGGGAGTTTGGTTTTTTTCCCCTCTCTCTCAAAAAAAGAAAGAGTGCTCTACAGGAACACGTATGTTCCCACTTAAAAGAGATACCAGGTCCGGAAATTTAGATGTTAAGAGCAAAGCAATTTTTATTTTTCTATCTTGCATAAATGTGGTCAAACTAAAATCTGTTCTAGATTTTATTTCAATGGAATTCCACCCACTTATTTGCAATCTTAGTGAAGCTCAGAGAGTACTTTTATAAGGATACTGGCTTAGATTTTCACAACGGCCAGTGGCATTTAGAAACATTAATTTTGTGGAAGCAAGTCTCCCAAAAAACATTGCCTATATGATCAGAATTTTATAGAGAGGGTAAAAAAAAAATTTTCTGATATACCAACAGAGTTCCAGTTGACTTGAAAAGCAGTGCCACAAATTCAAACCCAGTTTGAGCAGCTCACGTGTATAACAGGGAATATTATAGCCCTGAGAACTAATTATGAATTTGTTCCAGTGGCACAGATGTTGCACACACGTATACACTTGATTTTGGCTTCTTATATTTCTAACTTCTTATATACTGTTTATCTATGCTTATTGCCATAATATCAGCCTCCCAGCTGTGCACTAAACGATGTGACAAACTTGGGTCCATCTGTTCGCACATCCATTCTCCCAGGGCAGATGTCTGTGAAATGTTTTGATTTTTTTTCCCCCAAAACTTATACCTTTATGAGAAAACAGTTGATAATGTGTGAGGCCATGTTCTTCAGCCAAGGTTGAAAAGCACACCTTGCATGTAAGTACTACGGTTCATTCTTTTTCCACGTTCTTCACAGAATTCCTCGCCAAGAATGGACACGTTAAGTCTCTGCAGGAACACCGACCAACCCTCTAACCTTACTATCACATTAAGGCAACATTTTAAAATGGAGTAACTGGTAGAATGGTTGCAAGTCTTCCACTGCAACTCATAAACTCGAAAAATCATCTTTTGTTAATATTACAGCTTAAACCCAAGTCTATAAAAGTATGCTTAGCACTAGGGAGTAAAATCATGTAGAATAGTAAATCTATCCAGCCAGAAACTCATCTTTCCAGCTCTCACAGAGCCCTCTGTTCATAAAAACCCTCTGCAGCAATGGGATGGCCAACTTCTATGGTTTTAGGCACAAATACTGAGTAATTCCACGGCCCAGTCCAGCTCCCACTGAGATCCAGGATACTTTGAATGAGACCGTAGAAGATCCTGGCAAATCATTTGACATTGTATGTCATTGGAATGACAGGGGCCCTTCTTGCCTGCCCACAACTGAATGTAAATTTTGAGAGACCAAAGAATAGTGATCAAAATCTAGCTGTACAACTGAATGAACGCAAATTTACAAGGAGCCGGCAGATACCCATTTAGATGAGGGTTTTTTGCTACATTAAATAAGCAGCAAAACATTAGTATTCTGGTTTGTTTACATTTATCACTGCCATATGTCAGATCAGGCAAAAAAAAAAAATCCCCTTAGTCAGAATGTTATTTTGGAGCTGTGAAATATTTTCAAATAGAGAATGATGCAATTTAACAGAAAGTACTGCAGAACCTAACTGTGGCATATTAATTTATCATCCTAATTTTTTTCTCAAATGAAGCAGGATAACTATATTCCAAACTCTTTGAAAGTAACTTTATTTTTAAATTCCATTTTCAATACAGTGAATTATTAGCAGGAACTGTCAAGTGTTAGCAAACGTAGACACAAAAAGTTTTAAAAAAATACACAGTAATCCTTCTACTCAAAGGCCTTGGTAATCTTTGGCAACATTCACTGAATGCGCCTGAGTGGCTTTTCACTTCACATTTCCAAGTTTCTTCAGGTATGTCCGAACGCCGTAATGCTGATAGTTTATAAAAGAATCCACATAAATTTTAATTTCTTCTCTCATAGTCTCTCCTCACCAGATAAAGCTAATCCCTTCACTTTTAAGAAGTGAAAGTTGGGATCAATGGAAGAACATAGTACATGCACTTCAAAATGAACGTTAAAGAGAGCCACCTTCCAAACTGCCACACTTGAACGTTGGTAACATTATTCTCCTGATAATACCCTCAGCCTTCCACGTTCAAAACGCTTTGGCCAAAGACCATAAGGCTGCAATAGCTAGCTGGCTTTGTGAGATAACTGTACAAAGTTCTTAGCCCGAGATTTATATAGAATTCAGTGTTTCAATAATGAGATCGTCACCTGCGTAAGACCTGCACGACGAGAGGAATGAGCTGTACATGAAGACTGTTCTTCACGTATCTCCTGTGAGACTCGGGGAGTTCCAAGATTCACTTACCCAAGCAAAAGCTCTCGTAGCCTCACGTCAATCAAACGCTGCGCCATGTTTTCCGGAAAGAAATTAAGCTGGGAAAATAGCTTCAAATTATTGGTCAGGTTTGAAAACAAAAGATCAATTTGCGTGTTCTACCATAGCAAAAAAAAAAAAAAAAAATAAAAAAAAAATCCAACTTAGTTAGTCTTAAAAAAAGAGTCTATCAAAAATAGGAGGCTGGACATTCTGATTCTAAATTAAAGCGGTCTATAAACCTATCATTTACAGACTAGCCAGCTGCAAAGCAGTTTTCTAAAACCATTTCATATACTAGTTGCTACACAAATGTTAGGATGGTTTGGGGACCAAAATATGATACATGAAATAACACTGTTTTGTTTGCTGTGGAAAGTCCTTTTAGATTGCAAACAGGTAACTTGTGTTTGTTAACCTATCACTGTGTTCCAGAAAGGCAAGCAAAGAAATTTTAACTTCAGTGGTTTCAGAGCTATTGAAATTGTTAAGCAGAACCCCACTGATTCTATCTTTATTTCAAACACTGGAAGTATGCACGATTTTTCAAAAACAGAAAAATGTGGTTTACAAGTTTTAGTGCTATACTGCAGGCAGATCAGCAGAGTTATAACCACATTGGAAATACTCCTAGCCTCCTAATCCCCAGACGTGGCCAAACTAAAACCATAACCAAACATACCTTGAACTATAAGCAAGCTCAAAATCTAAGGGTACCTGTCATGAATGGGACCAAAATCCTTGATTCCAATGTGGGTCCACGTTCGTTTGTGCTTCCACACCTATTAAAAGAGAGAGAGTGTGAACACTACAGTTATTTACCTGGGTTATTATCAGTTGGTGGAAAAAATCTTCAAACCCAGAGCAGACAGAGGAGAAATGAAGAAAACATTTGACATCAGGACATGCTTTTGCTGCCTCTCACTTGAACGCTACAGCCATTCTGCTGAGAAGGGGCAGAAGCGACACATCACCGTCTGATGCTGAACTGAGTTTTAGCATCATCTAGATTTTGATGCTTGACAAAAGCCCTATAATTAAAAAGAGGCAACTGTGCTCGCTTCAGCATATCGGTTTTACAGTCTCCATCGTACCCCCCTGTCGTTCAGATTTCCGCGAAGAAAGTGCTTTATTAAGACAACACTCTCCCCGGGCCATCCTCCTCTCCAGGTGCCGCTCCGGGCTCGCCGGGGGAGCGCAGGCCACCGCACCGCCAACGGGGATACTGGCTAGGGAAAAAAAAAAATTGAAAAAACCCCACACCGACTCGGCCGAGATTCCCCTCACCTCCGGGGAGGTCCCGGCCCAGAGAGCGACGGCGAGACGGGGAAAGGCCTCGACGCGGGGCTAGCGAGGACCCGGCGGGGTCCCCGCGGTGACGCAGCCCCGCGGCGAGCAGCTCTCTCCCTCGGCACCAGCGCTCGGCGGAAAATGGCCACTGCTGGGGCCGGGCTGCCCTAAGCCCCAGCCGTCC
>VWZK01006488.1:0-102565 GCA_013396935.1 Baryphthengus martii | reverse complement strand
GCCGCGCGTAGCTGTGCCGGCCCGGACTCCGGGCGAAAACGGGGCGAGAGGAAGGGCTGGGATTTTCCCGGCCGTTTCTCGCTTCCTACGAGAGCGGCGAAAGAATTGCGGGCCGACCTTTAATCGCATTTTGGCAATCTGGGTGTTCCTCGACTCTGTCGCTCCATCTCCCCTTCCCGTCGGGGAAGGCGCTGACATCACCGGGACAGGATCTGATGACTTGGCTGGGTGGGGTGATGGCTCCAGCCCCGGGTACCTTTGTCCTGTAGCGAGGGAGAGTCGGGCAGTGGTTGTGTGCCCCTTGCTCGGCAAGGTGAACCCCGTGGCAGTTGAGGGTCGAGTTGGGCGCTTCTGGCATCGCGGTGGGGGCGAAGTTGCTTGCCTTTTTTGTTTTGTTTTTATTCGAAATCTGATTTTTAGAAATATCCCGTGAGCTCCGACTTCTAGGGCAGCGAGTGGGTGCCGTGAGCTGGAGGGTTTTGCCGAGGTGTGGCTCTGTTTCCTGTTCTGCAGGGCATCGAGTCTGTTGTATAAATTCCTTAGATAATCTTCAAGTAAAACCTCACGTTTTCTGGGAAAGTGCGGAAAGATGAACTGGATTTTTAACATGTTTTCTGCTTTTATTGAAGAAGACTTATTAAATTTGAAGTCTGACTTTACCTGTCAGCATTCCTACCCTTCTTTCCCTCCTCCAACCCACTGTGCATATGGGGGATCTTTTAATCATTATGTACGGATGCTAAAACAAAAAACCCCACCCAACATTTACTTGTAGGTGATACCTGTTTATATCATTTAAGATATACAGCAAACTTTCACCTCTACCCTCTTCCTTTGTGCAAGAGCTTAACAGATAAAATAGCTTGTTAATTCTCCATAGTATTTGTTGATCTTTACTACAGTTAAGTGATTTTTATAGTTGAATATTAGGACAAAAGGTTTACAAGATTCCTGGTTTCTCTGACCTATAAAACTCTGTTCTGTTAGTAAAAGCTGTCCAATGAAATTAATTTAACTGAGGAGCTAGTACTCTGCATTCTCTAGTATCTGTGACTAGAGGTGTAAAATCCAGCTGTCTTGTCTTTTTTAATTACTAGGAAAATGTATATTTTTCCATAAAGAACACCTTAGCTCGTTCAAGTCCAAACAGCAGAGTCTTTTTGTGATGCTCTGTCACTGTATGGTACAGAGGGGAGAGGCTTCTGGAAGCATGTGGTTAGCACAGTTAAGCTCTGGAAAAGCCCATTTAATTGTATGCCTTTGGGTGCAGCAACGGCCTCTCGATGTACAGAAGGCCTTAAGCAGGCATTTTAAATTTTTCCACTCTAAAACAATGTCTAGAACAACCTGCCTATCATCGTGAGGCACTTCAGCTTGAATGGGAAAGCGACGGTGTGCTTGAAAACTGGCTTTTGCTTTGTCAGAAACGTCCAAAATCTCGGTCATACCGGGTGGTAATGCCTTCTAATATCTCAGCACGGTCCTTTCTGTTAAGCTTAGGGTAGGCTAATGCTTGCTGCAGTGTGGTGGGGGAGGGTGGACTTCAGCAGTGTGAGCTCACTAGGTGGCACGCTTGTCGCTAGTCCCCCCACGCAGTATTAGGGTCACTGTACTGCTGGAAGTGACATCTGGTGCGATGTGAAACCCCAAACACATGAAGGATTTCATGCCCCTCCGACCGATTGCAAGGAACCTGCCCCGTGTCCTTCATTTGACCAGCCTGGATCCTCCCAAGTGGAAGGACGGCCCGTCTGGTTCTTCACGCGCAGTTTCCAAACAAGTTAGCTTCTGTGCCTTTGGAAACGACTGCGTGGTGGAGCTGAGCGGAATCTCCTTGCAGAGGCACAATTCCAGGGGTTGAAAGTGGCTTTGTGAAAGTAAGGATAAATTGCAACTGAAATCTGAAGGAAGTGGCTTCACATAACTAGAGGTGGAGAGTATTCTAAAATGTTCTATTCTTCGTGTAGGCTGATCAGCTGACTGAAGAACAGATTGCTGGTAAGTGTCTCGATGGAAAATGATTTTTTTTTTTGCTAACTCCTTGTGACTAGAAGAAAATATACTGCTGCAAAATAATGGAAAAAACCTTTTTGACCATTCTGAATCTGTACTAAGACTTTTTCAGAAGTACTCGCTTTTTAAAACAAACAAAAGAAAAATCCAACCCAAAAGCATTCTGGAAGGTTGTTGGTTCATTGCCTCTTAATTTAGTCTGCTTGTTCCTTGGACTACAGATCATAATATTTTTTTTTTCCAGACTTAAGCTAAGTCCTAGCTATCTTGTGAGCAGAAGTAATTGCTAGACTCCAAGTGAATTTCTTGGGAGTCAAAGCAGACTCGGGTATTCCTTTCTTTTTAATAAAGTGAAGATAAACTTGAAGTGAAATGGTAACAAATCTGAAATGGATTTACTACACATCAAAATAAGCTGATGTCTTTTAAGTAATTTCTAACAGAGTGTCTGTAATTCAGACTGGTTAGGAGAAGCAGTATTATTTAGACTTTGTGGAGACCAGTCACCCACTTGTGGCCGACATCAATTGTTATTATCTGCTACCTTAAAAATAAGTGGTAAAAGACAACACTTGCTGTTTCTGTCAGCCTGTTAATGGTGAAGGAGCTGCAGTGGATCCCTGCAGTGATCCCACGTTGCTGCTGCTTGTGGTGCTGCTCTGCCTGAAGCAAGACGTTGCAGTGCATTACAGATTTGTAATGCAGATGATAACCACATGAAATAAGTTTGAATATACTATGCAAATTATGTGTCGGTACCGTAAGTAATTTTGTAATGAATATTTGAGCGTTAATTCTCTCAGCACACGGACAGTTAGATAAAATGTTTCTTAAGTTGTACTGGGCTGTTGTCAGTGGAGTGCATTTTTCGTATGCGGTTTTTCTTATGCTGGTGATGTTACTAAAACACTGAGACTGTTTCTGCCCTTTAGAATTCAAGGAAGCCTTTTCCCTATTTGACAAAGATGGTGATGGTACTATCACAACAAAAGAACTGGGAACTGTCATGAGGTCATTGGGGCAAAATCCAACAGAAGCAGAATTGCAGGATATGATCAACGAGGTAGATGCCGATGGTAAGTGTTGGAAAAGTTGTTCCTAGCGCCGCGATCATCTCAAGCATGTATGATCTCTGCATCTGGGCTGGAACTCTGCATAGAGAAGGTTCTGTGACGCTGATCTCTTGAAGCAGTTTTGAAATTCTAGAATCTGAACTCAGAAGGGTGTCAGTTTTTCGATTGCTCTCTGCACAGCAGAGATGCTGGTAGTATTAGCGGGAATCTAAAAAAGGGGATGGGCGGAGAACAATTCCGCTGTGTCTGATATTTTATGGGTCACGGGCTTCCTGTTGCTTTTCTGTACGTGTTTTGTCAGCCCATGTTGGTCTTCATAGCTTTATTAATGTCTGTGGCTTTGTCTAAGACCAGAAATGTGGTAGGAGTGGAATAGTGCTAAACTTCCAAGAATTGAAAACATAACAGGGAGAGACTGTCTAGTCTGGTGTAGTGTTTTAGATCACTAATAGGGGGAGGGATTGGAGGTGAAAGTAGAAAAACCTTCCCCTCTTAAGTCTATCAGAATTATTTCAAATGGGTGCCAGAAAGGGTAACTGGATGTTTTGAGGCTTGGGATAGGCTAGCACTTGAAAAAGGAAAAATTCTTTCCTGTATTCGGTGATGTCAGGGCTTTGGTCTTGTATGTTGGTTGTGTTAGTCATTTTTCTCTCACTCTTCTTCTACAGAGGTATTAAAAGTATGTTAGCAAGAGTATAAGTTAGCCAGTTATCATACTGCATTAATTAAAACTGCTTTCCTGAAAGTGTAAGTTGACCTTAATTGCGAATTTTTGGATGCAGATACCGGAAAACTTCAGTGTTTGCGGTGTTGCATAGAGTTTGTAGTGACTTTTTCCGGCTATAATCCACAGTGCTGCTCTGGTAGATTAAAAATGAAAGCAGACTGAGGACCTCAGCTAAGTGTGCCTGCCTGTTGAAACTTGGTTTACGGCAGGGTGCTTTTCTGTTCTACATGCTCGTTGAGGATTTTTCAGAGCTGAGTACAAGACCTGTGTTCAGATTGAGGTGGTAGATAAAGCTGGCTGTGATGATGAATTGCTGTTGTGTGTCACAATCTGGAATCCCGAAGATGCAGAGACTTTCTTAAAACTGCATTTAACTTGTTTGGTGTACTTGCCCAATAATGAATGTATGAATTGTAATAAATAATTGTATGTTTCCTTCAAGCGATGGGCGCATCGTAGTTTCACACTGAACTACCTAATGTGTGTGTTTTGTATACAGGGCTGAATCCTGACTATACAAATCTAGTTTCTGTTGGTTTAAAGAGAATGTTTCTTCACCATAACAGTTTTCTTATAGTTCTGAGCAGCCTAAAATTTGAATCCGTTCTTTGAACTTAAATCTGAGGCGTGAGGCATGGGTATTAAGCAGGGATTTTACCTGCAGGAACACCTACTGTTAAGCTTATCAGAAATACCAAGCAAGGGTAGTTTTTCTCACAGTGCTGCAATTGTTCCTTGTTGCCCCTTAAAATGATGCATTACTTTTGTGATATACAACATGGTGATAAGGAAGTAGATTTTTAACAAGGAACAAGTATTTGAGCGGCTTAGTGAAGTGTAATTTTCCCCAAATTTTAGATTTCCTGGACTTGTGGTGCCAGCTTTATAATACATTCTGCTCTGGAATCTGCCAGGGGAATTGAGAGATTCTAAAGAAACTTAATTAATATGGGGGGAGCAATTTGAAGTAGAGATAAATCTTAGTATTGGTTAACCTTGGAGCATCAGACTGACGTTTTACTTGCCACCCAGAGAGAAGGCAGTGCTTGATTTTTTTTTTTTGTGGTGGTGGTGTGCTGAGACACTGCTGTGACAGTGGCTGCTGCACATCATAATAGCAAAAAGGCGGTGGTGGCAGTTTAGGGAGAAGATTCGCTTCTATAAGAATGGTTTACAAAGGATTTATCAATCTTGTCCCTTGTTAAATGCCAGATAATGTTTTATAGAGAGAGACAAAAGCATGGAAGTTTAATTTTTGGAAGTTTCTTTTCATTAAGGCAATGGCACTATTGACTTCCCTGAATTTTTAACCATGATGGCCAGAAAAATGAAGGACACAGACAGCGAGGAAGAAATCCGTGAGGCATTCCGAGTCTTTGACAAGGTATTAATAAAAGTATAAATATTCTTCAGAAGCAGTAATGGTGTCCATCTTTTCCTTGGTGTTTTATCTCTTCTTGTCTAGAGGTTAAAAAAAAATAAATCTCTGGTAGAAGCAGAGGAATTGCAAACAGAGCAGGGACTGTTCTGGAAAACAGAATCAGGATGGCTCCAGGTGGGTTCTGCTTGCTTTACACAGTAGATCTGAGCCTTAGGTTTATCCACGAGGAAAACTTCCTGGCCTTTCCTAAGGAGCAAAGATGAGCAGAACTTGCTGGTTGTGGGCTGTTAGTCTGTTTTGTTGAGGTTTTTCTTGGGGTGGGGGAGAGGGGGAGGAAGTGGGCAAGGAATTTTTCTGTATCTGCTGACTTGGGGGAATGGGGAAGTGCTTGGATGTACAAGGTATTATGCTACTTCATGGAAACTTGGAGCTAAGATGTCACCAGTACTTAGAGGGACATGAAATGATGTGTATTCTGTTCCTAAGATGTGGCCTCTGAGGTTGCTTCCAGGAAAACTTAAAAGCTCAACTCCTTCCATTTTCTTTAAGGATACCTGGTCATACAAGATGAAGGTCAATTATTTCTAGAGTTCCCCCCTTTGGACTGCTTGGCCGTGACATGTTACGAGAGAATTGTGTTGAGTAATGGTGGCCGCAGCTGCTAAGCTGGTGCACGCTCCTGCTTGGAAGAAGACCTTACTCTTTTTTTTTTATTCAAAAAAGGTCTTTAGTACTTAACTGAACATGCTAGAAGAAATGTTCAGTTGTTTGGTTAGTACTTCAATACTCTGTTTTTTCCCCGCAGACTAGATTTGTTGTTAAAGCCACTGAGGTGGCTTATCTACTGGTGATGGCTCTATGAACTCCTGCTTTAAGCTATTCTTATTTATTCTTCCTGTATATGGAAGAGGACAACTTCTGAACTGGCTTGGAATGAGCTCTAGGTTTGGATATTACTCGTGGAATGCTGGCTTAAGTGTCATTTTTTTCCCCACTTCACAAAGCTTTTCCGCAGCTCCTTATGAGTTGAATCCAAATGCTTTCTTTGAAGATTTCTTCTATATCATATAATCCAAAAAGCCTCACCTAGCCACCTTTAGTCTGGTTGTAGGACGGAGTATTACACAGACGAGAAAGCCGACTATTCTTGCTGATGGGGAAATTGGTCTTCTGAGTTGGTGTTTTTTGTTTTTTTTTTCCTTTTTGCCTTACTCGGCAGAGACTAAACACAAAACATTTTGTTTCTAGATTTATTCTTGAAAGCTCTTTAACCTGAGAAATCATTTATCACAGCTACAAATCAGGCATGCATTTGTTCTTACAGTACAATAAGTGTCTGGAAGGCTGTGGTAGCGTGCACGCTTCGTAAGGCGACGGCACCGCTACGCACTGTGGTGTCCCAGCTCTGGAGATCTGTCCCAAGTGGTGTAGGGCTTAGTTGAGCAGCTACAGGAAATCTAGATGTAGCTTGACAGTTAATGTCAGGATTGTTGATGGTGATCTTGTGCAACTCTTTCCTCACAGGATGGCAATGGCTATATCAGCGCAGCAGAACTACGTCATGTTATGACAAACTTAGGAGAAAAGCTAACAGATGAAGAAGTAGACGAAATGATCAGAGAAGCAGACATTGATGGGGATGGGCAAGTCAACTATGAAGGTAAAAAGATGCTTGTCTTGACTCAAAACCATTGCTCTGAGTGAAGGCCTGTTGCATAGGACTTTAATTTCTGGTACCTAAGACAGCGGTTGGGTTGTCTGCTTCTCTGGACGAAAACTTTGATGCTGTGAAGGGGCTTTTTTATGCCAAATGCGTTTTAAGAGCCTTAGTCGAAGTACTCTGCAGACAATAAATCACAGTGACTTTTTATCTTTTCAGAATTCGTACAGATGATGACTGCAAAGTGAAGAGACCTCCTTTACACCTTTTTTCCTCTAGAAGAATCAAATTGAATCTTTTACTTACCTCTTGCAAAAAAAATGTTCATTTATTCATTCTGTTTCTGTATAGCAAAACTGAATGTCAAAATACCTTCTGTCCACAAACTGCATGTAATGGTTGGTGGTCCTGTCCCCAAAAGATAAAGTTAAACATCAATTTTACAATATAAATAATTGTACTACCTTGAAAAATAAAAAAAAAGGAAGCACTTAGTGAACTCAAAAGTTCCATTTGCTAATGACTATTACACTGTTTGGGCTGGCCAGTTTTTCATGCATGCAGCTTGACAATTGAGCACAGTCAGACATTTGTATTAAAAGGAAAAAAAAACCAAACCAACCGAAAGGATCCACTCTTTTGTTCAACGGTGGATTCTAGTTCAATTTGTAGTATAAATTGTCATAGCTGGTTTACTTTAAAATTGGTTTATACCTCAGGATGGTATGCAGCAAAATGGTTGAAGGATGCAAAACTTAGAGGAAAATGCCCTAAAGGTTGAATGGTTCTCCTGTACGTAGCAGTGTGTTCCAAAAATACGATGATCTTAACTCTGGGTGGCATGTCTGTGTTAAAATACTGGTTTAACATTGTCTGCATTGCACTATAGTGAAACGGGTGTCGGGCTGTTACCGTTCACAAAATTTTTAAAAGAAACCTTCACCAAGGGAGCATCTTTGGACTCTCATATTTTTAAAACCTTCTGTACCATGACTTGGAGCTGGCGGAGTAGCCTGTGGACTTCAGCACAACTATCAACATTGCTGTTCAAGATATTACAATTTATGTCCATTCCAAGTTGTAAATGCTAGTCTTTTTTTTCCAATAAAAGACCATTAACTTAAAGGTGGTGTTAAATGCTTTGTAAAGCTAAAAATATATATATATAATTGAGATAATAAACCAAAAAAAAGCAGTAGGAGGGAAGTGTTTCTATGAATGACTTGCTGCTAAATTATAATGCACATGTATGCAATAAGTTATCCCCTATCTTTTCAAGATGGCAAGAACTGACCTCCTGTAACCCAAGACCTTTGCTATAAATAAATGAACTTGTGCTTGCCTTTCATATTACGACAATGTTAATTTAGTTGGTCTCAAAGTCGTGTAGTGCTGACTCGTCAACTATCAGCACAGAAGTAACACCTCATTTCACTAAAGTGGAGAGCACTGAGCATGCATGTCAGTACTGGGGAAACAGGTATTAGGTGGCTTATGTTTTTTTGACAGGTTATAGAAACTAGTTGGAGAATTGAAATAGCATGGACTTCATAGATACCTATGATTCTCAAACATGCCAAAAAAATGCATTTCTCTACCCACAGAAAGAAAACAAAAGGATGTTTCTTTTACAATATGTAAAAAAAAAAAAGAAAATGAAGAAACCAAAACAAGGGGAAAAAAAAACCAACAAAACCCTAAGCCTTTTTGGAATCTTGGGCTATGTGTCTTGACTATCTTCTCAAACACTTGCATGAATTTTGTAGGGTGGAGAAGAGGACTAGGGTTAATTTAAAACAAAAAATGAAAAAAAAGAAACACCAAAACCAACAAAAAAACCAAAACATCTTGTTACTTCTGCTTTGCATGCACTAGCAGTGCTTAGTCATTCCAGGTCTCTGAGTAAGTGTTCTCTGATCCTTCAGCTTCCCCATGAACGAGTGGCAAAGCAGCTGTGTCCACTCTGTTGGAAAGAAGAATGCTTTTTTCTTTTTTCTTTTTTTTTTTTTAAATAGCAGACCCTCCATGTGGAAGGCTTTTATTCTTGGGAGGGAGGGGCTACAGGTTAATTACTTGACTGCGTTTGTTTCCAAACATAACTGGAGTTGCAAACCTTAATTGCCTTTGGTATTGGAGAGTGTTGTTGCTATCTCTGGAAAGAAAGGCAAGTCTCCATTCATCCTGTCTAACTGAGGTGCCTGTGTTAAGAACTTGGTTGCTGGAAGTGTGGCTTTGCTCAGTGGGGGTTGAGACACCTCCAGAAGGCAACCGAGGCACTGCCTTCAGTGATTGTTTTTTTTTTTTAATTTTATTTTTTCCTGGGGAGTGGGAGGGTTCTGGGTGGCCAAGGACCCAGACACCTTAACCAAGTGCCTAAAAGTTAGATGGGGTGAATGTAGGCGATTGTTTAGATTTCTAGTTGTTTGCTATGGCCGTGTCTGATGTCCTAGCAAACTGGTCACGATGATGATGGGGATGTGACTACCATGTGAAAGTAGAGTCTTGGGTGGCTGCTGCAAATCGCTACTCTGGTAGCGCTTGAGAATGGCTGCACAGATTCTGTAAGACCAGCTTGGAAAGAGAATGTACTCAAGAGACGGGCAAGGGTTGCTGCTCTGAACTAATTACTTCTGCCTGAGTGTGCAGAGAGATCCTGTCTAGTAGGTAAATGCTTCTTACCATCTATCTGTCGTTCACTCACCGTTGGTAGGGTAGTTCATTTAAGAACAGCTGCTTTTAGCTTATTCAGTGTGCTCTGTGCTTGCTAGCAAAGAGACCTCATTCCTGCAAGAGGTTCTTGGCTTGGTTAGAAATTGTCTGGCAGTGTGCAGTGTTGGTATGCCCTGTAACTGAATCTGCCTGGAGGTATCTAATTATTAACTGACTTCAGTACCACATCAACCTCGAGTAAATGTATCCTCTGTACAGGACTTTAGCTCTGTTCCCTTCTGCATAGTGAATATCTAGAGAAATGAAATGGTGTCATCAAGGACTTTTTTTAATTTTTTTTAAATTTTTTTTTCCTGTGAGCGTGTGTGCGTGGCTTTGGCTTTTTCCAAATGTGAAAGTGTGGGCTGGATACACTTGGTGCATGGCTTAGAAACATGGGACTGGAAAGAACTTCCTGGGTCATCAGATCCAGTCCCCTGCTATTGCAGGCAACCGTGTCATATAATCCTTTTAATAAACTGATCAAGCTTAACCACCTGCTTGTAAGTGGCTTGTTTTCATGGAAGTTCTGTAACTCATGTTGCTCTCAACTGATGCAAGTAATATATGAAATATGAAGTTAATCAAAAGGTCCTCCAGCTTAGCTTTAGATTTATCATTACACTTATTTAATGGACTTTCTCAAACCTGTTATTCTTTACGCAACACTCAGGAAAGTGTTGAATCTTTACATCCCCTTGCTATGAATAAGAGTTGGTGTGCTTGCTTATTTTTGTTTTTTTTTGTAATGGAAAAGATGGATGTCTGGCTTGTTGAAATTTGTTAGATATGTTAATTGTCAAGGCAAGAAACAGTTGAGTTACTTGTATTTGATACATAAAATTAAGGCTAGAGTATACATAACCATTTTTAAAACACATCAACTTGCAGTGTAGTTTTATATTTAATACTGAAATTGTACTGCTAAAGTTTAAACTGCTGTTAATCATATTCCTCTTCTGATCATAATGAAAAAAATAAAGGGTAAGAAAATGCTTAACATAGATTATTCATTATCATGCTTATTTTATTAATAATTCAGGCACTGAAACGTCTCCAGGTATGGGGCATTTGTTCTTTTTGCTGGGGTGGGGTGAAGGGTGGGGGGTTACTGAGGCGGTAGAAAACTCTTACCTCCCAATGAATTGTCGTGCTCGTGCAGTTTCAGAAACACAGATGCTGTCAATAACTGAGCAAGAGCTTCCCCTACACCTTGCCGGTGCACGAGATGCACGTGTGGGTGTGGGTCTGGCCCGTGGGCAGGGCACAGAGCCGCAGCTCTCGGCCCCTGTGCCCTGCCTGGTGGAGCGAGGAGGGGGATGGGGTTGTATCTTGGTCCCTACGTTGCAGGACGTGTGTGATGTGAATGCAAATCCTTCTTCCCAGGTGACAGCATCCTTAACTAAAAGCACAGGATTGGGCTTTAGAAGTAACAGCTCACACAACCAAATGGGACACTTGTCTTACTGCAGTCCAGTTAGGGGTTGTTTGAAGGCTTTTTGTTTGCTTTTGAAGTTCAATGGCTGAGTGAAATCAGACCGAAAGGACTGGGGCAGCACCACGGCATGTCTTCTGACCGCAGGCAGATGGGTGACGAGGGCCGATGCCATCTTTCTTCTGGCTGAGATTTAGGAAAGCAAATGGTAAACTTGCCAATAGAGCAGGTGGGCATTTCAAATCAGTAATATAAAATTATGAAGTTGGGGCGGGGTGGGGAGGGAATTTTTACATAACAGCATTACAATTCCAAAATACTAAAGGTGTGGGGGTTTTTAAATGAAAATACAAGATTTTGAAGTAACAAATTGGATGACGGAGAGGCAAGAGCACACTCCAGAGCACAGCACAGCCCTTTTGGCCATCAAACTACTAAACTCCAGGATTAAAAACCCAAGACATTTGATACAAAAAAAAATATTGCAGCAGGGGGTTAAATTTCTCCCAGATCCCTGTGGAGTCTGAGATGCTGAGTGATAGCAGCGCTGTGTAGTGATGGTACAGAAAGTAAGTTGGGAAGCAGATCTTCCAGTGTTGCCACCGGAGACCCTAATAAAGAGGTTGCAAGTGCCCTTTCCAGCATCCCTGTAGGTGTTGGACGCAGCTGGCTCTAGCTGGTAACGAGTACCACAGCCTTGTGGGCACTCACTTCTCGCTCCAATCTTTTGTAGAAGCTTCATTGACTGGGAGGTCTTGTACAGATGTCCTCTAAGGAGCCATTTTCATTTCAGTTGCCTCAGAAGTCAGCATCTGCAGAAATACTGAAAGAATTATTCATAGTGCAGCCTTTCCTTGGCAAAAACACCTCCTAAGATAATTAGTGGTTGGAGGACAGTATGAACGCTGGGATAATCACTTATTCATACATCAAAATGTTTTGAGTAGGTTTTTTATTAGTATTATTTTATTTCTCGATCTCTAAATACACAATGTATTTGAAAAACAGATTCTTGAACAGAAGTCTTAAGTGCCCTTCCAGTTGCAGCATTTAAAATGAAGGCAGTATTTGAACAGGAAACAACTGGATCAACCAAGAAATCATCTAGAAAACGGGATTAAATAGCACTCCCCGTTTCACTTCTTTGCAGTGGGGCTGACAATAACAATGCTGATAGCATAGTAAGTATTCTGAGAAAGGATATGTTGAAAGAAATGGATGGATTGAGAGAAAAAAAAAATACCTCAGCATGAGGTTGCTTTGTCGTCTTGTCTCGTGGAGTACTTTTTGCCCGTAAAGCTCTTAAGTATTTGACTGTGAGCACGCTGGGCATTAAGTTTTTCTCCCAGTTAAGTTTGTCACTCAGTTTGTCCACTTTTCCTAACCTACCCTCCAAAGCCCTTCCCACCTGAAAATACCCAACCTGGAAATGTTAGCTGTAAGCCCCCTGCAGCTGGAAACTTGCCAAACGTGCTCTCCTTATTCTGAGCTTTCTATATAAATAGATTAAAAAGAGTATTTTCCTCCAGACATTATGGTAGGAAATAAAATCTAACCACATTTTCAGATAAGTTTTTACAGGATCTCTTTTGTTAAATACAGTATTTTAAGCCAGAGTATTTAGCTCCCTAGAAATCTGCAACATCATCAAAATCAGTTTCTCAAGAATTTTGACATAAAATTTAATGGTTATTTTCTAATAACTTCTTTTTTTTTTAGATATTAATAAAGTAAAAGCTCCTACACACATGCTAGATGCCATGACAATTAATCAGTGTACATGATACTGTCCACCTATGTAACTGAACTAAAGACAAGTAGAGTCAATCAATAAATTAATAAGTTAAACATCTTTTCACTACTGAGGCAGACACCTTGCTCTACAGCACAGCGACGAAAACATAGCTAAAGTGTGGAGAATTGCCTTGCAGATTTATTTTCCATCAAATTAATTTGCAGAGGAAGGTAACTAATTCCTTCACTAGCCTAAGTTACTCTTTTCTATATGAAACACTTGCATACACCAAATATCTTACGGCACAAGAGTGGTCCTAGGGATACAAAACCAAGCAACTGAAAATTTAAAAAAATACCAAATTAAGGTTAGCCATGAAACTCCAGTTTGGCCTATCACAAAAGCAATCACAAGGCATCACGACACTGTCTTGTCTCATGCTGTGCTACCCACAGCATCTTCGTGCCAGCGTAGCAAATATTTCATTGCAACATTATTTTTGAATGCTTTACTCCGTACCCTAGTCACTGCCCACTACCCAGCTCTTGTTTGCAAGACAGAGTTACTAGATTCTTCAATTGTTACTATGGTACTTAAGTATCTGAGTGCTTTACAAACACTGCTCTCTTTTTAGTGAAGTGAAGTAATGACAAGCTTTGGCCTCATCGAATGGAAAGAGCTGAGGTACAGTCATGGAGGTCCAAAGCAGTAGTTCTGAAAGCTCAACCTGAGGCATTTTCATCTGTCAGAATCATCATCGTGCCTTATGGGTGGTACAAAGAGGCACCGTTACATCAGTAACGGTGTCCTTCGTGTCAGAAAACAGATTGGAGCCTCTGGGTCAGGCAGTTGTTGACCAACATGCTTAGAGGAAGCGACTGCCTGTAGACAGCTGAGGGGAAGCGGTCGACCCACCCCATGCAAGGTCTTCATGCAAAGACCACAAGTGCTTGTTTCCCAGAGCAGCAAGAGCGTGGACGCTTCATTTCTGCAACGCAAGAAAAGAGGTAACTGCACAGCATTTCTTTCGTTGCACCCCACTGATTCGGCTCCCCTTCTACCAGGGAAGAGCTGAAACCAGCAGGGCAATTTCACGCTAGGATCACAAAGTAGCGGGGTGGAAGTGAAGTAGGGGGATAGAAGTGACAAAGAAGCCCAGTTCTGGCACTTCCTAACTTTGAGGTGTAACTTGGTACTCTCACTGCTGTTTCAATCCTTCAATTTACTGCTTCGAGAGTGGAAGTAGAAGTAGCTCCCAGCACAGTGACACCTCTGTGAGTCTCCGTCCAAGACACTGCCTCTGGGTTTGGCACAGACTGTGACCTCTCATGGTAACAGAGAGATGGCAAGTGAAGTTCTCCTGCTTCCTCAGCCAACCTGAAATGGGGAGGGAGCGGTTTGCTCACAGGTTTGCAGAGAAAAGATGGATTCATGTAATGTGGAGGCAGCTCAGGGCTCTGCAGGAGGCTGTGCTTTAGAAGTCCTAGGGTCTTCCACCCCTCCGCCTTAACCAATGACCCCAGGAGTTCGTTCACCACTTCCCATCGGCAGGCAGATGCTCAGCCATCCTCAGGAGAGCTGGGCTCCATCACATGTAACCTTGACTTGGGAAGGCAAACGCCGTCACTCCAAGTATCCCTGCTTCCTTCTCCCAGCTTTATATGCCGAGCATGACATCATATGGTATGGAATATGCCTTTTGTCAGTGGGGGTCAGCTGTCCCAGCTGTGTCCCTTCCCAAGTTCTTGTGTACCCCCAGCCTACTCACTGGTGGGCTGAGAAGCAGAAAAGGCCTTGGCTCTGCTCTGCTCAGCAGTAACTAAAACATCCCTGTGTTGTCAACACTGGGTCACAAATAAAAACCCCAGCACCATATGAGCTACTATGAAGAAAGGGAACTCTATCCCAGGCCAAACCAGTGTATCAGCTCATCTATTGCTTTCTCTGATCACGGCTGCTGACACACCTTCTTCCAGATCTCCATTCCTGCAAACACCCACCAACTCTTTGTCCTAACCTGCTCATTTTTCACCAAGCGTGTTTCTCCTCTGTGCTGCCCGTGACAGGGCAATCACTCAAGTCAGGATGCAGCAGAAAGTCTTCCTGTGCTCTGCTCAGGCCCCAGGTTGTAGCCGTGGGTCTGAGCCTCACTTGGCTTTTGGCAGCAGAGAGCTGTGTTTGCACATGCAAGATAGAATCATAGAATCATAGAATAATTAAGGTTGGAAAAGACCCCTAGGAGTATCAAGTCTGACCTACTACTCAATGTCTCCATGATCACTAGACCATGCCCTGAAGTGCCCTATCCAATCGCCCTTTGAACACCTCCAGGGATGGTGACTCCACCACTTCCCTGGGCAGGCTGTTCTAATGCCTGACCACTCTTGCAGTAAAGAAATTCTTCCTAATGTCCCATCTAAACCTTCCCTGGCACAATTTGAGGCCATTACCTCTTGTCCTATTGTTAGTTACTAGGGAGAAGAGGCCAACACCCATCTCACTACAACCTCCCTTCAGAGAGCTGTAGAGAGCAAGAAGGTCTCCTCTCAGCCTCCTCTTCTTCAGACTAAACAGTCCCAGCTCCCTTGACCCCTCTTCATAAGACATGTTTTCCAAACCCTTCACCAGCTTCGTCACCCTTCTCTGTACCTGCTCCAGCACCTCAATGTCCTTCTTATCCTGCGGTGCCGAAAACTGCACACTGTCCTCGAGGGACGGTCTCACCAGTGCCGAGTACGAGGGCACAATCCCTTCCTTACTGCTGTTGGCCACCCCATTTCTGATCCAGGCCAGGATGCTGTTGGCTCTCTTGGCCACCTGGGCACCCTGCTGGCTCAGTGGGTTGACCCAAGCTTCGAGCTGGGAGGACCTGGTCTAGAGGGAGGTAAGGTGTTGAAAGTCTACTCTGGCCAAGAGTGCAGTTGTAAGGGTGGCCTGCACTGCCTCACCACTCTCCTGAAATGCTGCTTTCATCTCAGAAGAATTACTACTTTTGAAAATGTGAAGTGCACCGCTCTCTCCTGTATGTGTACACCTAGCCTGTTGTATTCAAGAAGCGCTTTGCTGTCCACTTCTCCTAAGCAAAATCCTCTGAGGTGGTAGCTTATGCAGTCACTTCATCCACCTTGAACTTCATCCAACTTGTCACTTCAACTAGCCATCTTGAGCCTGAAATGTGGTAGATTTTTAAGGGATTGCCTTTGCACGTGGGTTGTTCCCGGCAGAGATCAATTCATCAAGTTTTGAATTTGGAGCCATAAGGTGGTGCAGGATGTGTGTAAGTCTGAGACGGCGAGGAAAGTGAGACCAGGGACAGACTCTCCTGAGACACTGGGATCCCTCCCAGCCCTCTTCTCCCACTAGATCTCTCTCTCTCTTCTCTTCTAACTGAATCTCCATCTCTTCTTAGCCTTCATGAGCCACAATTTACCTATTCTACAAAGAGCACTTCACTGAGCTTCCTTCCGTTAAGGCAGCTTCAGATTAGACCAGTTACTATTTGCTAATCTACTGCAGGAGTACCCGCACGCAAAAAGTACAAGTAGGCAGCTCTCGACTGCAGAAAAAGTCACATAAAGTTTGATTGCACCGCTATTAAATTATTATGGTAGTTTGAAGTTTTATGAAGCAATAGTTATAATAATGTCATTTTAGTACTCTGTACTTAGACATATTAGACCTGCTTCCATACAGTAGGTAGTTACTATCTGGGGAAAAATAACCTTCCTTCTCTGATGTTCCAAAAACATCTTCTTCGTAGAAAAGCTATTGCCATTAGTGAATATGAAAAAGAAAAATCTAGTAAAATATATAGCTAGGTACTTTTTTTCATGCTTTTGCAGTACATTGCTTGCTATAAAATAATGGAACATATTTTAGTTTAGTTTAGCACAGTTTAGTGCTTCTCATTTTAACATAGTAGGGAAGAATTCAGATTCTTATTCATGATTAATATCCATCACATGCAAGTGACTTCACACTACCAGTCTGATTATTATCTTGCTTAAGAATGAAGTATAAAACTAATCTGTTTGTGGATTGTTAATTACTAAAGCAATAATGAATCTGATATGCAGCGTTAGTACCTAAGCTACTACTCAGAGGTTATAGAATCTGCTTGTATGGCAACATAGATATTGTTAGGTATTGTCTTGACCAAATTCCAGATTAAATTAATTTGCACAGTTAATAAGATACCAGTCGGAGTAGTAGTAGCATTAAGGTCACGTGGCTGAAGTGGGAGAAAACAGAACCATTATTTTAGGGCTGTTGCTGGCTGCACTCTGTTGATTGCTCGTTTTGGAATTTATTTCATCGCTTCAGTCTTACTCTGTTGGATTGGCCAAGTCTTTTTCATATGCAGATTTTCTAAGGAATTGAGTATACTTCCTATTGAGTGAAGAGGTTGCTGTTAAATGCTTAAGTCTGGGATTTGACACACTTTGCAAATTTGTCACCTCATAGCATTTTTTTCCCCCAGTTTTATGTCTCCAAGTACAAAAAATCCATCACTCCTTTAAAATATTAGTGGACCACAATTTAGGACCGAAGCCTTACACAGGACTAAGCTTGACTGTGGACTATTGGTCTCTACACTACCAGACAAGAGGTTTAAAGCATACCTGGAACAGATGTGAATAGTTCAAAATACAGTACGATATTTTCTAGCCTCTAGCCTTCATTTTTTATTTAATCACTCCGGTTTTAAAGCCAGTGATCTAGAGACTACAGAGAAGGCATAACAGGTCCCAAATTAACACTTAGTGGCAAAATCAAATGTACTTTCCGATCGTCTTGAACAGTTTAGCAAATGAAATAAAGAATATGCAGACAGAAAAAAACAATACGGTGCAGAGCCATCCAGCCCAAGTTCAGAGGCGACCTGTAAGAAGTCAGCAGAAGTTACTGCCCGCGGACACCGGCTTGGCAGTCTGCAGAGGAGTGCTGCTCACGACTTTACCCTGTGTAAGTACTTGTGGTTGCTGATTCCCCCTTCACAGGTGCTACTGCAGCAAGGAACAACACTCAGTCTCCCAATCTGGTGTTAACTCCAGCTGCTAAATAAACATCCTTGTTTTCAGCAGGCTGAGCACACGCAGCTCACAAGTTTGAACACACGTCTTTGAAGATCACCCTGCAAGTGGAGTGAGGACAAGGCTCGGTTTGGTGCAGCGCTGACTGGGGGCTGCTCGACCAGCGAAGGCTGTGGGCTGCCAGATGTCCTTGTTGGCGTTGTTCGTGAGGGGCTGGGGCTCGTTGCCACAGCAGACACGTGGGCTGGCCTGGCTGAAACGCGGCCTTGGGTACCTGCCGGGCATTTCTCACTTCCTGGGCAGATTTTGCAGCTCGTGCCGAGCGCTCCGCTGCTCCCTCCAGCACCGGTGATTGGCGAGCCCAGTTTAAACCGGTTGGAAGAGCCCAGCACGGTGCTTTGGCTGCTGGGGATTACAGCCTCCAAGCCTACTGTGGCTGCTCCTCAGGCCTGGGCTGGAAAAAGGGATTTGTTGTTGCTGTTGATATCATTATTGGAGCCAGCAGGCTGGTGTGAGCTCCCTGCTCGCTGCTTTTTCTTGTCCTTCACAAGAAAGTCAGCCATGGAGCTGGTTCCTTCCTGCCCAGCTGAAACCTTCCTGTGCCCACAGGAGCAGAGCAGCTTCCAGGCCAGATCCTGCGCGGCCAGAGCGCGGAGCCGACCCGAGCCTGGCACTTGGGGCTCTCTGGCACTCGCTGCCCCGGCTGCCTGGGGCCCAGGGGTTTGTGATGGGACATTTGCATGTTGGCAGGCTGAAGGGACTGAAGGAAAATGGTCTCAGCTCAGTAGCTCCCATCGCTGCCACCTGGGATACAAACACAGGGAAGGAAGTATCTTACGAAGAGATGTGGGCTGTACAGAGCAATATGCATTAAACATTGGTAGCTGAACACTCCAAGACTTGGCAAATTCAGTTTGAAATTTTGTCAGTGGCCTCTATCTTGTTAATCAAAAGAAACACCCCCCCCTTCCCCTCTCACCCCTAAATGCAGTGTGTTTGAAATTCAAATTCAGAAATTCCGCATCATTCCACATGCCAGAATTCCTTTTTTTTTTTTTTTTCCCTTTCTGGATCAATATGAACATTTTTATTACTTTTATGATTGGTCTTTAAAAATATAATCAGGAAAACAAATAACCAGAAAAGAAGGGTTACTTAAATCAAGGGACAATTCTAGAAGGACAAATGGGTAGTAAGTGGCACAGTGTGTACCTACATTGGAAATTGAGGGTTTCCTAGAATCAGAAGAGTGTTGCTCTGGAGCCACCATGAAGCCGTGGGAGAAAAAGAATTGACTAATTTTTGCTCAGGCCTTACAAAGGGAATAGACGATGTGATTGCCCAAACCTCCCACAAGCCAATCCCAAGCCTATCTTCTGTCTTCAGAATGGCACTTGCAGTGGGGCTAAATAACCAAGACTCTATTCTGGTGTATTTCAGAGAGGGTTTTATGGCAGAACTGGTATTTTCCCACCATCCAGTCTCCCTGTTCCTAACCGAAAAGTTCCCTCATTTTTTGTTGTTGTTTGCATTTTGCTGTAATATTTAAATATTGTTTAGCAGTTATAGATCCTTCTCATTATGCCCACAGCAAACTAAGCGGAAGAGGAGCTTTCAATCAAATTCATTGAATTCTGGGTAAGTGCAGCTCCCTTGTTTGTTTTTTGTTTAGTTGTTTGTTTTTTTTTTCAGTTAAAAACCTCTGAATGTTTTGCAGAAACAGTCTTAATGACCTGCCTGCTTGTGTATAAACAGTATCATCACATTATTTCCTTATATCTAAACGATTAACTCAGCTTCTGCCCGTCTTCATTTTATTTTTTTAGATAACTAGCAAAGTTTCTGAAGAGTATACCTAGGTCAATATGCTCAAGAGCTAATGCTCGAAGAGGAAGACTTATTGGGAAATAATAAGAAGAGCTCAGTAAGGATTTATAAGCCTCTTTTGGTGCATGAGGCAACAGGGACAGGTACGTTATTACCATACGCCAAATATTTAATTTTTTTACTGGAACAAGTTTGATAGTGACAGTTGACTTCTCCCCAGAGCAAGTGGCTTCTTATGAACATTATCTTCACTGTCAGCCTTGTTGGTTGTCTTGAAGGACAAGCTGAGAACTAATTGGGAGCTGGATAGCGAAGGGTTCATGCATAGGGATGAGCCCTGGGCCGTGGATAGGTGGGGTAAGGAAACTTAGTGTTACCACTTCCAAGCTGTATCTGTTACTGGGTAATTAGAAGATTTCGATCTTCACGGGTGCAGAAACTCTGTTATATACCCAGTCATTCTCTGAATTATTCACAACTCATTTAAAAAGATAAGGGAATAAAATATTAAGATGTATGCACATAAATCATAGTGAGATCTTGCCAGTACCTGCTATGGTCAAGAATAAAACCCGGTTTCCATTACAATCTCTTTTTCTCACATGTTCTTAACTTAGGAAATAAAATAAAAACAGAAACAGAATTTTGCAGCAAATATATTTGTCTTGGTTCCTCTCCAAGATTAAATTTAGCGGAAGTTTGGCTGTCACTTTTTTACCTTCACTGAAAAGTTGTTGTTTTGTTTGTTGTTTTTTTTTTTCCTTTAAAAATAAAGCAAACAAAGAAATGAAATACAAAGTGTTCAAGTAAACAAATGCAAGGATGTGCAAAAGGGAAGTTTATAGTTGTCTCATTGTCTGACACTGCATCTTGCATTTCTGATTGTTAGGTTTAATATAATGTTAAATAAGATAGTATCTGTAGTTTAACTTATACCTCAGAGATTATCCAGGGGGCAGGTTTTCAAAGTCAGCAGTAGCTTGATTGAAAAGAAAACAGGAACTGAAAAACGGCAAATATTTTTGAAAAAAAAATCTGCTTTCCCCTGATGAATAGAGGAGGTATCACTCTCCCACCAATTGGCCCCTCTGAGTGAAGTTGCTGAGATGGCATTGATTGTGCACCTCGAGTTTTGAAAATTTTCTACAGTGCACCACGTTGAAGTTGTGTATATTTCTCCATGTAATATACAGTGCTATGTTGAAAACAAAAGGGAATTGTGCATTCACAGAGAATAAAATAATCCATTAGAATAATACAGGTATTGATGCAGAATTGCAATGAATACTTAATATTACAAGACTGTCACTTGGAGTTACATCTGGCTTATACACGCAATCCCATTGACTTGAGTTGAGGACAAAATTTGCTACTTCTCTTTTCTTTAACAAATTGTTTGTTAAATGGTTGCGAGTTCCTTACTGAACCATGTGGCACTTGAAAAGACCAGTGTCTTCATGGCTCATTTATGATTTCTGCTGAAAGTCTCCATTAGAGTTGCAATTTCGCCTTACTTTATTGAACGTACTAATGGAATTACCCTCTTTTGGGCCACTTCTTACTTTGCAACAACAGTTTCCATGTTCTGTTATAATTTTATTTACCCTCATTCAGGCTGGTTTTCTATTGAATTTCTCTGTGTGAGGCGCAAGGTTTTAGGTGTCTGGCTGCTGCAGGCAATACGGTGCTGTCCTATAAATCCAGTGCCTACTTGGTGTTAGAGGACACAAGGTCACAGACCAAGTGAATTTAGCAAACGTACTGCGTAATAAAGTCCTCACCGTGAAATGTATACAGTGTCTTGTGGCTATTAAGAAAGTGCTTAATTAAAATGAGAAAAATAATTGAAAATTAGGTGCTATAAAAGTGGTCATGACATCCAAGAATGATCTGGGTCTGGGATTTGGCTCAGCTCCTAAAGATAGTTCACAGAGTTCTGTGGATAGTTTAATAAATTTCTATATGTCAGCAGTATCTGTAGCCAACACGACCGGTTACTTAAGTGCCTTTACGTATTTTATGATACGAAAATACTGCAAAATCGTTTGACATGGTTTGATTCTCATGGCATCAATGATGATCCTTTCATTGATGGCTTGAGCAGCTGCAGCCTTTTTAGCCTGGTAAAATAGTGAAGGTGTTCACCTATGTTTGGACCAGCTCTTGTAGTTAATGTATCCCTTTGACTATAATTTATCCTAACAGGTCATGTGGACACTGGGTACTTGGAACTGCACTGATGAGGTTGATATTACCAGATGCCTGGTAATCCTATGAGACGCTGAGAGATTTGTAGTGAAGTCAGTGAGGGGCAGAGTGGCAGCCGAACACAACTGAGGTCCTATCTGCTTCTCTGCACTATGGCTGAAAATGCTGGTGAGTTGTTGCTCTGCTTTATTATTGTTTATGACAAAGTAACAGAGTAATCAAAGTCAGTTGTTTTATAATCATATCAGAGCAGTGATTTAGCGAGACATCATATTTTTTCTGCGAGGATTTTACAAAGCTTGTTTTAGTCATCTGCAATGGAAACACACAGAGCAGTGCAGTCCCTATACTCAGTTAAAGATCATTGGAGTAAATACGCAGCATCACATAAAATAGAGTTGGACAGTATATTTGGAATAAAGTACTGGAGAATTTATCCAATTAGAGTGATGTTTGTCCAGACCATATTTGTTGGACTGGAAAAGAAAATGCTGTGCTCTTCTTGTCCTTTTCTGTTTTTCTTTCTCTCGCCACTGCAAGCCATGCAATTTAAGAAAAGACCTACAAATTAGGCTGTTGTATTTATTACTGTACATCTGTATTCAAACAAAATAAAAGACAGTGTTTGAAGATAGACACAGCCTGCTGACCCCACCATAGAGGTCTTTCCGAGGACCTGGAAACCTGTCTAGTGAAAGGGTGTAAACAGGAGGCTGCACACCTTTCTTCTCCACTCTTTATTTTTGGAGAAAACATCAGGGTTTGAGCTTTGTCTGGCAATCTCCTTCAGGACGTGAACATTGTTTGCACAATCACAACAGGAAAAGACAGCATGCTCTTGGAACCAAAGACAGGTTTTTAAGAAGGTAACAGCCCATGGAGATGCTGCTTTTCTAGCAGCCAGTCTAGGCATTAGCATGCAGATGTGCTTCTTGGAGCGTCTTCCAGATTTCTCCTGCCTGCAGTGCTTGCTTCTGCTGCCAGTTTCCTGGCATGTGGCTGTAAGAGCTGCAGCTGCAGTGAAGATCCTCACTCTGTGTATATTGCAGATTTCAGCCCCGCAACAAGAGCAATCCCAGAAATTTCCTTGGCGATGCACAAACTTAGGGGCTGGTAGCATTTGTCAGGAGAGGGCACGGGCCTGGGAGGTGCTCCACAGGTGATTCATCCCTCAGGATCTGCGCAGTCCTATGTTAATCATGGCAGACTTCAGATTTAGCTTTGTTTTCTTCACATAAATCCTACTTAAACGTAAAGCTTATAGCCAACTCTACCTCTTTCTGCTGTGCAGAATGTGGGATAAACGTAACGTGTTGCCTAAAATATCAGATGATATTCTGGAGAGCTGCAAAGATCCATGAGCTGTATAAATTCTGATTGTAAACCCCCTGAGACTCTTGCTAGTATTTTAACCAGTCATCCTTCTTCAGATTGGAGAAAAAAACCCCAACTGTTTCACCCTGCATCTGCACATATAGCACTAGTATGGTTCATCACACTTCCCTTCTTTCTCAGAAGCTGCCTTTGCAGCCCTTTTAGGGTTCAGATGTATTCGCACAGAAAGGAATTGGGCATCTTTTCCAAATTACAGAGCAAAATATTCACACCTTAATCACAAGATGGGAGAAGTTGGGCTTTTTTTTTTTTCAGACTCTTGGGCATATGCATTTGTTTCCAGCAGCATATTTCCAGCTCTGGTGGTAGATATGGTACTCACAAAAGGGTTAAAGACTTCTCTGCCGTTGCTAGGTAATGCTGTCTTGTCATTGGGACCACTTACTGTTAGTGACAGCCTTTCTGATGATGTAATGCTTAAGTAGTAATAGTGGAGTGCATTAAACTACCTTTTTTTTTTTTTTTCTTGTTTCCTGTAGAAAGTTAGGAAATGAAACATAAAAGCCTGCAGCATTGTGATATGCTGGCTTCATGGATAAATCAACCAAAAGCCAGAAAATACAGAAGTTGACCATTAGTCTTAAGGAGATGTTGTCAGCTTTGAGTGAGCTCTCTTGCTAATGCATTGTAATACAGGTTTTGGTAGAAAGTACTGCTGCTTCGTAATTCTTGAACCAATGTGTATTGAAATGTTGGGTCACTACAATAACAAACAGAAAAGTCAAACAGGCTATATTGCTATTGGAAATTCCTTTGCTTGCTTTCTTATTTCTGTTTAATTCAACAACAAGCACTGTTTGGATTCAAATTACATTTGGACAAAGACCAAACTACTTGAACCCTTGTGCAGATCAAGATGCAGCCAGAACCCACATAGTCAGGTCAATTCCTGAGGTTGATTCTTTGGATATCTGATCTGAAGCGGTTGCTAATTAGTTCCTATGTAACAAAAAAACACATAAAACTGGAAGCAACTATTCAATAAACATTTTATTCTCCCTTCTGTTCATTCCATTCAGCCAGGAAGTCTAATTCCAGACTCTTCCTTTCCTAGTCTGGGAAATACTGGAGGAGGGAGCTGAGACTTGGTGGGGTTTTACACCCTTAAATTCCTCAGAGCCTGTGAGAGCTCTTGACCCAGGCTGTGGCACACCCAACCTGTGCTTGCTCTCTCAGCCTCCTGGGACCCTCTCCTCCAAACTCCCTGCCCATCCCCGTCTTCCTGTGGACCAAGGCTGCTTTCTTTGCCTAACCCACTGTAAGACTGCACAGCCCCAGACGAGGCTGCTTTAAAGTGAGCACAGCACGGGCTCAGCAAGCGGTCCCAGATCAGCAGACCAATGCCTTCTTTCGCACAGCCTTTTTCTTTCTCTCCACAAACATCTCAGATCATGAAGTAGCACTGGGAGTCTGGGAACTTGGGGTGATTACAGAGTGTCTGACTATCTTGTCATGCCAGCAGGGCAAACCCACTTGTGGATGCCATCTCTCAGGTAGGATTTTACCCCAGATTAGAAAGCAATCACGTAATGGAGAAGTGGGTATTACATAGCCAGAACCATACAAATGGAGAGAGAAAGGAGTGGGTAAACACCAGACTCTTTAAAATCTTCTTGCCTGATCATTTATGAACTGTTTGGTGATCAGGAGAAACTGCATGCTCACTCCAACCTAAATAATTGTGCTGAGCTCAGCTGATGTGCCTGGATGTTGCTGAGAGTAGCTGTCTTAACCAGCAGCAGTAGCAACCCAGCATCTTTGTACTTCCCATTTGTCAAATTAAAAGGTCCTGTTTCAAGCTTTCCCTTATGTCTACTCCTACAGTGCTATGTCCAGCGGACACAAAGAAAGGAGACCAATTGCTCTCTGAGATGTGTGTGGGATTCAGTGCCAGGAGAGAACAAGTTTGCGGGCTTCAGCACTCAGCTTTTTTAAAGGTGCAGACAAAACCAGCAAGAATAAAATACGCAAGTTGAAAGGAAAAGGGAAATAACAGCATCCTTACACAAGCCCTTGTGTGTTCTGGGATATGCAGTGATAATAATGGTGGACACTGCACAGGTAGCAATACTTGGGATGAGATTATTCTTGTGGTCAGGTTCAGTATGGTTACTATTTACCAGAACCACGAAGTATAGAGATTGGTTGCAGGGCAAGTCCCTCCCACAATTGATCATTCCAATGCTTGTGGCAAGTACAGTGACTGCTCGTATGAAAAATGGTAGTAGGAAAATAACTGACTACAGATTGTGAACCACTCTAGACAGATAGATTTTATTATACTAAGTTGAGTTTTAGCCTGTATGTAGGTAGCTGTACTACAATAAGGATGGCGAAGTCTCACTGTAGCTGTGAATGGCGTTACCAGTCACATTTGATTCCATTTGATTAGGTAAGAGATTTCATCCTACTCACTTATTTGTCGCATCTTGAAAAACATAATCGCCTTACACAAATATTTGATATATAATGCATCGTCCCAGCCAAGGGAGCGTGCCCTCTTTTGGACCTCTCCCATTTTGCACTTGTGTTTCTCCCCACACAGAACAGGTGGTGGGTCAGTGCCTGTAGCAGTGCAGAACGACACGTGTAAATCTTGGCACAAAGCGTGGCCCAAAGTTATTCACCTGGCCTGCGATGCACTTAGCTACGGTCACCCAAGCACCCAAGCAGTTGTGGCAGTACTGCTCACAGGGACTTGTGTGCAGCTCCTGCCTTTGGGTCTCTACAAGCAACGTTTCCTCTTCAGTTTCTTGTGGCTTGGAAGAGGCTGAATGTTGTCCTCCTTCACTGGCTTTGCTGGAGCAAACTCAGGCTTTGCTTCAGCTGGCACAAGAGATACATACATCAAAATTTAGTGCCCAAACCATGTATTTCCCAGTCTCTATTTCCTTAGTGTATCTGAGCTTAGGTCAGCATCTACCCAAGATTTTTCCCCACATTTTGTGACTTCTGCATGGGTCTACAAAATCTTCCCCCTTCTTGCAATCACTTTGCTTGGCTATGGCTTATTCTGCAAGTCACAAGCTCTTAGCTAACATAAAAGCCTTCTCCAAAGCTTTCTTTTTCTCCTTATGTGCATCCTGCCAGGTTAATGAGTTTTTGCACCAACATCTGGCTTCTGTGTTCAGCTACTGGCAGTTTCTTACAGCTGCTGTGTCAAAATATCCACATGGTTTTACTTCCCAGGCAGCCCTTGAAGAGCCCTGTGTGGCAGGGTGGGCGTGCAGGGCAGCCGTGTGGGGAGCTGGGGGTCCCATGCACCTATGTGCACACTTCCCCCCCCCTGCCCCACACCAGAGATGCCTGTGACTCTGGGCAGAACCAGGAGATTCCAGGGCCCGTAGGGACCTCTTCTCCATCTTTCTTTGCCTAGCACTGCTCAGACCTAATTCTATCATATCAGCAATGGTTCCCTTTACCGAAACCCTCTTGTAGTAGTTTTGTCTGCAGGATTGGGCTCCTGACAAGTTATTTCTATTCTGCACATGCACTGGGGCATTCTCATCAAATGGCTGCAGAGGTTTGTTCCTTCTTAATAAATCTGCAATTTGGGAAGCAGATTTCGTTTTGCTGATTCTGTCTGATTGTTTATTATGCTGGATTTCTAAGACACTTATGCTTGGCTCAGTGATTCCTCAGAAAGGGAATAGTGCCTATTGTAGTTAACCCTGTAAAACGTCTAATGAATAATTAAATAGCATGTTGTCTGTAATTCATCTTTGTCAGTTTGGTCAGTCAATTGCTGGTTACTGCTCCTATCAGACAAAAACCTTGCTGTGAAGCTTGTTTAAAATTCAGCATTTGCTAATCAGTATTATTCCAAATGTAATTCTAAGTGTCGCTTCTTCAGGCAATTCAAGAGAGCGACGTAGAACTTCAGTGTCTCTATGGAGACCATCTATAATTTAAAAGACAGAAACAACATTTTAATGCCTTGTAATAGTTAAAAAAATCACCAAAATACCCCCAAAATACAAATAGAAAAAGGATTGTGCCCTACTAGTATACGAAGCCAATTTTTTGAAGATCACTGAATTGTGATAGAGATGATTCAGTGAAACTTTTTGAGGGCTAAGTTAGAGCACCAGGATTAGTCTCAGGGGTTTAAATTAAATACTGAATAAATATTTAAAATGCAAAAGATCAAATCGTTAGACACGTGTGCCAGCTGTAGGAAGGTAAAAGCATTTTGTTGGATTATGCACAGAAAGACCAAGAAATGAATTCAACAGCCCTGCTAACCATCTGGCTTGCAGGACCATAAGCCACGACTGATCTTGCTTTCCAGGGCAGAAGCAAAGCAGGTTTGATCACCCACACTGGGCATCTTGCCTCCAGCGATGCCTTATACACGATGCTTCAGAGAAAAACGACATTGGGGATGACAGAAAGACATGGTCTCCTGTAAACAACCAGCAACCACAGGGGAGCTCTGGCGAACGAGTGACGAGAGCTGCATGTACGAAGCTGTACCTCCTCCTCCACAGAAGTAATACAGCTGATCAAAACCCGGTGCTGAAGCTGGTGTTGCTGCGGCACTTTGGGGAGAGGAGAACTGCCTGCCTGCCTGCAGCAGGCCACGAGGATAAACACAGCTCGTGGGGCTCTTCAAAGGCTGAGAGAACTGGGGCTGTTTAGTCTGGAGAAGAGAAGCCTGAGAGGGGATCTGATTCATGTCTAGAAATAGCTGAGGCATGGAGGTCAAGGCAAAGGGACCAGGCTCTTTTCTGTGGTGCCCAGTAATAGGACAAAGAATAAGTGGTATAAGCTAGAACACTGGAGGTTCCACCTCAACATGAGGAGAAACTTCTTTCTTGTGAGGGTGACAGAGCCTGGCCCAGGCTGCCCAGAGAGGTGGTGGAGTCTCCTTCTCTGGAGACTTTCCAAACCCACCTGGATCTGTTCCTGTGTGTCCTGCCCTGGGTGCTCGTGCTCTGGCAGGAGGGTTGTACTCGATGATCTCCAGAGGTCCTTTCCAACCCTTACTGTTCTATGATTCAGGCTTGCAGACAGCTCACCGACGCCTTGGAAACTCTGAAATCATGGACAGAGAGCAGTGCTGGATATGATGTGGGAAACATATGCCCTCTGCATTTCCCACATGCCATACCAGACCTTGATATGAGGGATGGCCCCCTCTGTTGTAAGAGGGCCATCCAGGAGTGGAGGCCAGGCCAAGCACACCCCTAGGGGTGGTATGAAGATTATGGTCCATCCATGTGTCAGGGAACCGAGTGAAATGCTGAGAATTAAAATTGGCACATGGATGACTCTTTTCTCTGCTGGGAAGCTGTTGTGAGAACAGCCACCAAGCTACCCTGAGAAATGCCCGATTAGACTCAAAACAGTTGCTATTTAAGTAAAGTAATTTTTAGGTGATGATTAGCAGAGGAGAAAAAAGGCCAGTAGAGCTCCTTATTGAGAGCTGCTGCTGGGAGGTTTTTGTGAAGGGGTTTTGTGGGAAGCAAGCAGCATATGGGAGAGTCAACTAGAGGCTAACTGACTTCAACTAAAACAAGAAAGAGTTGGGAGTTTATCTGCAGGTGGACGTGCCATGCAATTTTCCCATTATCGGAAGGACCCTCGACCAGTTTGTGGCGATCGGAGTTTCCAGCGGCAGCGGGACAGGACACGACTACTGGAAAAGGCAAGGGTAATGGATTTGATAATGTATCTCTCTGGCATTTGCCGTGGTGGTCTTTGCATGGCTGTGGTGGGATACGGGGTGTGGTTGGTTTCTCCTTCTGTTGTTGAATTTTTGGCTTGGTTTGCTCTTTCTTCTGTTGTATCACCAGCAGCGAGTGGGTCTACTGCTTCATTTGGCCATGCCATGTCGTTTCTGTGCTCCGTACAGCTAGATAGTAAAATCTGTGTGTGTTTTCTGCCGATGGCTGCATCCTTTTTACTAGGCCATGTAGTTGGCAAAACACAGAGTAAAGGTGAAAGCTATTGGGACAGAAGAGAAGGTTTCCTAGCAGCCATGAAAGAGTCTGTTCCTGGTCCAGACCTACGCTTTGCACCTGACAGGATGCTTCCTCCTCTGCTGGTGCGGCATGAAATCAGCAGGCAGGGAGGGAAAAGGAAAGAAAGAGGAGAGAGCCTGGGTGGGAAGGGCAGGGAGTACAGCCCTTCTCAACATCGGGGCAGGGGCACTAGGTATGAGGAGGAATAGACCCTATCCCATGATGGATGAGGGAAGCAGCACTTTGCAAGGCCAAGCACTGGACCAAACAGGCTTTGGGCACACGTGCTGCATGCCCTGAATTTTGCAGGTAAAGTGGATCATTTTGCAGGTAAAGGGGAACACGATGAGTACAAATCTCATCATGAAACCTGTGGGAAGCGGTAAGATAAAAGGCAGGCTACTCTGCCTGAAAAGACTAAGCAGAAGCTAAAGAAAGCTTGTTAAAACAGGCCTTTATTGCTCAGATTTCTCTATACCTTCTTTAAGGTTGCCTTGCGGTTGGGAGCTTCTACTCTCCTAGGGTGAAATATCCTAAAATAAATAATGTTATCTCCTCCAATGGCGCATTATAATTAGAGTAGGAGGTTTTAAAAAGCCAAGCGGAAATGTGTGGTCTTGTTTCTAGCTGAGTTGATCAGAGATCAGTTTTCTTACATCCTAAAAGGTATTTTAATAGAGTAGGATTTCTTATTATACCTTGTTAGATCACAGGAAATATTTACTACTCAATTGTTAACGAATACAGTTTACCTTATTCATTGTCTGATTTTCCTTTGACCCTTCAGTAATCCTGTTCATTAGTGTCTGTAAAAATAGGCATTCACTGATATGTTTACTTCATTTAATTAAAGTCAAATATTTTCTGCCTGGAGTACAATAGCTACTTAGTGCTTTTTTTTCCCTACGTTAGATACGCATAACTACATAACTGGATATTAACAGTGAGCAGGGAATTTGTTCTTTAAGACTAATAATTCAATTTTTTTTTCCCTATTATTCACTTCACTGTTCCAGCCAATGTCAGTGGAAGGACATATATAGAAAAAGCATGATCAGACAACTCAATGCACTTCATATTTCATATGCAGCCGTAGTTTTCTGGAAGAAATAAATGCTTTTTGCACACCAGCTTTTGTTTTTAGGTGGCTTATGTGATTTCTTGTCTTGCAGTATCTTCATTTGGAACATTATGTGCAGTTAGGGATGAAAGAAATGCTTTGGTCATGTGGGTTTTCAGAAGTCTACCAGCACTCACTGAAATTCTGCTCCTTCCAGGTGGTGGGGTGCTGGTCCAACCAAGGAGTGTAGATGCTACACCTGCTAAGTGCCTACAAGGGTATACACCGGGTACAGTTCTGCAATTCAATGTCCCTCTGCTCCAACAAAGGTTAAACCAATGGTCTGTGGCTGAAAAAACAGAGGTTTGAGTCTTGCATCACAACTGTTTGTGAATTAAAGAGGGTGAACATCTGCAAGTTCTGTATCTTTTTCTCCCAAGCGCATGTACTGGTGCACAGCTGGCCACACCAAGCCAAACAGCAGTAGAACTGGATCAAACCAGCTGGATTTTGGCAAAAACCTTATTTCCAAATATCAACTTTTCTTAATTACCCAACATTTAGCCTGACATCATGCCTCATCAATACAGCCATATTCCCATTGAACATTTTTTTTCTGTTGGATCAGCATTACTTATCCGAAAAAAGAAAAAAAAGAAAAAAACCCAAAACAAAAATAACTCCTTCCACCCCTGACTCCAATGAGGGAGAGTTTCATGGATCAACGCGGCTGGAGTTTGTACCACAAAGACATCCTGTGGGGAGCCAAAGAGGCCTCACCTCTCTAATCACATATATGTTCATTTTGAAAACAAAAAAATTAGGTTTCCCCTTCATCCCTTCTACTTTTCTTTCTGTCTCCTGGTGTAAATAGGAACAGGTTATATCTTCAGAGTCTGTGTGATGCCTTCTGACCCATTGGATTGCACTTCAGATACCTGCTTCAGACCTGTCTTCTAATATCATACATCTTCCACTTCAGTCTAGGTCAGCTATTAGTGTGTTACGACCATTAAAAGTGTTTTTAAAAATGCAGTAAATTAAATCCTACCGTTCTTATGTCTCTTGTCTTCCTTTCCAGTGGCATTGTTTGGGCAATGCATCATAAAAAGTGCCTCACTAAGGTGATGTACAACACTAATCTATCATGTGAGCATTATCTTTCGGTGATATATGAGAACAATGCATCATTAAAACATCATTGTTGTACATCTATTACTCAGCTACTGATTGGCTAGCAACAATATATATATATATATATATGAGTACGTAGAGAGTTTAATGTATTAAATCAAAAGTGCATGGATTTGAATCTAAAATAATAATAGCCAAATGCTGTGAAGAATGGTGTGACATACAATGAGGGTATAATGAGGGTCTCCATGAGACATTTTGATTAAAAAAAAAACAAAAAAGGCCGTTTTAATGAAGTGGTGAAAGCTGCCCTTCTGCCACCCACATTGTTTTCCTGCTCCACAATGGGAGAGAATGGAAAGAAAAAGGCAAAATGAAAAGACATAGGGCAATAGTCCAAAGACATCACTGCCTCCCACGGCTTTGATAGGAAATAGGAAAAATAATAAAAGTGAATGAAAATTTAAATGGAGAAAAGCAGTACCACTTTTTTTAGGGTTTGCTGCCAGCTTTGGATCTTTTTAGTATCCCTGACTTCGAAGTTAAAACAGGGTCTCTGATCTTTAATAAACTGAAGTGAGGTGGACCATGAGTATAGGCCCTAATAAGAACAAAAGCGAAGCATGACTGTATGTGATTCATTAGTTTCTAGCAAATTATGTGGCTTTGTCCTGGAGCATTTGTTAAATTCCCTGTCTTTTTTTCTAGAATGCTTCTACTTGCCCAAATGAAAATGCGAGGTCACATCTGTTGAGGAAAAACTGTGTTGACAGAGCCCTTTGCAGACTGCTTCTGCTTGTGCCAGAACATAAGATGCACCTCCAGTTTCTGGGTGTTGTCAACTCTTCCTGACCCCCCATCTTTTGGGAATACCCAGGAAATGCTCAGGGGGTTGGGGAGAGGCTGTTGCATTGTGCTATATGGGTCATTTTTGCCTCCAAGTGCAAGTGAAAGGCAGAAGCTGTTTTACAAACCTCTGCCTGCTCTAGTTCTTCTGAGGGGATGGGTTTGGTTTTATAGAGATTCTTAATGATCTGAAAGCTAATTTTTTTTCTTTTTTCTTAACCATCTGCTCTGCATTTTGTATGGTAAGAGCACTCTACAAGGTTAATAATGTCGTCTCTTAACCCACCTTTGAACCACAGAAAAATTAACTGTTCTGCTGTTAGTGATTTTTCAGAAGATTGTTATAGCAAAGCATAGCAACTGTTTTATCCAAGCTCAAGGACCATATTGTTGTCAGAGCTGGGATTGAGATCAGGAAGCTCCTTCCGTGATGATTTTATAGGTCTTTTCCAACCTAGATGATTTGATGGTTCTATGTTTTCCTAGACATTACACCATATTTATCTTCTAGAACTTCCAGCAGTGCCTCCCATCTGTTAACCACTTTTTATCAGCCTGATTTCTTATGTTACTAGCTTAACTAAACTTTCAGGCCCACTATGATAGCACAGTAGATTTAGCTTAGTAATATACAATATAAGTCACTTATTCCCCATCTATCTTTATTCATAAAGAGCAAAGTGGATGATTATCCCACAAAGAAGCGTTCTTTGTACAGGGTTTGGAAAGGATAACCCAAACTCCAGAGTAATCTCTAAGGTGTAGATGTAGCCTGATCTACAAAATGACAAAGCTAATATTAGACTGAGATCAGGATAAATCATGATGAAACTGCAAATTTTTTTGGCTATATTAACACAAGGAGAGAGACAGGAGCAGGGAGCAGCAGGTTCAGCAGCACAGGGAAACCACTTGGTAGCATTCAGTAGTGGTGGGGGAGTGAAGGAGTATTTCTGACACCTGAGGGATAATTTTGCCTGCGTACAGCCTTGAGTACATCCTGCACTCCACTAAGACTTTCAGCATCACCAGGCATTGGGTCATCATACACCCTGTAACTTCTAATAATTAACTTCCCTTTCCTTCCCTTCCCCTGAAAGAGTATGATACATCAATGAATACCATTGACATAGAGAGGTGGCAACAAATGTCCCATTTCGGCTGTTAGTGATGCAATGTAGGACACAGCTAGAAAATAAATTACCTAGTAGTTTAAAGGTATTGTCTGGGAACCTGGTGTGAATGTGAAAATGCAGTAGTACAGGGCATCACCGACTCATCTGTTCTTTTTGCAGCTTGGGCCATGTCTTTTCTTGTGGCTTTCAGCAAGTCCCTCAGGTTTTCTGGGCCCAGTCCATAAAATCAGCTTCACAGTCCTTTATCATGTCCTGCATAAGGGAGCATTACAGATTGATTCATTCTTGTTTGAAAAAGACTGTGAAGATGAAAACTGCCATATCAATTCTGCCTGTTGTGCCAGTGGCCTCCTGATTTCAAAGGCTGCCAGGGTTAAAATGGTAGGAGACTGATTTAAGTGGAAATCAAGACTCAGTGTGGCCGATGCACAGGAGTCAGATAGAACATGTTCACCAGCAGCAGCCTGAGCGAGAGCAACGCGCAGAGCTCTTCAATACCATAAAGGTGCACGCAAAAAAAATCTCATCGCTGCCTTTTGCACTCTTTAGCCACTTTTCCTACAACTCTATTGGGCTCTGGCAGTAGTGAGAAACATGTTAATGAAACAGAACAGTATCTGGGCCATCTGGGAAGGGTATTGTGTCAGGTTGTATGATGAGATACAAAGACATCCTCTGGAGTTGGCCAAGAGTGAGACAATAATATGCACACTTAGAATAAAACTCCTGCCTTTTTGCAAGCAGAGAGCAAAATATCAGAGGGGCAGAGGTGGGAAGAGAAGCTCACACTGTGACACATAGTGGCTCTGTCAGAGAGCATGAAAGGAGCTGGCAAATGCTCTGTTGATGCCTTTCATAAAACCTGTCAAGGTAAGAAAAGAAGCGGATACCAAAGCAATGGATACCAGCACGCCTGCCTCGATTAGAGATAGAGCACAAATCCAAGAATCCATCTCACAAGGGTGATGCAGCTGTTTGTTGCCGTGGACAGGAAAGAGTCCAGAAACTTTCATTCAGAATTTCCCTTTAAGAAAAGGAATGGCAAATTTAACAGGGTTAATTAATAACCTTGAAAACTCATCATTAATTTAAAGTCAGCACTGACTCATTAAAGTCCAGGCATATTGGGCACTCACAGTGTAGATGGTCGTGTTTGAGATGGAGTTCTAATCTCACCTAATTGAACTCACTGCAGATCCGGGCAGCCTCCACGACAGCACCGAAACAGGCTCCGAAATGGGAAGGGCTCAGAGTGGTGTGCTCGCCACTGTCACCTGTGAGAGAGCTGAAAGCCTCTGGCGGAGCTGGGGCAGCCTGAAAGCAGGAGCTGCTTTCGGGAGCTGACCTGAAACCCAGTGAAATCTGTGGAAAGAGCCCTGTACTTAAATCAAAAGCTGTTCTGGCTCATTTGTTCTAGTGTTATTACCGTCAGTTCTCTGCACCATGGCTGTGTCCATTGAGGTAACCTGTGGCAGCTCCCATGGCTCTAGGTGCTGTATGTACCTGTGATGCCAGCCTGGCCCCACACATTGGGGTTGGATTTAGCCTTGTCCAGCAGCCTGGGTCTCTGCCAACCCCAAGGCCCAGAATAAGATGGAAACAATTGACAAGGATGTGGAAAAAATGCCATCCAAAAGCTAAGAACCTGCAAATGATTCAAGAGGTTATTTTTCTCTGCAGTTTCCTAGTGAGTTTAGGCTGCCAGGCAATGACACGGTGTGTGGGAGCAATCCCCCACCAGTGTACATGGGAGCGCAGCTCTGCAGGACAGTCTTGTAACCTACAAAGGTCTCACTGTGCTTCCCATAACATCGCTTGGCCTCCATCCATTCAGAGGACCGATAATAAAACATTGCCCTTCTACGCTGCCTTTCAGTTACAGCATTCTACAAGCACTACCAGACAAAGCTTCCCAACCCCGCTGGGAGGTAAGAGCGATTGCTATCCATGTTTTATGACTGGATAAGCAACAGCCTGGGGAGATGAAAGACTGATTGCTCCCAGCCTTGCCCCAGTGGGCAAGGAGAGAGGCAGGGGGCAGGCAACCTCCCCTTTTCTCTTTTGTGGCCTTTCCCAGCCCAGCCGTCCCCCCCAGGGAAGAGCCCGGCAGTTCTGGGGTATCTGCCTCTCACTGGGACATGAGGGCTTCCCCAGAGGGATGAGGCTGTCCATCCCATCACACATGTGCCAGTAGCAACAGGACCACTCATCGGGGCAGAGAAAATGGCACATCTTGACTGACAGACAATTTGTTCAACATCAGCAGGGAATATTTTTGTGGCTGAGGACTCGTACCTGGGACTCGCGGTGCCAGCTTTTCCACTGCCAGTGAGACTGCATGACTTGGGGACAGCTGAAATGAACAGTCTGTAAGGCAGTGGGCCAAGCTTTTTATCATCTAAAAAAGGGAGATGATCAGGGTTGAGACATTGGAGTGACTGCTCATAACCAAGCTGTCTTATTAGATTGCTAGCTCCGATTTTTAGCCCAGATGTAGCATATAAAAGCTGACAGAAATTTATCATAGAAAAGCTGCCTTTGGGCAGTCTCATGTCCATCGTCATCAGTGCACGCAGTCATTTAATGCTTCCTCTGGGCTCCCAGGGTAAACATTGCTTTTATATAATGTACCTGTGCACATGCATGTATGTGCAGGAGGATTTGGGCACAGTTTCACTGAATTCTGTGTGGAGAAATTAGTCTACCTGAATGCCATGTTGAATTTCATTGCGCTCCTGTCACTGCACGTCTGGCACAGCTGTGGCCCTCTCTGGCAGCCTGACAGCCTGTGCCTCCTGCAGCAGCTACGTGGAAAAGGCCTCCTGTTTTGCAATGTTACCTTCTGCAGCCCTCTCCCTTCCCTAAGAGGCTTTAGATGATATAACACATACCACTGTTTCATTTGCTCCTGTTTTTTCATCCAAGCAAGATAAATGATCATCAAGATTCATTTTGCCTTCTTCTGAGCACAGCCTACTCCATGTGCAGTGAAGATAAATATTCAGGCAAGCCACTCATCTCAAAAATCATCTAAATAAGCACAGATACTATTTTAAAAACTCCCTGCCCAACGCTGTAGTGGCAATTGCCACAGAAAAGCCTATGAACAAAATAAACAAATATAATACCATTGAGAATCAGCAGAAGAAAGCAATAGTAACTGCTATAAAATCTTGCTATTCTGCAACCACTTCAAAATCCAAACCAAACCAACCAGAATTGTTTTCCTAGTTATCGTTTCATCCTTTTCCCTAGGCCTTTTCCATAAGGTGTTTAGTGGAAAAGAAAGCAACAGTTTTGTATAGATAAATCCACAGCGTTGAAATTAGACTGATCTCTTTTCTCCAGGTGCTTGAATGATGCACTGGTCTATATGGTGTTTGAAAGCCATGTGGGAAGGAGATCATTCTCTCTTAAATTCAATAGGCTTTTAGAATCACATTTATTCACTCTTACAGAGTTTTTCCGTATGGTTATTCAGAGCCTTTGATACAAGAAAGCGTCCCCTTTTTGTCGTCTCCTCTCTTCTCTCTCCTTTGTACTTGTTCTTTCACCAGCACAAAGCTGAAGTGAACAACAGCGTACACACGGCTTGACATCCCACAACATCTAGGACTCTGAAGAGCAGAGAATAAACACATGGCCAAGCAGCTACAGATAGCAGGGGTACAGATAGCCCAAGGGGTAACTCCAGGTCCTGCAGAAAGTTCTAGTGCTGGTGGAAGAAGGTTCACTTTAGGAGTCCAAAAAACCACATAGTGAAAGCTGGTTCTGATGTGGGCTGGCTATAAAATCCTGAGTGAGTCACTCTGCCTCTCTGAGCTGCATTTTCTACAGCTGTAAAACGGGGTATTGGCCCAGAAGCCTGGTTAATGGTTTTATAAGGCATTACAAAGGACTGCGAGGAAGATAAACAAATAATTTTGCTTTTTTTCACGTGGGAGGGCAGGAGCAAAGACAGAAGAGAAAAAAGCAAATACACTGAGTGGGAGTGTGGGGACAGGAGTTGGGACAATTCATTAATTTGGTTTCCATCTCATTCTGGTAAACAACTTCCAGCTGGGTGAATCTGCTTTTTGATCACTCCCTGCCTGATGAGCATTTCCTCACTGTGGGACTCTGGCCCCTGCTACCTTCCAGAGGCTGTCCCTTGCTGCCCTGCCTGCCAGCATCACCTCCCTGGCAGTGCTTTCTCTGCTTGCTCCCACCTTGAGGACCTGAGCCCGACTTGCCGCCCTCTACTTTGCTACATGAGGGCAGTTGGCGTGACTGTGACTTTGCTCCCTGTTGCTGCTGCATCATTCTGCCTTCCCTCGGCCTGGAAATGGGGCTGGGGAAACATGTCTCCTTCCCCAGCAGCTTTGTTACAGAAGGGGAAGAGAAACTTTTTTTCATGCCCCAACTCAGATGTCCCTCTGGAGACCTTGGTGCAAGGTGGAGGCCACCCATGGGACCTAGGGGAGCAGGGAGGGGGCATGGGGAAAGTCAGAGCCCCAGGTGACGTTGTATGGGGAGGACAAGGTCTTGCTTTTGTCTCCTTCTCACCCGCATCTCTGGGAAATTATGTCCTTGCCTGCTGCTATAATCACTGATGAGATGCCATTTGCCTGTTGTATTAAAGCTGCTGGCTTGATTAATATTGTTTTACAGGGCAGTCTTGACATGAGGGAGACAAGCTGTTTTGAACTCCAGTAAGCACATTTAGTATGTGATCATTGTAAACAGCTCCTGCAGCCTTTCTGGGGTGAGCAGGCAGAAAGCACCGTAAGTTAATGAACTGTGTTTTAACCACCTGATGCTGGTCAAAGCTTTGATCTCTCAGGTTTAAGGCTGAGTGGAGGAGGGGAGGAAGAGCGCTTCACTCTGCTCCCCAGTACCACTGAAGCTGTTAATCAGGCTGCTCTGCAGTCTACTGCGGAGTTTGCTTTATTAAAGCTCCCTGCTGCCTGCACACGTTCACTGGCACAGGCATCGAGAGGCAAGCAAACACTTACCCAAGTGCAGAGCACTCGTTGCTGCATTGCAGAGTTAACTGGCATAAATGCTGGGGGTAGGTAAGTGCAGGTGGAGGCTCGGGTCCTCCCTCAGCCTGCCTGCATCTGCAGTCTCCTGCATTGCTGTCGTGGGGGATACGAGGAGGGCCGGGGGGCACAATGTACACCTTTAGGGCTCTCTTTCCTGCTCCTGAATGTCTGGATAGTCAGTGTTGCTTGCACGAGTCTCGAGTGTAATCTGTGCTGCTAAATGTGCTTTTTATTCGCAGTTATTCCAGAAAACTATGAATTCATTTCCTCTGAGCTACTCAATGGTTTAAGCATAATTTTGTTAATTATTGTTATAAACCAGCCTTGTTTCTGCCTGGGGGCTCCCTGTAAGGTTGAGGATGCCATTGTGCTGTTGAAGTATTTAAGTAAGCTTAGCTTCCTTTCAAGGTGCTGCCAGCCTGAGCATTTAGAGGCTTTCTGGTTTTCCTACAGGTTTTCTCATATAGAAGCTTGAGCAGGATGAAGATGCTTTTGTAAGAAATTGTAGGTGATGAATTCAGTTCATTTCCACCCCCCAATAATCCCATCTGAAGGGTTATACCTTTTTCTTTTTTTTCCTTTTGTGCCAGCAGACAAATATTTGTTTATTCAAATAATTTATTGAGTTTTAACACCAAATAGCTGGTGTGCTTTGTAACATCTGTAACCACACTGAGTTTTTTGTTTTGAACAGACAGTATTTTTCAGGAAGGAAGTTGGTATTTGCTGAAGAATGGTGAAGCGTTTCCAATCTACTGCTGTAAATATGTATCTGGAAATCTAATTGCAATAATTTCGTTCTTTGTGAGCAGCTGATTCAGAATTTCTTACCTACGTGAGGAATACAAGGAGACTATCTCAGCTGCTTTTTTTTTTTTTTTTTTTTTAATGGAGCAAGGATGGCTCACGTTTCTTCTCCCTACCTGTTTCCTAGTGTTACAATACTGCAGTCTCTGCTTTGCTCGGTTTATGTCTAATTGCAGAACATTTAGCAAAAGAATTCACGTGAAAGTTTTAGATTGGAAGTTACCCATCCATGATACTCAGCTTCATTAACAGATGTCATCTGAGCAGCAGATACAGCCTGATAGGGAGAAATTTGTCTTGGGGTCTGTGTGAAGGTGTGCTCTTGTCAGTCTGATTCAAGAATTTGTAGCTTGGAAGAGTTTAGGGAAAATAACACTTTCTAGGCCGCTTTTCATTGAAAAGCCAGGATGTTTCAGTGCAAGCGTGACATCTGTGGCAGCACTGGCTACTGACAGCCTTCTGGGACAAGCCGGCCGGCAGGACTGGGTATTGTGGGAATTAAAGCTCCCCGTTCGTATGGCAGCTTAACTGCTGAGCGCACGGGTTCTGAGGGGAAAAAACATCATTTACCTAAAAAGAGCTACTGGGGCTTGATTTCTGGAGCTGTTGAAGACCCCTAGACTTCCACAGAACTTGGCACCAACTGCTCCCAAAAATGAAGGAAGTCTCATCATCAAGGTAAAGGTAACAAAAGGGAAGCCAAACATGATTTCGTTACTATTTTAATCTTCCACATCCCAGTTTTCATACCAATAAAATGAGGATGACGTTCTACTACCTTTAAGGAGATTTAAGAGTTAAATGAAAGATAAAATAATCTTAGTAGTCCTGCAAGGAAGACTTTGGGAAGTGACACAGTTGTTGTGCTGTTAAATTGCTCAAAAATGGCCACTTTCTCCTCATACAAATCCTCCTTTAATTCACTTCCTCCAGTGACCCTTTCAGTGTTAATCCATCACGTAGAAGTGTTGCAGTTTTAATTAAAAGGGAAATCTCTATCTCTCTAAGCTTAGTCTGCCATCTGATCATGCGGTATGGTTTATGGACAGTATTATCTGTCTAATTTGCATCATAAACCCCTGACCTAAGCAAGGCAGAACACATTGGCAGCCCTCAGTAAATAATGTCGCTCTAACCAAAGTCGGCAATGTTTTAAACAAAACTCTCCTGTAAGACTGGGAGGTGTGAGCACATCACACATGGCACTGCCACAAGGAGGGTTACAGGGACACAGAGAGCTCAGCAGGATACCTCATTAAACTGGAATCTTTAAATTGAGTTTAGAGCAGCTTCTGAAAACATATGCTCTGGCTCAACAGCAAGATATGATTTTGAGGCAGGATTTACTAGATTAAATTATTTGCCTTCTGGTATAATGTGGTCATTTATGACCTTTAAAATCTATGATCTTAAACATTGACAGTGGTTATGTCCCAGGTCACTTAGAACCCCACAAACCAAATAGCATGGCGAGCTGCAAAATTAAGGACTGTCCCGAGGACCTGCACAGGGCAAATATTCCCCCTGGGCTGACTAATATCTCCAAATCCCATCTCAGTAGGCGGTAGGATCAGCACAAGTCCAGGACTCTGTCAAAAATCTCATCTTGGTTGTTCTTACATTTGGGTCAAGGTAAAGAAGTTGTTCCAGGGCTATAAAAGGTGGAAGAAGAGCAGTAAAAACAATTTTACTGGCACATCAAGGTAGCAAACATGATCTGGAAGTCACTGAGCGAAAACAGAGCCCTGCAACAACTTTTTTTTTTCACATTACTGTCAAATTTTTAAAATATAGTGGGAGGAAAGCAGTGGGGGAAGGAAGAGGAGAGAAAACTGGATCTTGTATTTCTTATTGACAAAGGCAGGAGGGAGGCACAAGATCTGTGTCACACTGTAAGCTGTTTACCTCAGGGGAAGGTGAACCACACCTGGCAGAAATTAAATGTTAATGTATCAAACCATGTCCAAAAGCACATAAAGCTTAAGGAACAGCTTACAGTACCCTTTGAAAACAAGATCTAATTTAATTCATTTGCATATCCTGATACCCAATCCTGCAAATTAACATCAGTGGGTTAATGCACTGCTAACGTTCGGCTCCCTTGAGGTTATCAGAAAACTGTATTCAACAGACTGCAGACACTGAAATGAAGCATGTGGTCAGGGAAAACCAGATCGAACGACGTCGCCTTAATTGTGACCCAGTTTGGATGCAGGAGAGTGGCAGCAGCCCTTGTTGGAAACCAACAGTACATTGATTTTGCAGAGAACCTCATCCATCACTGATCACGATGGCCTGTGGATCATTAATTCCATCGAAAAGTTCAGCTTCATGGTGGAAGCAATAGCAGACAAACTGAAAGTGTGTAAATTTGATATGCTTTCACGTATTTGGATGGGTCTGACTGGCATCTCTGAGGAGAGCTTCATTTCTAAATGGGCCAAACCCTTCGCTGACTTGAGTTGAACTTCAGCCATTTACTCTGTGTCAGATACCATCTTGAAGGCCTGTGGGAGCTGTCCAGACGGTATCTGGCCTGTTATTGAGTCATGTTTATAATACTCAAGTCAAGGAAGGAAGAGCTGAATCAATGGGCATAGTACGTCACCCCCAAATGCTGTCATCTTTTTGACAACAGATCCCTCTGCTGTCTGGGCTCTTTAGGTGAAGTGGATGGTAAATATGCTGGGAAACACATCTGAGAGTACACAGACAACCCTGATTTTCTGTATGTCTCCGACTCCAAGGAGTTTGCATTGTTTTGGAGGATGATATATGACGAACTGTTAAGCAAGTCCTTTGTTCACGTTGGTCCTTTTAACTATGGCAGAGCCTATTGTATCACTGAGCTGAAAGTTTTGTTGTATTCACCACGTCTTTTGTATAAAAAGGACGAGTTGAGAGGACACCTCTTTGTTAGATGCTGGGCTTTTGGAGGGGAAATTGCTTAATATCCCCTAGACTCTTTCTTGTTAGTACGTCTGTTCACTGCACGGTCCAAAGAGAGATGCAATGCTGCAAGAGGGGATTAACAGCCATCCACGACCTGAGGGGGAGATCTTGCTGTCTCCTGACTTCTTGCATTTCCAACTGCTCGTGCCTGTCATTTACCTTGTGTCAGCTCTGCCTCTCCTCGGACCCACCTATGATCTATATCCATTTGCTAATCCAGAGGAAACCTAACCTAGCAAAAAGAAAATGGATAGTTTGCTCCTGGCTTAAGGAGCTGCATGAGCTCATGTGTTGGACCAATGAGTGTCCAGACTCACACATGCCCTGGGTTGGGTTCGAGTTAATGATCACAAACAGCTGCCAGCCCAAGCAGTAGGGAGGGGCTGCAGCTGGGAGGGACCACAGCTGGGATAAATGGTGGAACCAGCCAATGGGATAGTTCATACCTTACTGAGTCATGCACCTATATAAGGGGAGGGCTGGGCCAACATGGGGCTTCCTGTTTTCAACTTGCTTCAACATTTCTTCAGGATGGCCAGAGCAGGAAAAGTGTGGCACCTTGGGTACAGGTAGAACCTATCATTTGCTTTGTCTATTATTTCGTTAGTACTATCATTAGTAGTGTTGTTCTCTTCTCCATTTGTGTTGTCTTATCAAACTGTCCTTATCTCAATCCCTGGGGGTCTCATCTTTTTTCTTCTGATTCTCCTTCCCATCCCCCAGGACAGGGGTTGTGTGTGTGGGGGAACAGTGGGCAAGGGGCTGCGTGGTGTTTAGCTGCTGACAGAGGCTAAACTATGACACACATAAAGTGGAGGAGGAAGCAGTTGGGAATGAGAATGCAAAAGGGAAAGAAACATGTGGAGATGGCTGAGTTACAAGACCACTGTTTGAAAGCAATTATGTAGCTAAGGTATCTTACCTGCTTGTGGAACTAGAGCCTATGACAAATTGAGTTGAGATGCCATTGGTACCTTGGTAATATAGAGGTAGATACCTCATTTCCACTGCTTTCAGTCAGTACAGAGTCCCAATGTTCCAGTAGCAAGATAGGCAAACCAGTGGAGTTTAAAGCCAGATAAAGTGTCGTTAGGCAATCAAAGAAATTGGTTGTCATATGCCTGATTGGGTCCTTTCTTCTTTTATGAGGTAGATGGGAGAATCTCTGGTATTTCAAAGTACCTATTTGTAGAGTAGTAAGAGTTTGCATGCAATTGCCAAAACTGCCAGTGTGCAGATTACAGCCGGAAAATTTGTACCTGTTCCTCGCAGAGCTCGTGAACACAATCCATGACGCTGGGTGCATCTGTGCAGTCCATCTGTAGTTTGGTTTGCTGCTGCTTGGCCCTGGTCTCCTAGGCATCTACATGCAACCATATACGCCCAGCTCCTATCTGAAGCCAGCTTAATACTAAGCTTTCTCTGTTAAGAGAGTTGGATGCGTTTGAGAGTGTTGCTCTCTGGTATCCACAGCACAGACACTATCAACCTGGGCACATTCACTCCCTCTTCCTAAAAGTGTTCTTTAGTGCCCATAGGCTTATACTCATGCACACGAATGTCACTCAGCTGTGTATACAAGAGTCCTAGTTGGCATGAAAAGTACAAATCTGAGGAGCTCTATGTCAATCTTTTCATTATTTGACCACTTGAGTTTGTTTGGGTGGGTTTGGTTTTTTTTGCTGAAACTTATGACTAAAAAAACCTAAAAGTTTGAGAGGTGCAAAAAAAAAAAAGATTGGAAACTTCCATTTTCAGGACTTCCAAGACATCCACATACCATGGACTGGGCCAACACCAGTTTGTGATGTGGGTTTGGCCTGCAGCAGTAAGTAATTTGACTTCAGATTCATCAAAACAAAGACTGTGTATGTAAAGAACTGTGATGCCAACCATCACACTGGTGCAGCTTGACGTACGTGCCTCTATCATGAGCTGTACCAATTTGGGATTGATGTGCCATCGTTGTTTACTTTGTGCTGCACTGTGACCTGGGACATGAGCATCATGCATGCTGAGTCTGAGAGGTCTAGGACCCTGACAAACCTTGAGACAGATAAGGCACTCTGGAGCCATCCATTCACCCTTCAAGCTTTATTGCTGTGCTTAGGACAAGTGGAGAGGCCCCAAACAGGAGGCCATGCCTCTGGCATTGGCCCTAGCTCAGGTAGGTGTCTTACTTAAGTTATATTTACTGGAGAAAGGAAAGTAAAATTGTATTTCAGTATACCTGTGTTTAGGAAAGATATGCTGAATGGTTTGTGCATTCTTCAGCAGAGATGGGCAGTTCAGAGACTTGGACAAAAGAAACCCCGTGCCTTGGGTACCACTTATACACAGGAGCAGCCTTCTCCACCAGTAGCTTCCCATCCTTGTTTGCCAACAATGCCATCCAGGGCCCGAGAGCACTTCTGTACAAGGACTTGCTATGTCACAGCTTGGCTGGCAGCTAAGAGCCTGCCATATGGGGCAATGAGAGTGTACAAACACCATCTGACCCAAATCAGCTCTGACAAGTATCTGTGTGTAGCTACCCATAGCCCCGGTTCGAGCTGGCCCTGCCTACACCCCAAAGCATGGGGCTGTTTGTGGTGGGACTCCGTCATCACGTGCTGAGGAAGCAATGGCAGTAGATGTGATCATGGCAAAAGCAAGCAGTGTGTTTTTGCAAGAACCTCTGTGCTTGTTTTTTGGGCTTAGTCAACTTGTGAGGAGGGTATGGGTGTGATCAGTCCTCTGCTGTTCATGGGGCAAGTGACTTCGATGCTCTCCCCTCTTTGCAGGCAGCAGTGGAGACTGGTAGGATATTCCCAGAGCATTGCAGTGTGGTCACTGTTCACCTGCTGATAGATACGGGCCAAATTATACAGGGCAGCGGCTTGCTCCGAAGATGTTGTAAACAGGATTTTGTCTCTATAATAGGGTCCCAGTACACAATGATGTGTTTGGACACAGTGCACATAGCCAAGGTTTCACCGTGGGTGCTGGGAAGCATACCAGATCATTGCTTCCTAGACTGTTAACTGTGCAATGCCTAATGTTAATATTAACCCATATACTGAACGGTTTGGAAAGGACCTGTTTGTACTGAGCAATCCCAACTGAAACATTTCAGCTGCAGAGTTCTCAGCGTAGAACTCATTATTCTGAAACTTGCTTTCCCAATTAGCTGGAAAGAGCCTGATTGTTTTCACCCTTTGGATCAAATTTTAGCTCCTGCAATAGCTTTACCTGAGGAAGATTGATGAGCAGAGATTTCTGTAACAAGGCTGTGACTACAGACTGATCACGCTTTCTGTGTGGATGAAACCTGTCATGTCATTGGCTGTGAATTTGCGGAGAGCCTTTTTAAACTCTATTGGCAATCAGCTGTGTTTTCTCGTATGACTGGTACGGCTTGCACCTGTCACACAAGGGTATTTCATTGAGCCCTGCACTTCATGAAATGTAAATACGAAAATGTAAACTTAGACCAAACTGCAAGTCCCGAGTTTGCTCACAGCCCAGCATGAACTCAGAGTCTCTATCCTGTTCCCCGTCATAGAGCATCTATCACCTGCTCCAGATGGACGTGGCTACCCCCTGGCAACCTTACACATCATCAGACATGTCTGCCTCATCCCTTCCTGATAAAAGAGTAGATTATGTGATCCCAAGCTCTTGCCAGCAATCTGGACAGAAACTTCAGAGCTCATAGGTACAGCATGACTAAGCCTATGGTCAGACTTGTGCTTTTGCCTCGATACTGTTGTTTTTATCTACAGCTTGCAGAATATCTTCACAGGTGATACACTATAGAGTCAAAGAAGTTCAGCAAAACATGCCTTATGAAGAAAGACTGAGAAAGTGTAGGTCGTTTTGCTTAAAGATGACTAAGGAAGAAATGATAACTATTGTCAAATATGTGAAAGGTTATTGAAGAGAAGAAAGCATAACCTGTTCACTAGATGTGCTGTGGACAGGACAAGAAGTATGGTGCTTGGACTGCCGCAGGGTAGATCAAGGGAAAAACTTCCTATCAGTAAGGAGGTAAAGGATGGAAGACAGTTATCAGGAGGGTACAGCACTTCCACCATTTCACCAAATGCCTGTTGGACATGTCAAAGGCAGGGGCAGGGCATCAGTGCAGCATAAACAGGGAGATGGGCTGAATCTGAGGGAAGAAGAGCCTTAGCATGCCTGAGCAGGCCCCAGATCACCACAAGCAACAGCAGAGAGGCTCAAGTCCCTTTGCCCCTTTCATTAACCAGGTTACATAGATATCTGCCACAGATGTAACTCGTTCAGACTTATTGTCTAAGAACAATCATTAAATTGCAGAGCTGAGAGAAGAACACAGATAATCTTAGTTACCTCTTCTACCCACTAGGCCGCAAATACCAATGTTCTCTTGAAACATGAAACTCAGGCAGGCTAATAGTGACTTCTCATCGCTGTACCATTTAACACAGAGGTGTTAGCAGCAGCACCCTCAAGTCCTGGGGGACCATCAGAGACCTTAATTAGGTGTGGATTTTTTTGGAGGGGAAGAGATTTGGTGGGCTATAAGGGTATTCTTAGCGTTCTCCCATGGATGCAACTGTGAGCAATAAACGATCTTTGTGCCATCGTTTTTTGCAGCAGGTTGTATTTTCACGATGTCAAGCATGCTACTGTCTTTTCTGCAATAAAGCTCACCTAATCAAAACAAGTTAGAGCTTATCTAAGCCCCTAGCTGGAGATATCTGTGTGGTGGCTACAGAGATGGGTTTCCTAGCAACCTAAAAGGCATTAGACAGGGCTTTGTCGACATTTATCTGTAACACACAAAACACCCTGTTTGAATAATGTTATGGGTGTGACATCAACTGACAAAAGCCAGGAAATTCAGAGCTGGGGCTGATTTTTCTATCCTCTGCTGCTCATCATGCTGAAAAACAAAAGATGCAGTCATGTAAGCGATAAGCAGAGCAAGCCAACCTTTATATTTCTTGGCTTTTGTCCCAAATGAGATGCCACTTTAATGAGGTGTTTAGTATTAATTTCCTCTATTTAAGATCAGTGTAATGCTCACAGTAGGTAGGATGTTGGTGGTGCTGTCAGCTTCCCCATGGTCTCTTCCTTTTCCATGGGGAAAGTGTTATCGCAGCCCCTCTGGGATCTTTGATTTCCCCACGGTGAAATCAGATTTCAGATCCGCGCCTTCAGAGGAGAAGCCTGCAAACCTGCTCTCCGCAGGGTCACCACAGGGTCCTTCAGCAGCAAAGGTGCTCCAGCACTATTAGCCCAGGGTGGAGCCAATGAGGATGCACAGGTTAAAAACACTCCGTCTCGCTACTGGTGCCCAACTTTATAAATAGAAGATGCCTTTTATAGTTTTCGAGGAATTCTTGGTATGGATCCTGGAATGGATCTTGTTATCAAGTGTTACGAAAAAAAAAAACAGTCAGGAGAAAAAAAGGAATTAATGTAGGTGGGGCTTTTTTCCGAGACCAAACATATGCTGGGGATCGATGAATGGCTTGAAAAATGATACTTCAGCAGTGTCTTTTATTTCTCCACTAGTAGTTTAAGAATGTTTAAAATCTCACAGCTTGCAGTTTGTGCAGGAGACTGATGGAGGAAGGGATGGAAGAACTGCCATTGGCTGCTGGTTTGAAGTGGCAAATCCTTGACGGGGGGGAAAGTTCTCTGGAAGTGAGTGGGAACTGATCACCTCTCTACAGACTTCTTGAGTCATCCTGCAGAATTTAACAGAAAATAATTATTTTGCTTCAAATTGGTATAATGTGGCTTAAAAGTGCTAGAAAAAAAATGTTCATTTTCACAATCTGAATTATCAGATAGGGTAAATTAACTTAACCTGACTTCTGTGCAACTCTTTGAATGTGTCCCAGCTCAGCCTATAACTGCACAGTTTTTCATATGTGTATTTGCAATGCTTTAGTAGTTTCTTCTCTGGGTCTTTCACACAAAAATAACAGCCCTTTTTGACATTTGTTTGCAGCCTGACATGAGGGGTTTATCTCCATGTAAATTTTTCCAGCCTGGTTGTGAAATCTCTGAAATGGTTTGTAAAGAAAGTTTTGATGAAACTTAGCTGTAGTTGAGTATTCTGGTGTTGTGAGGGAAAATCCCCTGAATCTCTGTCGATGGGTGAGTGGTGGGGCTTTCATTCCCTCCATTCTTCACCGTAATCTTCATTAACATAAGAGCTGCTGTTTTGCTCCTCGCTCATGGGTGCGATACTGTTTGTGCTCCAAGAGGCTGGTGGAATAAAGGCACTTAGCCAGGCCTCTCTGCTGGCCACAGCCAGCGTTTCTTTAGCAGGCATAGCAAGAATATATCCGCTAGGTATACCACAAAGGGGAGGAATTACTGTGCACGAGCCTTAGAAAGAAACAGAAGGAGGTTCTTGAACTTTCTGCCGACGACATCTTTACTGTCCGTCCGTTTGTTTCCCATTTAGCTTCGCCACTGGCAAAGCCTCTATTATGTGTGTGTAAATGAGACAACAGGAGCCCATGACACGCTCCAAATGCGCGCATTGTTCCACGGGATCCCTATAGAAATCCCTGTATTCGCGTGACCCGTTTTCCAAAGTTTGTGGTTTGTTTTTGTTTTGTTGTGTATGTGGGGGTTTTTTTGGTGTTTTGTTTTGGTTTCTGGTTTTTGTTTTTTTTTTCTGATGGGAGGAAGATAAGAGACAACATGTCACAGCTTTACACAGATTCGTGGTATGTTCATGACCATATATTGAGGTGGGTAAAACGCTCATATTTTTCTCCAAAGCGCATATTTGTAATGCATGTATGAACTCACTTGAGCTTAAACTATTTAGTGAACATTGAGATGAAGCGAGAGCAGGGGAGGAGGGGATAAAACTAGAAGAGATAATTGAATACTCTTACCAGTCATAGCAGCTTTACATAGCTGTAGCATATTCTCTATGGATGACACAGCTGGGACAATATGGTTAGAGTTTTAAGACTTCTGTCTTAAAACAGTTATCGATAATTGTAAACTTTAACATTAAACATTTTTAGCTTAGTGAAAATATATACCTCTTTAATGTATGATAAAATATTGTAAAATATAGAACATTTTCCCTTTGGCATTTTTTCAGGACTTGAGTAAGCGGGAAGGGTCTCTGAGAGGATCTCTCCTAGAACTGAAGCCTGCCTTGGGGAAACCCCAAGTTGCCAAAAGCAAGTGGATTAAAGCATAGAAGATGAAAATCCTTCAGATTTGGCAATGTTTGAAATATCAAATGAGATCAAGCAGCCAGGTTGCCTTAACAGAGGTTCATACGGCCTGTACAACTGGTGTAGTCCTTCAGCACTGGAGAAAATCTTGCTAGATCAAATCATAGGTTTATATCTTCATTTCAACTGAGCCTAAATCTGTACCTTTGCCCTTATTCTGCCTAGGACCAGCACCTCAAACCCACAGCCTGCAGCAAGACGTCCATCTCAGCTCACACCCAATTAACTGCTTAATTGGAGCAGCACTTAAGACACTCTGCTGTTTGGTTTCCTTTTCTCTCTGGTGCTCGATGCCACTTGTGGCAAGATCATAGTTCAGCACAAAGTGCTTGGAGTGACTGAGCCTTTCTTGTGACACATGGCAGGTCCAAGGTGAAGGTCTCCTCTGCTTGGGCTTTTCTTCTCTCTTCTGAGATAATTGACCTTGATGCCGCCACAAAGTTCTGCCCCAGGTTGCACCACCACCAATTACCTTAGCTGGAGCTGGGGACTAATGCCTGGCTGTTTAATTTGGGAGAGCAAGATGAAGGTCACTGAAGAAGGTAATGCATTCCTGTTGATTGAACATGTGGATAAAGGAACGACAAAAACATAATCTACTTTGTCAGGGATGTGATAAACCATGTTTATGTTTGCAGTTGGCAAGCAGTACTTCTGAGTGTTACTCCATCAGATAATCTAGACAGCAGAGTAATTATATATCCCTCTAGTCCCCTAATATGGCTTTAATCTAAGGATTAGGCCATTTCCATATTTCTAGAGTTTTCTAAAACAGTATTAAAAGTAACTTTTCTTTATTTCCTACTTGTTTCCTGATTTTTGTTACCGAAATACTTATTTCTGTAATCAAACAAAGATAGTTTAAGAGGAAGACCCCTGATATTCCAAAGGGCAAAATCTCAGTGGGACAAATCCTCAGAGTAAGAGATTCATAAACCCCAAAAGACTAATTGCTGTTTGCAGACAGACACAGAGCAGCTTCATTGCATGTGTGCGGATGGTTGAGGCATCCCTCGTGAAGGCTCACCACATGCACGAGGCCCTGGTGGTCTGTGGCTGCTGTATAGGTCTCCCTTGCCCAGCCATTACAGTGCTTACCAGGCAGTTTGGGGCTCTTTACAACAGTCCTGCCCAGTACTTGCACACTCTTTTCTGGTAAGAACCCTCAACTCACTGTCCTGCACAGAGCAGGGTTGTGGGAAGGAAGTGGTCATAGTGTTAGGGTATGATTGATGTGATCCAGAGGAAGCTTCTGCAGATTCGTTGTGCTGCCAGCCTGTGACTGCAAGCAGGACCTCTCTTCTAGCTCCTGGGAATCAGGCTCCTGCGTCAAAGCTGTAACAGGGTTTATCTGATTCAGCTGCTAAGCAGAGGGATGTCTTTCTGACCAGGGAACGTCCCATCTGTACACAGGTTTGTTATTGGGTGTAAAATGATTCAGTGTTGAATTCTCCGAGGTCCTCTGGCAATTTTACATTCTTCCTGAAAACAACGAGCCTACAAGACCCTGACAGAACTCACGCTGCACCACTGTGGCTTGGGAGAGGGTGATGATGGACCAAACACTAAGGACCAGATAGGCCCTCAGAGTTTAAAGTGAGAAATCATTTAAAGAGTGGTTGGACTATTTTTTTTCTTCTTTTTTTTTCTCTGAACAGAAAGGTTTGTTTTTTTCTATTTCCTCCTATTACTCTTCTGAGATCTGTTTCATTTGTTTACCTCTTACATTTTACAAAATATTATCTGAAGGGACATGTAGGCTCTATATCAACAACATGCACAAACATACGCCTGACTAAGCATGTGTGGTTAGATGGTTCTTGTGCTTGACGACAGAAGCATCTGTCTGCTGTGTGGAAACCTCTAGCTGAGGCACTGCCATCACCTGGTTTGTCACCATCGCCTCCTCTTACCTCCCTGGCACTGGGATGCTCACACCACTACCTAAAGAAAGATTTTTAATTGTGTAGGAACTTCTCTATGGAAGGCAAAGGTGCTAAGAGCACAGTAGGGCACATGAAACCCCAGGACTGACAGAGACCTCTAGGCTCTGCTTTCATCTCAGATAACAGTTGTGTCCTCTTTCTCTGCCCATCTCGCTCACTTGGATCTTGGTAAATATTCTAGGACCACCTCCTCCAAGCCGGGGAGCAATGCATCCCAAAAAAGAGGAAGGCAGACAAGAATGGCAGGAGGACTGTATGGATGAACAAGAAGCCCCTGGACACACTTAGATGCAAAAAAAAAAAAAAGGTCTACAGAGAGGGGAAGCAAGGACAGGTAGCCTGGGAGGAATACAAAGAAGTTGTCAAAGCATCCAGTGATCAGGTCAGGAAAGCTAAAGATGAATTAAACCTGGTCAGGGACAACAAGAGTAACAAGAAAAACTTCTACAGGAAACAGTAGACTTGGTCATGAGGGATGTGGAGAAGGCTGAGGTGCTCAGCTTCTTTGCCTCAGTCTTCACTTGGCAAATGCTGCAGCCACACCCCCCATGTTGCAGAAGGCAAAAGCAGTGACCAGGAGAGGGAAGATCCACCCACTGTAAGTGAAGATAGGTTTGAGGCCACCTAAAGAACCTGAAGATGTACAAGTCCATGGGCTTCAAAAGGTTCATCCACAGTTCCTGAGGGAACTAGCAGATGAAGTTGCTATGCCACTTTCCATCAGATTCGAGAAATCCATGGCAGTCTGGTGAAGGAAGACCCAGGCAGCTACAGGCCAGTCAGTCTCACCTCTCTACCTGGTAAGATCAGGGAGCAGATCCTCCCGAAAGCTCTGCTGAGGCACATGGAAAATGAGAAGGTGATTGATGGCAACCAGCATGGCTTCACCAAGGGCAAATTGTGCCTGACAAATCTGGTGGCCCCTTATGGTGGAGTGATGGTGTCGGTGGATCAGGGAAGAGCAACTGACATCACCTACCTGGACTCATGCAAAGTGTTCAACACTGTCGGCACTGCTCTCTAAATTGGAATGGCATGGATTTGATGGATGAACCATTCAGTGGATAAGGAATTGGCTGGATAGTCACACTGAAAGAGTTGTGGTCAATGTCTCAATGTCCACGTGGAGATCAATGGTGAGTGATGTTCCTTGGGAATCAGTACTAGGACCAGTGCTGTTTAACATCTCTGTCGGCACCACGGACAGTGGCATCGCATTCACCCTCAGAAAGCTTGTGGACAACAGCAAGCTGTGTGCTGCGGTTGACACGCTGGAGGGAAGGGATCCATGCAGAGGGGTCTGGACAGGCTGGAGAGGTGGACCCATGTCAACATCGTGAAGTTCAACAAGGCCAAGTGCAAGGTCCTGTGCCTGGGTCGAGGCAATGCCAAGCACAACTACAGGCTGGGCAGAATATGGATTGAGAGCAGTCCTGAGGAGAAAGACTTGGGAGTGCTGGTTGATGAAAGCTCAACAGGACCCAGCAATGAGTATTTGTAGCCCAGAAAGCCAGCTGTACCCTGGACTGCATCAGAAGAGGCATGGCCAGCAGGTCAAGGGGGATTTCATTCTCTCACCATTCTCTTCCCAACTGAAAAAACCTGTCGGCCTCAGGACATGACCGATAAGGTTTTTCTAACCCAGAAAGAGAAGTATAAATGCCATTGAAGAGGGCACTGATGAGGTCACCTCCAGAATAGCATGTCCAGGTCTGATCATCCCCTGCTCCAGAGAGATTGACTCTGACAGAAACAAATGCAGGGGATATCTGGAAGACAGACCATCTATCTGACAAGAAGACTTATAACCTGGCAATGTGAAAGGCTAGGAGTGAAATTTTGCCCTCTTTGGATATGAATTCACAACTGATTTAAACCAATCAATGTCCAGGCTGTTAGGACAGAGCTTTTTGATATCTGTGTATCTGTGCTGCATAGTCCTGACAGATCCCTTGGCCCAAAGCTTATCCTTGGATAACTGTACCATCAGGGATCTTTTCTGAGTTAATTTTCAGCGGGATGATTTTTCTAAGACTGGCTGACCAGCAATAGCTTGAGCACTACTGCGGTATGATGGAAGAAGCGTGACCACGCTGTCAAGAGCAGAGATGCAGGCTGTGACCGTGCCACCAGCTGGGGGGAGTTGAAGGAATGCTTGTTTGACATCAGGTCACACATAAAGTTAGTTTAAGCTAAGCATGAAACCAGAACTGAGAGGTTAACATCATCCAGGGTGAACTATTTAAGCTACGGTACAAGGCTGGCACAGGAACTGGTGGACATATGGCTATGAATAAAATTAGGCTGGAAATTAAAAGGCTTCTAGCCATGCGAGGAGTGGGGTTCCAAAATAGATTTCCAATGGGAGTAGGGGAGTTCAGAAGAAGTCACACAAGTGTGAGATCAAGCTTAAGGAGATTTACATGACACAGTTGCTGCAATAGTGAGGAAACTGGGCCAAAGACACAGGAGGTCTATTTCTACCCTATCTCCCCTGCTTACTTTCCTTTTGACTTTCTCTGTTACTCTCCTATCTACTTCTTTTTTTTCCCTGTTCCATTTCTGTATGGAAGACAGCCTGGAAAATCCTTTCTGCACATTTTCTCTGGTGCTTTTATACCCGTTCAGCAGAACAAGACAAGGGCAAATCCCGTTCTGTAACATCTCAATGGGCCTATTGAAGTCCACGGCCAGAGCCAGCACGGGACTGGCCCTCAGGGCACAGGAGCAGGGGCCGTGGAAGGCTCTGGTGCCCTGACGAGAAAGCAGAGTCCTTGCCCTCTTGACATGTGGCTGCTGTGCCGCCGACATGCAGTAGCAGGCCACACAGCCTCAAAGCACTTGATTTCTGCTCGGGAAAGTCAATGCCATAACATCTATCTTAGAAGGCTGTTGAGAGGTTAGATTCATTTAGGGGATGAGGTGTCCAAATGCCTGCATAAATAACTGTATTTCTGTGGAGCAGAAAGGTCCGAGATACATACGCAGCTGTAATGAACACCACTGTAAACATGATATTCTGTTTAATTGGAAATGGAGAGGCTGACCAAGTGGCACTTGTCTAGGGGAAGCAGGAGATGCCCTCAGAGCCCAGCGCCGGGAGCCGTGAGGCAGCTGTGCCTTTTCCTTGCCATTGGCACTGGTTGTGAGTACCCATCACTTCTGCAGTCCAATCCTCCCCTGCTCTGCAGGGCTTGTCCAGGTGAAACAGCACAGCGTCAGGCTTCCTCTACCATACCAGTGCCCCCATCACAGTGCATGATTCGATGCTGCACCTCTAGGCTCCGAAATGGAGCTTAAGGAGAGCAGCTTGTTTTAACATACAATAAATACAAAGAGGATCTCTTTGGCAGGGAGTATACTTTTTTCTGGCACTGGTTGCTTCCCTTGCATTGGAGCCTACTTGCAGTGACTGTGTTCTACAGACTGAAAACCAGCAAAAGAATTGCTTGGTTTTCACAATATGCTGTAATGTAAAGAGTAAGCATGTCTTGCAAGAAGTAGATCAGTTGATACAGAGCCAAATAATTTAGATGCTAGATGGGCCAATCCACTTTTCTTTTTGTTCTGTTGCAGCAGATGTTTAGGTCATGGGCAGTCATCTGAAAAGTTGCCACAGCTCTAGTAGTTGGCATTAGTGTCTTCATTTCACAGAAAGAAAGCTATTGCTTTTCACAGTTCAGGCTGTAATTCCACAAGAATCTCAGCCATGTGTCAGTCCATTGCCATGGTCATGCTCTTCCTCCCACCCTGCTCATGGGACCCCACCTTCCCCCTCCAACAGCTCCACTACTAACCAGCCCTGGTGCCCAGTCATTTCAGCATGCTAAACTGGCAAAAAGCTCTTAACCTTTGTTTACCAGGCCAAAGTGGACATGTCCAACGTCAGGGGAGCTGGCCAGAGAGCAGTCAAGCCTGAGGAATTTGCCTGAGGGTTCAGTCTGATGAGATGTAACTGCATCCATGTGTTGTTCATGTTGGTGGGGAACACATTTAAAGAGTCCTGTGGCTTATTTCAGATTGGGTGTGATCCTTCCAGATCTTTCCTTAATTGCCACAGTGATGAATTGATCTCTTTTCAGTAAAATCTGGCCATTAGAGATTATATGCACCTACGTACATACCTATCTAAATACAGTATTGACAACTGAGTGAGGGAAAATATTAGAACTACTGCAGTTTCCCCCTCTTGATCAGTGTTCTGTGGGTTTTCCCTTGCTGGAAAAATAAATTAATACTCATTAAGGTGAAAGTAGAACACAAAGTGGAAACTTCCAAAGTGTCTGTCACTTGAGTTTCTGAAAATTGAAATGTCTCATCTAGAGGAAACTTGGGCCCGTTTGTTTGTTTTGGGTTTTTTTCCTATAGATTTTAGATTTCACAATCAGCAAGGCGACGCAAGATGCACGCCGTCATCCTGCCCACTCTAATGCAGCCTGTGCTCCATCAGTCCCACAGAACCTAACAATAGGTTGGTATCCTACACTCGTACCTGTTTCACCATCGGATGCCAGGGGAAAGGGTTGCCAGAAGCAAGTGGCTCTAACACAGGCAGAAGGATGTGACCACGCATCCTTTGGGCACTGTGGTCCCTATGAGTGGCAGGTGAATATTCAGAGCCTTTAAGGTTTTTTGATATTTTTTCCCTTCGCAAATTTCTGTTGAGGATTAATCTTAAAGAGAAACGTTTTATCTACAGCTTATGAACACCTTGTTTGTTTGATAGCAATGGAAATAGAAGACAGCCAGGCTTCCCAAATTTTTGCTCCCCAAATCTGCCTCTATTCTGTGCCCATAGACCTTCCTGCTTGACTCCTCCTTGGGCTGTTCTTGCAACATCATCCATTGCTGTTTGGGCAGGTTTTGCTGCTTTTTTTTTTAATCCTCACATACATTGAACTTGCTTTGGTTTTGGCCAGAGAATCCCTCTGTTCAACCCACCATTGGGCCACAGGTTGACTCATTGTGTTGGATGGCTGTTACTTTTGTCAGGTGTTTCCCTCTACAAAGGGTCTTAACTGAGTCTGAAGAAAATGCTTTTAGTGCTTTAATTAGATCTATGAATTTAGGTAAGACATATTAATGCATTCTGGTATTATTTATTCTCTTGCAACAATTAGTAAAGTATCAGATCTCAAAGAAACACTTATCAGCTGTGATGTACTTCTTATAAAAATCTGAGCCTATAAATAATGAAGTTCTTCCCTTTCTGGAACATCCTTGATTATCATAATCTAGAGGTATCATTACAACCTGCAGGATGTATCCACGCACCTAACAAAATTTTGCATCATGCCAAAAATATCCTCTGTAGTTGGAGGGATCATGCAACACAAAAAAGAAGAAATTGTCTGGCATGGTAGAACTCGTCTGCTTAAAAATGAATCATGATTGAATCCATTGCCTGAGGAGTGGAGGGAGCTCAAAAAGTCAGCAGAGCCCATGTCTGGATGCAAAGCGATCCTGTCTACCGACCTGTGCAGTAACGTGCACATTTATATTATTTATATGTGGAAAGGCATGTCAGCTGAATGGAAAGAATAGCTGGTACTCTATCAGGTTAGACCAGAAGCTAACCTAGTATCTGTGTGCTAGACACTCTGATGTGATGCCCAGGCCACAGAACAGTCTGTAATAGTTTAACTTGTTTTGTGAAAGGCTCTATTTACCGAGGCAGATTAAACAATATGAGACGGAAGAATGTGGGAAAGAATCAGCAAATGTTTGTGGTCGCTGAGTGAAGATATATATAGACATATATTTGTCTGCAAACCTCATTGCTGCTCCATCCTGCCATCACCTGCATGGCTGTGCTTTCCCTCACCTTCTGGGGTCTTCTCCAGATGTGGTCAATGCCGCCTCCTGAGCTGACTCCCCAGCACCTCGTTTGGCCGTCGTTCGCACGGCATCAGCCTGGAGTGCCTTTCCAGCCACTGACTTCTGCACTTCTTGCATGAGGTTACTGTTTCAGTTTGAATAATCTGGGATGAGAATGAGCTGTGGATCTATAGATGCTTTCCTTCCTGCCCTTTCCTGTCTATTCCTTACTGGATTGTAGTTTCATTAGAAAGGCCTGCAGCGGAGATTGCCTTCCCACTCTTTCCTGTTTACATCAACCTGCTTCTGTGTGCCAGGCAAGCAAGTCTGTTTTCTTCACCACCTTCCCAGCATCCGACTTTTATAGATGCACAGGGGCCACTTTGGTCTAATACGACAGTGACTCTGAAGGAGAGCAGGTAGGGTTAAAGCAGTTCATTGAGGCTCATAAGCGCTGGGATCGGTTCCTCACTTGACACACAGATAAATTGGATAATTTGGATAATTTTTATTGGTTCATTTCTTTTGTTACCTTTAGCGTCTTTTTAAAATGGGTATAATGACAAAGCTCTTCCTGCCCTGCCTGTTTCTGTGGTGCTGTGGACAGCCTGGAGAACAACCTAGCCTCCTAGTACTCTTTCAAAGAGAAGCAAGAAGTGGTTCTTATAATGATCTGTCTTTTCTTAGTTATCTCTTTCTTGCAAAAGAAAAGTATTTTGGAGAGATAGCAGTTGCTGCAATGAACTGGTGACTGCGACCTAACTAGCCTGGTATTTTTTCTGGCAGGGACACCCACCAAGCATCTAGGAGAACAAGACAAGAATCATAGAATCCCAGTTTGAAAGGGACCTCAAAGATCATCTACCTGCCAAGTGAAAAAAAAAAAAAAAATAGTTCAAGTGAGATGACCCAGCACCCTGTCGAGTCTTAAAACTGCCCAGTGAAGAGGAGTCCACCACTTCCCTCGGGAGACTATTCCAGTGTTTAATTGTTCTCACAGAAGGCCAATGGTGATAATCTGCCACCAAGAAAAACATTCCTAATCCCCTATGGTGAGATATTACATGGGAAATTACTTATATCCCCTCCAAAATTCTCTGAGTTTGTGTTTATGGTGTACTTTTAACCCACTAAATTGCCTAGTTCTCTCTTTGAGTCTACACTTTGATTTTATCCTTCACTTGGATAATAGCCTATGACAATGAGCTTCTCTGTCTAATTATTTATTATGTGAAAAAGCAGTCTTTGAAAGGCTTTGAATTGCCAAACCTGCTGTTCAGTGAATATCCTCTGAATCTCTGATAAGAATATTCTATCTTTTCTGTATCAGTTCTACAGGTACCCATGGTACAGGGTACCCATGTGCTGTACAATTATTAGAGCATTACCTGTTGGATCTTCTATCTTGCCTTAACTGTTGACTTCTTTAGTGTTATATTTAGTCTTCAGTTCAAGTATATGTCCACATGCTATAGAGTTGAAACAGTTTCTTGAGGAGAAGACACATTTTCTGAGCTGCAATCAAACCTATGTGAGTAGAAGTGCTTGAATATACACTGCATTTGGATTTCATACGGGTTTCCTTCTTACACACATTCCTTTCCCTTACAGGTTTCTAGCCTCTTCAGTCACATGGATTGGGTATTTTCAGTAGCTGCTTGGAAAACAGGATGACTTAGATGAGCTGCAGCAGATCTAAGGTTTAGATTCAAGAACCTTTCAGTGTGTTTGCTTACTAAAGACAAGGAGCAAAAGAACGAGGATGAATTTATTCCACAGTGACTATAAACACAGTTTATTCTCTGCCCATAGTCACCCAATTCACTCAGAAACCAAAGAAGCCGGAATTTCTGATGTGAAAAGCCATGTTAGATCCTCTAGGTTTCTTCTATATCAACAGCAGGGCAGAAATGAGGAAAAATTCACACTTACAGGGGCGTTTCAGGTACTGGCTACCACATACAGTTCAGATTTAAACAAGCACTTTTTTTTTTTTTTTTTTTTTCCTCTGTCCTGCTGCAGAGGCTAACTTTGAATGTCCTTGAAGTCTGATATTATGCATTCTGGCAAGCAAATAGAGAAATGAGCCAGATGCATCAATTTAGCCATATAGAGAGGTTTCTAGTAAACTTCTGCACGACGGGGTAGCGACAGCGTACTCGGTAAAGCCACATGCTTTTTTTAAAAATAGTGCTATTGATTTTGTTAGTGTGTGTATCAAATGTTAGCACATTCATTAGAACAGCAGCCTTCCAAACACTGCTGTAGAACAACCAGCAGGCCTGGAGTCAATATCCATCTGAATACTGGCTCGCTTTCAAAGGGCAACTTAAAATTAGGGCATTGACTTTTCATGTTATAGGGGAAAGATTTTAAAGGGAGCATTTATCAAATAGAGTTAGGAAATATTTATCAAATTCAGCAGGGCTTCAGGCCCTGTTTGAGCAGGCAAAGATGCGTGCATACAACCATGTACGGCACTAGTAAAACAACATGATGGAGATTTATACATATATATTAAGGTCTAGAGTAATGGTCTAGTATAGATATATGAAAATAAAGAGGAAGAACTTTCAATTCTAAACTCCTAGGTGGGTAATGGAAACATAACTGGGTAGGAACTTAGTGTATTACAGTGGTTAAATAGTGTGTCTGTGTCCTTGTAATGCAATTTTTGTACAGCATTGTGAACAACGCAGCACATTAGTACAAATATATCCTTTGTTGGCAGTAGGTTTGCAGTAGCAAAATACAGTCCATTGTGTCTGTAGAGAAAGAGCGAAGGTAATATAGTAAAATGAACTTTTTATCTCTCTCCTTCTAAGGATGAAAGATGAGGAAGTGTAGTGAAGGTGATTCCGCTTCTCACAGATTTACTATGAATTTGTGACTTACCTGTTTTTACTTTTTCCCTTTTGTGTGTGTTTGTGCAACCCTTTGTGATGCCTGAGAAAAAGTTCTGGAGAATGGGTTCAGTACCTGTTGTGTACTTCCACATTTATCACATAAACCCATGAGGGTGATTTATGTCTCTGGAGAACAAATGTTCCCACTGTCAGGGCACTGCTTGTTTCCTCCACTAAACTGATTAGGTTGATCCAATATCTGTGAGTTTTGGTTGGTTGGTTGGTTACTTACGGGGTTGGGTTTTTTGGCAGGGCTTTTTTTAACCCAGCTAAGGCTGCCAAACTCGGTTCAATATGTTGCTTTCAACTACCTACCTGGAATAATGTGAGTGGGGAAAAGAAGACGTGGAGATGTCTGGTGTCGTTGCTTCAGCTGCCAGGAAAAATGGCCGCAGGAACAGAGCCAAAACACCTCCCGAATTACCCTTATTTCTCTTTCTTACTTGAGACATAAGAACTTCAGGCCCCTAACTTAAGCACCTTAGGTGGAAGAGAATCAGCATTTCCAGTGATGTACAAAGTCTAGCTCTGTTGATTCACTCTTCAGTGATGCCTCCACTACTGCAGTGTCTGAGGAAGGACACTTTGGTTAGGTGCCTGGTGCCAGGGTACCATTGTGTCCATAGTGATGGCTGCCAGCTGGGCCAGGGACATTGTAGCCAAGCTGGGACTGCTGCTACAGATATCGAACTGAGTGAAATCTTCACAAAATCCTATGTTGATCTGTTTCTGCTTCCCAGCCATATTCTGAAGGCATTGAACTGCATTTTCCCTCCTTTCTGTATTTCCCTTGCTTTCTCTTTTGTAATGCAGAGTGGCAAGTCTAAGAGGGTGATTTCACTGGTGTTATTGCTTACAGATCCTGTTAATTTTTATTGTGCTTACCACTGTGACTTGTTTGGTGAGGTCTGGGGTTTGCAAGTTTCTTCTAAATCTCAGCTGTGACAGACTGAAAACTACTTTTGTGTTGTTATTGTGTGGCAAGCAGTTAAACAAATATCTCAGGGAAACTCTATGTCTACAATGGAAAAAAAAAAAGGCAGAAAAGACCTACCTCTATATAATTCTCTCCATTCAACTGTCCTCATAGTTGGTACTGGATGCCTCTTTCCAGTGCGTATCTCATTTTGAACCAGATTCAAGTGTTCCTAATGATGAGACTTCTTTTACTTCATTTTCTTCCACGTCAAATGCATTATTACCACAAATGAATTTTACTCTTTGTCTCAAGGTGCATATCCCTAAGATCTTTATTTCCCACTTCAAAAAGAGAAACCATGGCTTTGGGCAGTAGGCCTGTGTAAAGCATAGTTTTAGCAATTTTATTGTTCCCCACAGATTATGATCTCTCAGAAGTATCTCTGAACTCCTGAATCTCCTCCTACTATTAACACTGTGATCAAAGTTGGACACCAGAATCTAAGGGGTCATCCAGGAATCCTTATCTTCATGATATAGCTCATTTCTCTTGTCTTCTTCTTTGATGACTGCTAAGAAATAAACTTTTCTTCCCTTCACAGCAGGGTAAGTTTTCAGCTGGGATTGAGTCTCTCCAAAATAAATCCAAGATAAAGTAATCAGCAGAATGAGGGAGTGGAGTACTGAGGAGAAAATGTGGGGGCTACAGGCAGTTTCTGAGTCTTCTTTGTCATTATACCACCAAAAAGCACTACTGTAGCCAGTGAAATTCATTCTTGACTTCTTTTCCACTTAAACCAATAGTTCAGAGGTTGGCTTTAAACGAATCTCTTAGTAATAATTCACAGGTGGTAGCAAATTTGGGATGAATAAGAAACTTGACCCCTCTGGCAGAAATATTGAGTTCCTAAACTGTGACTTGTCCAAAATGTGGACTCATAGTTCTGTCTGATTTTATTAAATGGAACTGATGTTCTTTACTGTGTTTGTAAAATGTCCTTGCTGGACATTTCCAGTATAGAAGGAGGGCAAAGTCTAGTTTTGCCCAGCCACCCTCAGCAGAACCTGGGCTCGTTTTAGGGTTGGTGTAACAGATTCCCAGCTGGCACGGTTGTGCCGAGGGCTGCAGGTCGCTCTCTGCCTTCTGTACAGGTAGGCACATCGGGGAGGGTGAAAAGCGCCATGCACACCCCCCAGGGGTGGATGGGTGGATCATGAGGCTAAAGAAGAAGGGGTGATGAAAAACTGCTCAGAAATCGAGAGAAGTTCTGTATGCTATGAATTTGATTTGTTAAATTACCCCCCGAGTTTCTTTTTCATTCAAAAATGCACTCTTTCCTGATGAGAAAATTATCTATTTAAAGTCTAAATGACTTTGAGATTAAACTAAAAATTAGATTTCTGGATTTTAAAATTCCATTTTAATTGAATGTTGCAGCCTTTTGGAATGTAAAGAAACTGGAAGCCAAATGGCAGATATATTCTTTGAAATATGATGATCAATTTATCCTTAATTTTATCCAATTATATTAAGAGGTCTTTCTGTTACAAAGCATTAAAAAACATTACTAAGGCCAGAGAGGTGCTAGCAAAATCTTTTTGCTGTCGTGTAGGGCCCTGTACAGAATTGCGTGGGCTTAAATAAAATCTATCTCGATAGTTTACCTTAAAACTCTCTGTCCTTTTCCTCAGTTCATCCAAATCCTATGAAATAGATATGCAGCTTGGAGAAGTTCTTCACACCCCCACAAATGCTAAAAATGGCCCTGATACAACATGTATTTATGTAACAAAATCATCTGCATTAATATCTTCCTTTCTTTTCTGCAAGAAGCACAGGAGGGACCCGGGCTGACACATTTTCATGCAGCCCCTTCCATTCTTCTGCTTGCATTTGGGGCAGCAGGGATAAGCTGTGTTTTCCCTTAAAAAACAAGCCACTGAAAAAGCAGGAATATGACATGACTGTTAATAGGGTATTTGGCTACAATCTTGCAACACAAGCTTTTGGGTTCCCTTTCAATATTCAGTACCTTGTTATGAATCAAAATTTCTTGGTAAAAGGCATTCTGGTCACTTTCGTTATCCTGATCTTCCAAAATAAATAGGACATTAAAACAAAAACATTACCTTTCCTTTCACTGAAAAGCCAAGAGCCTGGCTGGCTGATGGGATCGAGTGTGATATGTCAAGCCTTTAACCTCTTATTCACACCTGGCAGCATTAAGAGAAAAAAAGTCCCCTCTTGGCAGCTATTTGCTGTCCCATTTGTCACCATCGTGTTCAGGTGGACTTCTGCTGTCTAGATCACGGCTTGTCCCCAGACACCTAGGCAGGTCTGCAGCCTGAGAAGAGGGCTCAAGGGCTTTATCTTGGCCTCCCAGGGCTGGACTGCCAGGCTGAGATGGAAGCTGATGTGCTGAGATTCTGTCAGGGAGGAGAAGAAGAGTGAATTACAGCTACTGTTGCCGTCACTGATAGGGTCAGAGAAACCCTTGGTAACCCTGACATATTTGGCATCACCAGAATCTCTGAGAAAATCAACAGCCAACAGGCATCCCGCTTTTCATGCGGAGACTTAAGCAGTGGCTTGGCCCATTCCCCTCTGGATACTGACAGCCGAAGGTGCTGCAGCCCATCCTCGCGCTACCACTCGCAAGGATGGCTCCCAGCTGTGAGCTGGCTCCTTGATGGGGTGTGTTATTCCCCAAGAAGGACCTCCTAAGCCTGTTAAACCAATGCTTGCTGTTCCAACCTGCTGCCTGTTGCAGAAATGAATCCTGACCAGCAGCGAGAATCAAACCAATATTCTCAGCAGCAGCTGTAAACTCGATAAGCTTCCCATCCCCCTTTCTCTCTCTCCACCCCATCCCTCCCTTTGGTGTTGAAATGAAGGCAGAGACATGCTGAGAGAAGCAGTGCAGTGCTCTGTTTGCAGGATAATATGCAGACCACATGTATGTATTAAAGGCTGTATGGAGTTATAATGAGCCAGGAGCATTTAAATGCAAGCCAAGGGGAATTTGCTATTCTGTGTGGGCAGATTTCAATTGTAAGGTTGGCAGCTCTGGTATCCTGTTCTCTAATGCCATGGGATGAGAAAAAATAGGCTTTTCTTTCTGAGCAGTTGATTATTGAATCCACACCAGCTGTTCACCCTAATCCAAGCTTTCTGTGCTTGCTCCTTGTAATAGAGGCATCCCTCAACCACCCATCTATCGTCCATCTACCCGTTCCCATTTTCAAGGCTCTTTTGTAATCTTTCAGAAAGGTGGTTAGCAGATATCAGCCATCTAAAGCAATGTAAGTGTCAGTACCAGGCAAGGGTTATAACTAATTAACAAGAGAAGAAAGGCACCCCCAGACATATATTGAAACTCAAATTATGTTTCACATTCACGGCAAGATGGAAAAAAACCCCGCCATGACTCTGAAGGCAGAGAACCATTTTTTTTTTAACAGCGACACCTGACTCTGTGCCCAGCAAACCGTGTGGGATCAGAGCTGGAGCGAGTCCTGAGCTGGCGCAGAGCTGCAGCTGTCCCTCCTGCCTCGCCAAGAGCCGAGGACCTGCACCCAGGCATGCAGCAGCAATAAAGGAAATTCATCCTATTTTTTTTCTTTTCTCTCTCTCTGTCTTTTTTTTTTTTTTTTTTCATAATAAAGGGGGAGGAAGGGGTGAGATAAGAAGCGAGTTCCTTCTGGGTGCTTCTCACTCACCCTGCAATGTTATGTAAGCCTGGCACAGCTAATGCCTGCTCTGCTTTGCCATCAGCTCGGCTGTTTCACACAATTATTTCTTCAGTCTCTCCTACTAGACATCACAGTGCTGTTGCGATTAGTCACATTTATTAGAATAGCGGCTAAAACAAAACTAACAAGCACAGGGACCCAGTTACAGCAAGGCACTGGATGAACACAGCTCCAGGTGGTCCCTGCCCCAGAGACATTCAAATCTCCTGGGGGAGGACAAGGGACAAGGGGGTGACACACAGGAGCCAAAAAAGGTGTGTGAAAGCAGCAGGAGAAATGCTGTTTCTGTGAAGAGCCTTATCAGGGGAGGGTGAATTTAAGTGGGAATAAGCCGACTGGAAATAAAAAGCAGCAGGAGGAAGGACATTGTAGAGGAAAGCAGGGTGGAGGAAAAGGTAAACCAGTAAGTGACAAGCTGAAGAACAGAGGTTGATGGTGGGGAAAAAAGAAGGGTTTCCTCAAAAAGGCAGCCAGCACAGCAGGTCCCTGCCTCCATGTCTCCTACCTCCTTTTGCTGCTGCTGCTTCACATTTGGGCCCTCTGTCCAATTCCTTTGCGGTGTTTGTCCAAAAGGTGCCTCCTTCTCTGCTCGCCATGTCTTCCCGGGCTCTGCGGATTACCCCATGCTTTTTGAAAGGGCAGCCTGTAGCCTTCCCTCTGCAAATCTTGGTTCAGTTGTAGAGACTGAGTACAATGCCAGAACTGTGCAAACTGAAAAGCTGCATTAGCACCAAGGATTGTACATTCACATTTGGAAAACACAGATCTGGGATGTGCTGGGGCGTGGTGATGAAAGTAGATGGTACAAGCTGAGAAGGAAGAGAACACCAGCTGCCACCTGAGGGTCCAGCTCCCTGAGCTGGAAGATGGGGATAGGGAGCAGCATGCAGCCTCCATTATCCAGGAGGAGATGGTCAGTGACCTACTGTGCCACATAGAAGTACACAAGTCTATGGGACTGGATGGGATCTACCCCAGGGTACTGAAGGAGCTGGCAGAAGTGCTCACCAAGCCACCCTCTGTTATTTATCAATGGTCCTGGCAAACTGGGGAGGTCCCAGCTGACCGGAGACTGGAAAATGTGACGCCCATCCACAAGAAGGGCCAAAAGGACGACCCTGGGAACTACAGGCTTATCAGTCTGACCTCGGTGCCAGGGAAGGTTATGGAGCAGGACATCTTGAGTGCCATCACACAGCACGTACAAGGCAACCAGGGGATCAGGCCCAGTCAGCCCATGGCTTTGCAAAAAGCAGGTCCTGCTTGACTAATCTGATCTCCTTCAGCAACTAGGTGACCAGCCTGGTGGATGAGGGAAGAGCTGTGGACATTGTCTGTCTGGTCTTTAGTAAGGCCTTTGACACTGTCTCCCACAGCACCCTCCTTCAGAAGCTTATGGTGCAAGGCTTGGACCATTACACCTTGTGCTGGATAAGAAACTGGCTGGATGGCTGGGCTGAAAGAGTGAGAGTGACCAGAGCTAAATCTGGCTGGCATCCAGTCACAAGCGGTGTTCCCCGGGGCTCAGTACTGGGACCTGTTCTCTTTAACATCTTTATTAATGATCAGGATGAGGGGATTGAGGGCACCCTCAGTAAATTCACAGACAACACCAAGCTAAGTGAGCGTATCGATCTGCTAGAGGGTGGGGAGGCTTTACAGCGGGACCTGGACTGATTAGATCATTGGGCCAAGGTTCATTGTATGAGGTTCAACAAGGCCAAGGGCCAGGCCCTGCACTTGGGTCCCAACAGCCCCATGGGAAGCCACATGGGATGTGTGGCTTGAAAGCTGCAACTTGGAAAGGGACCTGGTGGTATTGATTGATAGATGATTAAATATGAGTCAATAGTGTGCCCAGGTGGCCAAGAAGGCCAATGGCCTCCTGGCTTGGATTAGAAACACTGTGGCCAGCAGGAATAGAGAGATGATTGTCTCCCTGTACTTGGCACTGGTGAGGCCACACCTTGAATATTGCGTTCAGTTCTGGGCTCCTCACTCCAAGAAGGACACAGAAGTGCTGGAGCGTGTCCAGAGAAAGGCAAGGAGGCTTGTGAAGGGCCTGGAGCACAAACCCTACGAGGGGCAGCTGAGGGAGCTGAGGTTGTTCAGTCTGGAGGAGGCTGAGGGGAGACCTACTCATTCTCTACAACTCCCTGAAAGGGAGTTGGAGAGAGGAGGGGGCAGCTTCTTCTCCCTGGTGGCGTGTGACAGGACCAGAGGGAACGGATGCAAGCTGCACCAGGGAAAGGTTAGACTGGGCATTAGGAAATACTTTTTCACTGAAAGAGTTGTTCAACATTGGAATAGTCTGCCAAGGGCAGTGGTGGAGTCACCATCCCTGGAGGGATTTAAATGATGTGTGGACCTGGTGCTTAGGGACGTGGTTTAGCGGAGAGCTTGTGGTGTGGGTTCGAAGGTTGGACTGGATGATCTTGAAGGTGTCTTCCAACCAAAGACATTCTGTGATTTTGTGAGAACGATAGGCATATACAATTGCATTCCTCTATGTTGTAAGCATACAGATGGAAAAATGAGCCCTTGAAGTGACTACTTGATTTCCAGGAGGTGGAGGTGCCAAACTCTGTGTGTGCGTGTGAAATAGCTAACAATTTAAATCAGTGTATCTGGACAATTTGCAGATAAATCCCCATAAAAAATTTGCTTGGCAACTCATTAGCTGACAGATGTTAATATAATAGGAAGGTTGAATGTGATTCTTAGGTGAGTAGAGAGAGAGTACAGAGAGTAGAGCTGAGCGGAGAGAGTAGTAATGGGATTTTTCCTTTGCAGATGGCATTGGTGACAATTCTAGTGGACTGCTGGATAATGCTTTAGTGACCACATTTTCAGCAGAATATTGAAAAAATGCAAAGTTGCAGAGAAGACATTAAAAAAGCTTTGAGAAAAACAGTATTTTAATTTGAGATATTACTTTCTACTAAAATACTCAGAGTGCTTTACCTGTTAGGTTTAGCGAAAAGAAGATTGCGAAGTGGCTTGATTACAGTGTTAGTACCTTCACAGGGAGAAAATACCAGGTATTAAAGAACTCTTTAATTTAGTGGAGAAAAGCATAAGAAACAGTAGTTGCAAACTGAAGCTGACCAGAGACATTTGAATGAGAAATTAGATATAATTTGTTTTTTAACAGTAGGAATGATTTCAGACTGAACAAATTCTAAGTGTCTAATTCTTCCCCTCTGGATGTGCCAGCTGAGGATTAAACTCCTTTCTGAAACGTTCGGTCGAACACACTTTTTTGTGTGATTCACTGCAGATGATACTGGGTGAAAGCTGACAGTTGGTGATATAATGTAGTGGTCTTAATTTTTTTTGCCTAGAACTCCCTAAACAGCCTCTGTATCTACAAGAGCTCAAAGCTTTTTACTCTACCTGCTTGTTCTGGTCACTTTCTTCTTTACTGGCTTATGGTAGAAAGCTGATGGATCTGTACACATTTGTGCAACAGTTAGACCAAATCCCGGAGATCCTCCAATTCACATGCTAAATAACTGTAATTAAAAGTTAAAACACTTACAGCCTCAGTTTCAATCAAAACTGACTTCCAAGGGTATTTTTAGGGCTGAAGGCAATAAGAAGGCAGATATGAAGGCTATACAAGTTGGGTGAGAATTGGACAGGAGAGAAGTGTTAATTTGACAAAGTAGAAAGTGGCTTAAATCTGGCAATCAGCAGGTACCTAAAATGGTTAAAATCGACACACAGATCTTTTTAAGTACCGTCGGAGGGTGGCTGATAGGGTGCTGGAAACTGCTTGGTGTAGACTAGATGCCGTCTGGACTCTTCTGGGTTAAACAAGCCTTACATGAAGTCTGCAGTCATGACTGGATTCAGTAATTCGGTAGCTTTGAGTAATATGGTCCTAAAACATCCGCCGCTGGGCTATGCTGCTTTGCACCAGCAAGAGCTGTAATCAAAACGCTGTAAGCATGTTTGCTTGGCCCAGTGTGTCTCCCATTGCTATGGGCACTCCCTGAGTAGTCTAACAAGGGAGCTGGTTGGCATGAACCATGGTGTCAACAACGAATAAGGGCAAATCTGTCCCAATTTTAGAGCCAGCAAATTTAGTAGTTACAGTATTTCACAGGACTGCTGAAAATGAACCACATCTGCAGAGCTGTTTGTCTCAGAAATGTCTACCACCCCACAGATCCTGTCAAAAAAAATAAAAGGGAAAGAACATCCCTTTCAAGCAAAAGCCTAGTACAAAGCCTGACCAAACAGGGATCGATGCAGGAGCCCTTGAAACACTGTGGCTCAGCCCCACTTGGGACAAAATTGCCCCACGATGAATCGGTGTTAAAACCGTCACGTCTCAGAAGCCTGCCTTTCTGTGCACAGCCTGCTCCTTTCGCACACTTTCAAACGCACAGCCAGCCCCTTCTGTAAGCAGCTGCTGCGGTGTGATTTGCTTTGTGTTTATGCCTCCAGCTTTGCCTCTCTGTTTCCATGTTCGCAGCCTCGGTCTACTTGATGTCATCCTGGCTGGGCCGCGTGCGAGAGGAGCATCCCTTTCAGCCATGTGTGAGAGCACCAGGGCTGCAGCGACGCCGTAGAATTGCACCGAATTTCTCTGATTGACTCTGAGTGCCAGGGTGGGGTGAAGGGGTGTCCTTGTCCTTGCCTATTCCTGGCCGGCATCCCGTCAGGTGGATCTGGGATGGGGGTCCCGGGTTGCTGGTCTTTGGCAGCTCTGCCATTGTATCTTGTTCATCACCTGGGGAAGGTGCTGATGAAGTGTGGCAGGGGACAGACAGCCTGACAGACACAGTGTGGCAGCTGGCCTTCGCATCCTGCAGCTCCTGGCTCTCTTTGCACGGGCATCACAGATTCGGATCTGAGCCTGGAGCCGCGGTGCAGACCCTGTGTGACAACGTAGGTGTAAATCAGGAGCAGCAGTTTTGGAGTGGGTGATGCGGCACTGGTGTGGAATGGTGGTATGGGGGCTGTGCTTTGGTTTCATAGAGGGAGAGAGGAGGAGAAAGGGAGGGAGCACTAAGGTAACCACAGAAACGTGGTATCCTTGGATATTAGCAATCGTGACCTACTTCTGGGTATTCACTCACTTTTTTTTTGTGCTGTTGACACGAGGAGTAAGATGGAGGACTTAAAGCTCTGGAGGGAGAAAAGGGATCTTTCCACAGTTTTCTAGGATCAGGATTATTCATTATAATACTCAGCCTATGTAAATCTTTAACAGCTTTATTCCCTTGCCCATCATAGCATTTTCACTCCTGCTTTGTATACTGTAGAAAGTATTTTAATAACACATTACCAAAACATAATTGACAGAGCTGTATTGCTACGTGTATGGTGTAGATCGGAGTGACTGACCGGGGTGTCGTTGTGCATGTATAATCTAGCTGCTGTCAGTGACAATAATCTTGGTCTGCATTTGATTTAGATCCGAGAGAAATCCTTGTTCACACATGATACATGAGCCTCCAGGGCTCCTAGTGACCCTGCTGCAGTTCAGGAGAGATCTCCACGAGTATCAGTGAAATCACAGCGTTGTAAATGCAAGAAAAAACAAGCCCTGGGCTTCAGTGAGCTATGGAGTATTTACAATAGTACATAACTGAGAGCAATTGAGCCCGTCTATTTCATGCCACATTAAATACTTCTTTCAGACCAAAAAACAAATGACAGGGAAGATGACTGTGGAATCAAAGCCATCCCTAAACTATCAAGGGGAGTGCTTTATTGATACACGGAACCAGATGGGAAGATAAGAACGCTGCCTGCTTTTAAGCAGTAAATGTCCATTGTAAACAGTAGAAAATGCATAATTTAGGGCTTCAGCTGAACACGATTAAATCTTCCACGTCAGTGGACTCTTGTCCTGGGTTGGATTTGAGTTAATGATCACAAACAGCTGCTGGCCCAAGCAGTGGGGAGCGGCTGCAGCTGGGAGGGGCCACAGCCGGGATTAACAATGAAACCAGCCAATGGGATAGTTGATACCAGATTGAGTCCTGCCCCTATATAAGGGGAGGGCAGGGCCAACATGGGGCTTCCTGTTTTCAACTTGCTGCAATATAGCTGGAGCAGGAAAAGTGTGGCACCTTGGGTACAGGTAGAGCCTATCATTTACTTTGTGTATAATTTTGTTAGTGCTGTAATGAGTACAGTTGTCTTCCTCTCTCTTTGTGTTGTCTTATCAAACTGTCCTTATCTCAACCCCCAGCATCTCACCTTTTTTTATTCCTCCTGATTTTCCTTCCCATCACCTAGGAGGGGGTAGTAGTGGGTGAGTGGTTGTGTGGTGTTTCACTGCTGGCAGAGGCTAAACCATGAGCATTGAAGTGCAAAAAGCTGTACCTGAGGTGTTAATAAAGATAGAAATTGAGGTTTAAATCCACAGCTTTAGCTTCTAGTCTTCTTTCATTTTTGACAATTCAGTACAAAAATGAAAGTTCGTAATGAATCAGGCCTTCTCAAGGTCACTTTAATATTTTTCTCATCTGCAGTTCCTTCCTGCATATGGGATCTCAAACATATAGATTGTTCTGGTAAAATGAACCAGAAAGAAAAGAATCTGAAAGTCAGTTGTAGTGAAGCGTAGCTTTCCCACATGACTTTTTATTAACTAAGTAAAGACCAGATTAGCTAATGATATTCACATAAGGTTGTCTGAATTCTATTCCAATATTTGGTATGTACACAACTGCCTTCTTTACAAATTGAAATCCACAGGTATTTTATAGTTGTATCTTCTGCAGAGCTTGAATCTCAACAATAGGGCGCTGACTAAAGACATGGCTTGAAGAAATCCTGCAGAGCCCTTCATCTACACCAGATAAGGCTCAAGTTGTGTCGTTAATTCTCAGAGCGGTAAATGATGTGTTCAGAGTTGACTATTTCCACTTCATGTGTGGAAAACTTGTACTAGATTGAGGTTAGATAATCTGTCTAAGGGCACACTAGTTCGTTTTGCAGGATCAAGTGAAAATTCATGAATCCCCAGCCTGACAGTGCACAAGACTGAATCCTCCCCTTTACAGGAATTGACCCCAAAATGTTCACTGTTTCTTTCATCTGTTCAAGAAGGATTCATAGACAGCTGGTTTCTACTGATGATTTAAACATTGTCTCATGTAGACTTGCTTTGATCAGTCTTAGACTGTCTGGATTGAAGTCTTGGCTCCACTGAGGTCAGGAAGAGTCTTACCGCTGACACCAATGGGTTACGAGTAATGAAACTACATCTCTATCATTTGCTCTTAGGAGGAGTGTTGTCTACTCTAGATAGCGAAGCCTCACATACACATCACTCCCGGGATAGGAAACATCAGAAACAAGAGAAAATTTGGGGCATGCACTGCACCCTGCCTCCCCTCATCCCCCACCATCAGCGCAGACATCCCGGGGAGAGCATCAAGCAGGCACTGTGATGGTGGTGGTGGGGGGAGACACATGTCAGTGGGCTGTGGATAATGCTGAGCTCAGGGTGCAGTTTTGCAGTGCTGCCTAATGCCTGTGTTCTCAGGAAAGTAGGCTTTCTTATTTTGAAAAGGGCTTGTGCCGCAGGTTCACGAAAGATTCTTCACAAAACAGCCTGACTCAACAGCCTATTAGTAACACAGCATTATGACAGGCTCAGAGACATTTCTAAAGCTGTTAGCTTAATTTATTGTGGTTGAACTGGGTGATCTGAGGCTTTATTTTTTGAGAAGAGAAGGATTTTTTTTCGGTTACACTCTTAGTATGGTGTTTTTCAATTAAATACAGGACACAGATTGACTTTTTGGTCAGATTTTTAATACTCTTCCTGCACCGTACTATACTCTGTGTGCTGGAGGGTCTTATTCATTGAATAGTATTTCCCACAATCCTGTAAATTTTCTTCATTTAAGGAGTTACTTAGTCTTTCTTTACTCTAAAGCTGAACTTAAATGAAATATAATTTACATAACAAGTCACTCAGAGCCTATTGTGTGTCAAATAAAAAAACCTACCGTATTTTCCTTTTTCCATATTTCCTTTTCACCTGACAAGTAGAAAGAAATATGTTGAAAGGGACATATCCAGTTACTAAGAGGCTTTGACAGCATTTTTTCTTTTTTTTTTTTTTTTTAAATTTTAGTAAAGTGCCTTTGTCATAAACTAGCATTTTTAAACACAAAAAGATTCTGAAATACTAGACTATACTGTCTGGACTTTATTCTTGAAAACAAGACAAATGGCTTGTAGGAAGAAGTTACACGAATGAAGCAAAACTAGTAAGAGATGGATGATGGAGTAGAGACCTAGTAAACTGGTGCTTGCTTTCTGTACATGAACAACTACATTGATTTTAAGTAAAACATTGTAATACTATATCCTTTAATTCAACTTCAGGCAGATGAACAGGAAGTGCTTTGCTGTATGAGATTCACAGTGAACAGCACTTTGAAACACCGAGTTGTAGGTAATTAGTGGAGTCTGAGATTACAATTATCATCAAGTACCTGAAGTTGTAAGGATTGTTTGGGCAGCAGCAAAGCCTTATAACCTATGAAATGCACAACTGAGGTCATGAGTACCCAAGGATATTAAATATTGAAAGCAGTTTTCTAAGTCCAGCAGCTGGGTTTGGTGTACAGGTCACATTTAAAAATGTGAGTAATCTGACTATAACAGTTTTACCTACCTCCAGTATTATGCTGTGTCCCAAGGGAAACTTGTAAATACAAGCTTGTGGTGAATAGAAACATGTAAATGCAAGTTTTTCTTTGAAGAAGGTGTTGTCTACTAGGGCTTGACCTTACCTGTGAGCCCTCATGAAGGGGAAGGTCTGAAATCTTCCAGCACCAAAGACTGACAGGTCTGCCTCCATCAGCAGTAGCCATTTCTTTACAGGGTCTCTGTGAGAAAATTAGCCTCATATTTACATTTTGTGCCAATGACAAAATTAGTGGGAACGATGGATATCCCACGGAGGGGGGGGAATCTAAGAATAACACTAATAATGTGATCCTTATGAATTCAAGTATTGGCCAGAGCCTTTCAGATGCAGTAGGAGGGACGTGATACACCCTGCAGCTAATATAGCAACTTCAAAGTGCATGGACAGCATGTGCACAGTGCCATTAAGTGAGAGAAATACTTCACTTAGCACTCCATGCCGGGCTCCCTGCTGATACAAGCTGTCCACAAGAGATCCAGGCTAAACCTATCCGTAGATAGAAGGAACCCAGGAGGTTAGGGTATTTTAAATGGAAAGTATACAAGATTTACAAGCTCCCAGTTACTAATTATCCAGTGCTTCTTTGAAGTATCATTTTTCTGTTGTGAGCTAATCTCTGTACTTTAACCTGTGTGTTTACCCACCAGGGACAGCTTACTGTGGGAGGAGAGGTCTGCAACGCTTCGTCCTGTCAGGGAACCTCTCTGATATGTGTCGGTCTCTAATGGCTTTGGCCACCTCATCAGGCACTGGGAGAAGCAAATAATTACTAACCCTTTACAAGGTAAAGAAACCAACAGACAGAAGTCCAATGAAGTAGATATTCTCAAGTGAAGTCTTGCTTCCAGTGCTGTAATTTTTTGACTACGGTTCATTAGTTTTGTATTAAATTCTTGTTCTGTCTGAAAAGTCTTTTCTAGAAATGAAGTAAATGAATAAAAAATGGCCCTGAGGGCGGCAGCATCCTTGGACTGTGCCTCCTACAAACCTGAGTCCAATGCATGTGTAACCAGCACTAAACAGTACTGTGATGTTCAAGGTACTACACTGGCCCCTAAAGAGGTTAATAACCTCTGGATAATGAATTAAGAGAAATATAGACAATATGTATACTGATACACTTAATACAGAAATATAAGATAAAAACACAAACCTTTCCTTTTTTTACTTGTTGTTTTAGTTTGTTGTGTTTTGGTTGTTTTTTTTCCCTCTCCATTTGTACCAAGTTGTGTTGAGATTGGTGGTCTTTTAAATATTTTCAGAAATAATGAAATAACTGATGCATTGTAATCCCAGTAGAGGCCTCGCCATCGTACCCTCTGGCGTTGCTCTGCTATTTCAGGCTCTGAAAGAGTGCAGTTTAATAGAGTGAGAAGATCAGAAAGCTTTGTCTTTGTCCTAACTTGATGTCCGAGTCCTCTAGGATCTGTTCAAATGCCCTGGGATTTCTGCTTAGTTCTTTAAAGCATTATGCCAGTGTTGCGAGAGAAGACTCTTCAGCTGGGACCATGCTTCATCTCCAGAGGCAAAGAAGCTTTAGGGTAATTTCATTGCCTAGGGATTTTGGGGAAGTTTAAGGCATCTTTGTGCCTGAGGATTTCAAGCTATATCAGGGACCACTGGCATATATCAGAGTAATTTCCACATCCCAAATCAGCCCACAGCCTCCAGAGCAGCATATGCTACAGAGTATTTTCTGCTTTTAGTGCTTTTCTTTTCATCCCTGCCATCTTTGCTGGGCCTCATGAAGCATCAGTCCTGGAGGCACAGCAGGGACCCTTCTTGTCTCTTAGTTATTCAGCTCCAGTCCACATGTGCCTTTAGAAATGCAGACCAGGACAAGATCTAGGGTTCGTCTGGATTTCCACTGATTTTCAAACTGTGACCGAAGCAAAGTTGCTAAGGAAAAATTGAGAGGGATCTTATGTAACGTGAATAATGAGTTGCGATTGTAACCAAACAATTGTTATGCGGTGTGAGTGGCTCTGCATCTCTTTCTGTCTTTAGGTAATCAAACCAGCATTAGGAATAATAAATATATAACAAACAGATAATGAATATAATAAAAAAACCTCAAGCATAGCCATTCAGAATTTAAATGAATTTCCATAAATTTGGCTCATGCCTTTCCTCCCATCATCAATGAATATTCAAGAAAATGGTTCACGATCAGAAGGGTTCGTGAAAATAGCTCATTTTAATTAAGTGATACAGAATATTCACAGGATTGTATTTCCTATTCATGACTGCCAAAATCATACCAGAAACATTTCTTTACTAATTTTTCTCCCTCTAGCAATACATGGAGACCTTTCCACCCACCCTCTCTGTGCCATCAAAGTGATTGAGCTGTCTACTTGCTGGAACAAGGCTCCTCTAGCCATTTCCTCTTTGAAATTTTGCTTGATGCTACTTCATATCCGCAACAACCTGAGTATTTTAAAAATATTGTCCTCTGCCTTCTTATGTCTGACATTTGGCATGAAACCCCTTTGTTGAGCAAGATGATTTAAGCAGTTGAAGCAGTTGCCCAAAGCAGTGGCCAAAGGGAAAACACGAGTGAGGATTTGTTTTCTGTGAGCAAGAGTATGTGCTGTAAGCAATGGAAAAAATCAAATTAATGGTTACGTATGGCAGAAAGCCAGGAGCATGCAGAAGTTTTCTGTGCAAGAAAACTGCCTTTCATTAAACCTTGCCGTGGTAGTGAATTTTGTGGACGTCCTTTGTAACTAGGCATGGATCTGTAGAACCCAGTTTCCAAGGAAAACATGCAAGCAAAAGGCATGATAGTTCTTGTCCTGTCAAAAATCACAGGTGGGTATTAAAAAGCTGATACTTAGCTGGTGTGTCTCGGGGGAAAAAACAAACAAACAAAAGATCACAGGGGTATTAAGCCAAGGCAGAGGAGTTGGTGGGGCTGGGCTGGTAGGCCATGACTGCAGGGTCTCTCTGGAGGGGCTGTCTGCCCTGTGGGCTGAGCTAGATTGAAAAAGCAAGCAGAGGAAGGAGGAAAAGCATTTCTCATCTACCTCAAAAAATCTGAGAAGTAGTGCTGTGGTTCTGCCAGCCATGAGGTACAACAGAGGCAGGGTGCCATGCGGGAAGGCTGCAGAGCAGGCAGCCATGTTTTTGCCTGTCTGCCCTCTGTGTTTGCTGAAGGGAGAGAAAGCAGACCTGCCTGAAGTTCTTTTAACACAGGTTTTAATAATTCATGTCATGTGAGTTTCCTGCTAAAGTGAGGGGAAAGAGGAGCTGGCCAGGCTCTGTTAGGGAGACTCATCAGTATGGAAATCACATACTCCCAGCCATCTATTTAAGAAATGTGTCGGTGCAGGGGTGGGAGCGCAGTGACTCAGCACCAGGAGCGACGGCGGCAGCAGCAGCAGCAGCAGAGGGGACGTGCTGTGGTCTGCATCTTCCACCACTGCCCCCAGCTTGACCACCCTGCTGGGCTGCTCTCCCTCCTACCTCACTCTGCCATCAGGGGTAAAGAGGCACTTCTGGGGAGTCACTGCTGGGTGGCCCTAGAGAAGGAGGGAGAAGAGCCCACCACAAGCACACTGCAGCACCCTGAGGAGGGTGTGGGGGACACCAGGTGCAAGGACAGCTTCCTTCCCCAGAAGAAATGGTGATTTCCAGTTGTGACCTGGAGAAAGGGTTGCGATAGGGTTGCTTCAGTACTGTGTAGCGCTCAGCCTGCTCGTGAGCTGCTGGAACCATGCGTAGGAGATGGACGTGCTGGTGGCTCATACCCAACCTGAGTGCCAGGGCCGGGGTTGCATTTCTCTGCGGCAGGGATGGTTGCATGAGGTGCTTTATCAATGGAAACACCATCACCAGGGTCAGGTTATGGCAGTTTGAGGAGTCTGGACCTTCTCACAGCATGGTGTGGTGTGCTGGCATGGTGCGAGGCCTGGGAAGCTGCTGGTAGCTTCCCCAGCAGTAGGATGTGTCCAGCCACAGGGCTGCAGGGTGTTGGGCAGTGGCTTGTCAGCACGGTGTATGTGATTTGTAACCCCTGTGGATTCAGTGCTACTGGAAATGTAGTAATTTAAGGTGCAGAGCCTCTTTTTCCACTATGCTGCACCGTGTAAGTAGAATGAAGTAGGCACATACGCCCAAAAACCTGCTTAAGCTAAAGGTAAAAAACTCATTTGATTATTAATAATAAATTTTTAAATATATATAATTGGGTAGGTTTGGATCAATCTTAAGGAAAATGCTATTGAACTTGTACTAGAACAATAGATGACCACTTAAAATTGGTTTAAATCATTAGTTTTTCTCCTTCTCCAAAACCACCTCCCAGAGATCACTTACAAAGTCAGAGCAGAAGGCAAGAAATGATCATGTCTGAGCGGTTTGTTGTGATATGGGCCTACTTGGAGGGGCTGCTCACAGTTGAAGTTAAACTTTAGTGTTGGTAATACATGAGTACAGTCTGCCTCAAAAATGCTTTGAGGCGGGCAAGTTATCCATATCTGGATGTTGAAACATGCTAAGATTAACATTGTGTCTCATATATAAAAAATTGAATTGCTTCATTTTTTGCCAGAAGAGAAATAACATACCAGTAAGAATTTTCAGCAGAATGCATTGCCAGGTGTCATGTGAATCTAGTCTGAAAAATGGCACTGGCTGGAACAGGCCACCAGTTCAGATGCAGAAAACAACTAAACACAGAAAATAAACTAAACAAAACTTTCCTGAACAGCAAGAAAAGGATTACACAAAAGTGAAGAGAGCTGTGTTTGAAAAATCCTTCAAAAAGGCTGCTCAGGAGGGAGACAGTCAAGGACTTCTAGCTGTAGGGTAAGTGGAAGAGCCCTAAGGGTTTATCTCCAATAACAGTCTCAAGAGTAACCTGTTATTGCTTCTCAGAAGGATTACATTGAATGTAATAATTAACTCATCTATAACCAGCCTTTCTCTCCTAATAGAGGAAAGGGGTGGAGAACAGCCCGTCAGAGTGTTTGCTTTCTCCGTTGTTGACAACTTATCCTTGCAATGGGTACGTCTAGAGAGAGACAGCACGAGACAGCTCTAACTGCAGAGCAGTTGGAAGGAGGAGAAAAAATCCGTGGATGGAAAGCTGGTAACATTTATATCCAATTGGTGTTTTTGAATAGAGCTAGGAGGACAATTTTCCTGCCTTTTCACCTATAAATAAATCACTAGAAATAGATTGAAGCGCTGGTGGGACAACGCAGTCTATTTTTCTGCTTCTCAGCAGGATAACCTGACTACATGGAGGACTATCACTATCCTGTATTTTGTTGCAAGGCAGAAAGTCTCAATGGATTGCTCAGAAAACACGCTTAGACTGAGGAAATCGAAGTGAGTTCATATTTTGACCTCAAAGACCAAATTCACACATTGAGAATTGAGTTGTTAGTATACAAACTTCCAGATAGTTGCTCCAAAAGTTATTGCCATTGATTGTTCCTGCCCAGCTCAATGGAGGGGCTTCACGTTCTTAGGATGGGCTCAGCTCTTTCTGAAAATCAGACGTTGTTGATACGCTGCTAATTTTGTTAGTGCTCCTCCAAACCCTGGCTCAAGTTCTCTGTGTCTGAAGTATCCCAACAGGCAGTACTTGCCAAGAGTCAGATAAGGATGAAGACTTATTTCTTGACTTTGCTACAGTGCTGTAGGAAGGGCTGACAGTTAAATAAAACTTACTGATTCAGCTCACCCAAGTATCTCTGCAGAGGAGTTGCCACACTTGACAACACATCAGCGCGGTGTCATGCTCCTTGAGGGGATGAACGCATGCGAGAGAGAAAATGCTCTTCATTTTTATGCTGGCGTCTATACAACTCTCATGAGGATTTTTCTTAAACTTGCTGCTGTTCTTGGTCACAGTGTCAGCAAAACGTTTGTCCTGTTGCTATTGAATGCAGATGCCTTTGGCTTGAGTCCTGGTTATCAGGGCTCTGTAGCAGAGGAGAGGAAGGAGAAGGGAAGTGGAGTGTAACTTCAACATGACTGGCTCTACTTCTCATGCCCAGTGTACAGGAAAGACTGGAGTCAATACAGCAGGCCACTGCATCAGTCCAGCTCTCACCAGGGGTTGCCACATGAGCCATGAATTTTGGAAAGACTGGAGTCAATACAGCAGGCCACTGCATCAGTCCAGCTCTCACCAGGGGTTGCCACATGAGCCATGAATTTTGGAACACTGAAATGACACATTGATGATTTTCCTGTCACCAGTGGTAGCTTTAAATATTTGATACAAAACCAAGTGTGTTGTTTCCTTTGTGAGACCTGCTGGACTGACCTACTCGCATGATGCCTTTTGCAGTAAATCTCTTTACTACAACTTTCCCCTTCAAACTCGGTAAAGGTTCTTTCCACTGTGGCATCTGAAAGGGTACGGTTACTTGAAAGTGGGATGACAGCTTGATGCCTTACAGTGAGACCTGTTTAGGGGTCTGTGCTCTTCCACTTGAGCAATAAAAACAGGTAACTTCTGATAGTCTTTTCAACATTGAGTTCATTTGTATTATTCTAGCCACTGTATGTTATCACTGCTTCTCAATATTACACTGGGCAAGATAGAAAGCCTTTTAATACAAGAAAAAATATTAAACGTATTTAACCGGTTATTTGTGTAGTTTAGCCAAATGTGGATTTTTATTGGGGTGGGAGGGATTACCCTTAATTCCTAAGCATTCAAAGGAGGTGTCAGCAGACAGGATATGATCTACAACTGCTCTAGTATCTCTTGCCTTTGATTTTTAAATGTAAAACCATGATTAGAAAAAGGACTAAAACCTGAGCTCTGATTATTAAAAGGCCCTTAGGAGTCCTCACTGATAGCCAGCTAAGTGTGGTTTCCTACATGGAGCATAAGGCAAAAAGCCTAACCTCAATATACAGAGGGATCTGAACAGCAGGGAAAGTTGTTCTATGGCACCAAACAAGAAACCAGTTTGGGATCTGTGATTTTTTTGGAAGGAATCGGGAAAGAAGTAGGCATGGTAAATGTGCTTACAAAGAGATTCCCAGTGATAAATTGGATGTGCTTTGAACATTGTGCAAACATGGGCTACTAACCTGACTGTGACCTGGGTGGAATTGCATTAGCTGTGTTAGTCAGGAGACATGATTAAATAGCTCAAATAATCTCTTTAGCCTTTACATATTTTGTGATTTCTGGTAATTGTGATTCCTGTGATGAGCCTTGTGTAAGTCATGACAGGCAAACGAGCGCCCGAGGGCATGCCAGAGTGGTTCTTCTGCCCCAGGAGCAGCCAGCAGCTATTACCAGGCAGTACTCTGCCTTTAAATATTTCAGTTCGACTCTCTTATTCTCTCATGAAAATAACTGGAAGATAACGGACTAGGGTAGAAATCAGGAAATAGGTGCTACTCGCTGAAGAAGCTGCAGTTTGGCTGCCAGTAAGATGTGGTTGACAGTTAACTCTGTTGAACTTTTATCTAATGCCAAGACCTGGGATATAGCCTTCCAGTGTTTTATCAGTTGTTTGTTGTGGGTTTGTTTGGGTTTTTTTTTTTGTTTTTTTTTTTTGAAAAAGCAAGTCATCCTTAGGTTAGGGAAACATCCCTGTATATTAACTTGGTATTTCAAGCAGAGGTACCTTGGTGAAATACAGTTGTCAGTGGTGCTTGGTTAGGTTTTATTGTCATGCATGTAGAGGAGAGAGACACTGGTCTAAACCAAAATGTACAAACCCCTCTTGCAATGAAAGAATGACTCTGTACATTCTGAACTTTCCTGTTTGGCAAAGACATGAAATGAACTTAAACATGAGAGGAAAAACCATCCTCACAAACCAGAAGCACAGAGATACAGCTGTAAAGGGGTGGGGACAGAGAATGATTAGGAGTCAACGAAGCCAAAATCTCCTGATTTGTGAGACGAAACCTTCTCTGATGCAAGCCAAAGGTGAAAATTTTTAAAATTTAACTTTCTGACAATGACTAAAGAATCAATTCTTAGCTGTCTGCTCATCTTGAGTAAGTTGCTGAAAATTAATTAGTTTGCCAAAAGATAGTTTATAAGCAGTCTGTTTTCAGAAACAGCTGAAACATCTTTGATCCAGAAAGTCACTTTCTCATTCTTGAACCTTCTGCTGTACATAGACATCTGAGATGATGACTTTTTCAGATGTACTAGACAAAGCCATCTATGAAGTTGCTGGGAATTCAATGTTGGTGAATTTTGTATTTTTTTAAGACACAAATTTAGTTTTCATAATCATGGGGGATAAGAGAGAAAAAGGAAGGCTAAAAGCAGAAGGCTCAGGACCCAGGAAATAACACAGAAATATTCATTTTATTTACCAGATTTTATGATTTTAAGTTAAACTGTGTGATCTGTAGAGAACCCAGGTCACGATTATTTCCTCTCTTCCACTGCCAACTTCAGGATCAAATATAACATTAAGGAATCGCAAGTTGACCCTTTGGAGCAGAAAACGACTGTGGTGATTTTGGTGCCCTCTACACTATTACAAACCACACTTTTGTATTTTTTTCTGAAGATTATCTGTAATGTTCCCACACTATTACAAACCACACTTTTGTATTTTTTTCTGAAGATTATCTGTAATGTTCCCACTATCAATAGTTGGGAATAATATAGCTTAAATTTTGGTGGGAGAGTAATGATAACGACACCACTGAAGCAAGAGTGCCATTACTCCAGCCCCTTCATCAAACTGTGGTCCGTTTTACTTTTGCTATTATAGGACACATCAGGTAAACTGACAAACTTATCAGCTGAATTTGCTAAGTAAAACAAGGTTGAGACAGGCAGGTGTCTGTCTTTTGATTCAGCTTGTTGAGCTTTTTAATTCATGTCTAACTGCAGCCAGCATGACACAGTTGACATTGAACTTAAATGTTGTGAGTTCCCTAGAGGATTTGTTGCTTGTGTAGAGGGGAGAGACACTGGTAACACTTCCACTCAGAAGATGAATTGCATTGTGAAGCCACCAATTTCATACACCAGAGAATTCACACGAGAAAAACGGACCACGATTTTTCCTGCAATTGGAGTGAACTTTGCTTGGATTTTTCTCCTGCCTATTCGGCATGAGATACTCCAACCAGAAGATGCAAATCCCTGGGAAATTCTGTTTTCTTAGCTTTTGTATTGTAGGATATATTGGTATAATAGAGAGTGGAGGAGATTTATTCATTATTTACCCATGTTTTAGACTTGGGCACACGCCTTAAAGCAAATAACAACATTTTAAAGTTCTGTTACTGTGGTCAGATGTTACTCAGAGGTAAGACAAGGAAGTAAAAACAACTAGCGCGAACCTACAAGCTGTTTAAAACGCTTTAGTCTTAGATGCCAGAGTTGCAGCGAGTAAACCGATTATTTCTTTACTCAGCCTGCAGGCACGGCCTACGGTCAAAAGCTCGGCAGCATGTTAGGGTTTTTAGGTTCGGTCATTTTGTTTTTTTCAGGTAGCCTGCTCCCCATACCAGAAAGCCCCTCGAGATAGATCAGGGTCATGGCAGTGCAGGTGTGAGGCAGCAGGGCAGCTGCTTGCGGCCCCTCCATCCATCCCCTTCATCCTCACCAACCTTCACAGGCAGCTGCCTGGTTTTCCTCCAGCCTGGAGCAAGCCTGAGCATCTGTGAGCGCCGGTGCCCGTGACCTCCAGGAGAAGTCGTGGTGGTGGCCGGCGCAGCAGGGCAGCTGCGGGAGGCTGAGGGGTGATGGCAGAACGTGTGGGAGCTGCTCCTGGCCCAGGGTCACTGGTGGTCTGGCAGCATCTCCCAGAGGCTGAGCGCAGTGCCTTGTAGGAAATCTCTTCCCCACCCAACGTTGCCATGGAGACAAAGAAACAAGCCCCTTTTCAGGCTCTTTTCTTGGCAGCAGCATCTGAAGGGAGCGGCCAACGCGTGGGTGCATAAGTCAGCCCTGCTGTGTGCACCAGCGCTATAATTGTGCATGTAGTTGTCTCTCTCTATATATATGGAAAGAATACGTACGTACACGCTTCTTGTTAGAAAGCCTTTGCAGAACCTCTTTGAGGAAGGAATCTAAAGGACTGACATGAACCAGAGAATCAAGAAGGCAACTTAGGCAGCAGGGAAAGTCCTAATTCTGAAAAAAACGTGAGTACTTCAACATTCACTGTTTAATCCAACATGACATTTGGTTCTTTACACTGCTGCCAGTTGTGCAACAAGCATGGGAGAAGCTGGATGCCCAGTGCGGCAGTGCCAAGGGGTCCCTGTGGAGCTCCCAGAAGCTCCTTAGCCATGTGCAGGAAAGCATCTTCTGCAGAGTGGGGGTTCTTTAGGTGACATGTAGGATATCTTGGTGTGCTGGTGACCCTGCGTCCCTTATGGTTGGTCTTGCAATGCTCTTATGACCAGGGAGCTTCCAGCTGTCAAAAGAAGACACATCTCACCACAGTGAGCACGAAGTCCTACCAGTGACCTGCTCCAACACCTTGGCTGCAAGCAACTGCATACAAACTACTTGTGATTGTGGCCTATGCATCCCTTTTACTAGTTTTTGCAGAATAAATATAGTGAGATCTTGTCATTTTGCTTTGTTAATTCTCTTCCTGAGAGATCTCTGTACACCAGCAGCTGCACAGACAAGCAATCCTGCAACAACAACGTGAGTTGTATTTCAACAGCAAGGAGTCTCTGTAGTGCAGAGATGTTTTCTCTTTTTCTCTTTTGTAATGTTGTGCTAAGGTTCAGCATTGCTTTAGACTGGGTTACTCCAAGGACTTTTCCGATTCAGAATATAGTGAATTGTGGATTTCAAGATGGTTTATTTTTCCTTTGTTCAGGCAAAAAATTTGAGATGTGATTAATTTTTCATTGATTCTGGCACAAATCGAGAGCATCCTGTTGGAGCTGCCAGAATTTTATTGATATAAAACTCTCCAGACTTTTTGGCTCCCAAATCAGCACCAGCCCTTGCAGTTTCTGTTGGATAACATTCACCTTAGCTAAAGCTTTTGACAGAGATCCTCATGTTTTCATCGTTTAGTATGCCTCAGTAGACCAGATCTAACATAGGATTATGGACTAGTTGTAGATTTGAAAGCCAGTAAAATAAGACCATAAAGGAAGAAAGATTATCATTGGTCCTATGATAACAGTAATCAATACCACATAAATGACATGTATTTAAGCTTAAGAAAAGAAATTCTACACATTGTGGAAAAAAAAATAATGCATTTTTTTTCTGATGTTCATCTTTTTTTACCTATGTAATTTTTTTACAACATAGGTCTGAGGTACTTTCCAGAAGTGTAGGTTTTTCTCCCTGGTGGGACTCTTCAGCTATTTCAGTTTCTAAAGGAAGAAATCAGAACCACAAAAGGAAACTGGAATTTGGCCAGAATTGCCGCAAAGTCAGGTGGCAGAATGAGAAAAAAATTTAGCAAATTAAGATAAAAGGGAAATTTATCCTAACTGGCTGCATTATGCTTCCCAGATGTTGCTGATGTCTCTGAACTGTAGGAGATACATGTTCATGGAATCTCCGTTACAGCAAAGTGAATTTGAGGCAGTGGGACCCGACAGTTCTGACGTTATATTTGAACACCCTTGGTCTCACTGTTTCACGAGTGCTTTCTTGGTGTTACAATTGTCAGAGCCACTTCTGTAGGAGTGTGTGAAATACCGTGCAAACGTATCCGTTCATATTAGACTGCTACTCATTTCGCGTGTCCTAGTGATCATTTGCACAAGTCATTGGTTATTTCTTCCAACTACCCGAGGAGCACTTGTCTCTTCATTGACTGATCTGTTTCCTGTGTAGGATCAGGTGAGGATTTGGCTGCTATAGAAGACTTGCCAAGGAATAGGGCAATGCATGTCCTTTTTCATCCCATGGGAGCAGTGCTGCGTCCAAAGCGGTGTTTGGTTGATAAACTTAGTAGTGAACTTCAGGCCTGCAACACAGCACTGCTTTTTAGCAACGCATCACCCAAAATGCATGAACTGTTTGACAGGTATCTATCTGTAAGATTTCAGGTTCACTGTGCCATATGCTCATCTTGCTAGGGACAGATGCGACGGAGGTTTGAGCAGAATGAGCCCTTGCTTGCCTGGGCAACACAGGGAGGAAGCCCTCCAGGATTCTTGCTGGAGAGGCAAAGACTGGAACAGAGTGAGAGCTGAGGGTAGGGCTGAGTTGGGATCTGAGGGATCTGCAGAGCTAGAAGTTGAAGAGCTGGAAGTCTTCTTCTCTGGAGACTTTCCAAACCCACCTGGATGTGTTCCTGTGTGATCCGCCCTGGGGGATCCTGCTCTGGCAGGGCGGCTGGACTCGATGATCTTCAGAGGTCCCTTCCAATCCCTAACATTCTATAATTCTATGAAGCTGATACCTGCTAAATTACTGGATCAACAACAGTTAAGGGCATGAGGGATGTGGGCAAAGCATTCAAAAGATATACTCTTCCTAAAATATAGCCTCATAAGTCCAGCGATTTTGAAGGCTATCATGGACCCATTTAAACTATTTAGATACTGACCACGGTTTACCTGGGGCAAAAAAATGGTTTCTCTATCATCATGCTGAGCTCCTATCACAGAACTCAGCCAAATTTAGCCTTCTGCTTTGCTCTTTTTTCCTCTGTAGTTTGCTCTCACTGTATGGGCAGAATGATCTAAATTTACTGGAGCTTTATCACCTGCTTCAGAAAGAAACGCCTCCTGTTTCCCACCAAATCTGCAAGTTAAGTAGCAGTGAACTCCAAACAGCCAAGGCAGGCTGAGTACACTTGAGGCTCATGTAGTCAGTACGACCCTGTATCTAATAATTAAAAAAATTCAGTTCTGTCAGTTACGATTCCCTGCAGAGTTTTAACTTTAGTTTATTGCTGCGGAGCACATAAACTAAACTCCTTCACAGACTCGTTTTGCCTCTTTCTCTTCTGAGTTTCCAATTTTGCTTTGCTACAGGTTGTTTTTTTTTCTTGTAAAATATTTACCACGGAGAGGGTGGAAACATTTTAATCATTCAGATTTTTATTAAGCATCTTCAGAAATCTTGCAAACAAAATGAACAAACAAAATTCCTTGCTGCTTGGAAACTTGTTCGTTGCCACCCAGGCAGCCCTTGTCTCAGCAAACTGCCGTAGTCATGGACCTGCAAAGGCAGGAGGGGCCTAGGTGGTATCCAACATTTCAGGTTGTTCCCAGTTTCCCTCTAGATGTACAATAACAAAATCTGATTTTGTGGGTTTTTTAATGTCTGAAGTATTGTCAGCTTGCGCGATGACTGTACGGTAACAAATGAGAACAAGGAAGCAGAAGCAAGTGGTCTAGTTTGGTGCTTTAGACATAACAGAAAAAAAATCAAAACCAAACAAAGTAAGCAATATATACAGTTAAGCATCTTAAGGTAACTAGAAAACATACCCTAATCTGTGTCCTGTGGAACTGATGAACTAAAAGCATTGAAAGTAAATTTGATGTTTAAATCTAGTGATTGTAATCTGGGGTATTTAAGGGATAATAGCTTACATGATACCTCTGTGGGAAGAAATTTGTATATTCCATTTTAATAGTCTGATATCTTGTGGTCTGAGAGGCAAAAACATTTTGGTAATTTTATACTCACAATATCCTGTTAAACTGAAAGTCAACCTGACTCTCTATTTTTTCTGTTGCTATTCAAACTGGTTTATATTCTTGCTGCAACTGGAAAACCTCCTTCTCCTCCCCCTACACCTCAGTCACTCATCTAAGACAGTACCTGAACAGTCTAGTTTGTCAGGGTGATCCAACTCCGTCACATTCATCACCATTTATCCATTATTGAACTGTCACACTGAAAGTTGACTAATATTTTGTGATTCTCTGTTGTTTTCAATAATGGTAAAGAGATTTCCGCGACAGGTTGTAATTTCTGTTTTCTCACATGCAATTAGTCTTCTATCCCATTAAATACAACATATAATGTTTGCTTTTTAGAAATATTCTAGTTGGTATTTTGTTTGAGTCACACGTGGAAGCAAAATGACTGGATATCTTGAAAGCATATACTTCAAACCACTGTTCCAAAGAGACCACCACATTGCTATGTATAATATTCCATATCAGAAAGGCAGTGTATTGAACAGGACACAAATACCAACTAAAAGCTGCCTCTTAATAGGATAAGACTCTGGTGAAGGTTCCTTCTGTTACAAGGCAGCATAGTAGTCTCCTTGGATTGCACCTGGATTCTCTACATCTGCCTTCTCCAGTCCTGTAAAAAGTCAGTCAATGATTTTTACTCTTCTGCTGGAGTTTTCACTGTGTTTTCAGTGCGCGTTTAACTTTGCAGAACAATATGAAACTTTTGACTTTCATTCTGAAACTGAAGAATGCAAAGCTAACTGTTAATGGCCTAAAAGAGGGGGATAATTATAAAAGATCCCTCACTGAAGGAAGGGTTCCCTACTCAAGTTTCGGAAGATGAAGCTCATCTGAACTGCTGCTCTTAGGGCTTGCTGCTGCCCACAGGCACGCAGGTTAGCTCTCCTCTCACCCGCACGTTATCTCTGCGACAGAGAAAGCGGATATTCATAAACACCAGTTATAAATGCAAAGCATCTACTTTGAGATTTGGCTCAAATTAATGTTTTGTTTTGTCTCTCTCAAACCTTTCAATTCATTATGTTTCTCATTTCCCATGCCTCTCCGTATTCTGTGGGGCAATGTGGGATCTTGTCACATCCTTTCTGTCTCCCCCTTCCACTCTGACAGCAGCTGCCTCTGGTAGAGACAGATATGGTATCTGCAATTCCAACTTTTAGTGGCATTATTAAGTGTAAACTCTTTTTCCACAGTAAAGGAACCACAGAGGCAAGGAAGGGAGAGGGAGTGTGGACTCCTCTGGTGCAGGGGCAGGGAATGCTGTTACAACAGGAGATTATCCATCTTTGAGCAGCATCTTCGAATTCCGTAGGCTGCTGACTTGGCTTCCTTGTAGAAAGGAATACTGAAGCTTTTGTGGGTATTAATTATTCACCACTGCAGAATGATTGAAAACACATGCAAATTCTCTTAGCAAGCAGTCCCTTGCAAATATGTAGTCTGTGAAATCCTGAGTCAGTTGTGTTGATGTAGAGATATCTAAGAGGCTAGTATCTAATCTGACCTACTCAGTTGAGTTGAGACAACATGGGCAACAACATCTCCAAGAAGTGAATTGTCCTATTTCTGTAGGGCTTGTTCTAAGTGTGTCTTAACTTCTCTACCTAAGTACTCACAAGGCTCCCATCACTACTGCATGCAAATGTGAACTAGATCTTACATAAAATCAACTTAGTGGAGCTATTCCTGATTTACAACGGCATCAGTTAAATCAGAACTGAATCTTTAAAAAAACTCTGCAGAGTTCTTCGAGCATTATTCAGAGTGTTGCAAGAGAGCCACAAACAAAGGCGTTTCTTACTGGAAGTTGAACAGATTTACTGAACTGTTGCAGTGTAAACACAAACAATTTGCAACTGGGACATGTTTTCTCAGAGTCACTCCAGTCCTGGGTACAGAACAAGGTGAGATGAGTAACATGAATGGAAGGTTTTATTTAATCTTCTGACTTGTTGCAATAGAGAAAATTACTAGAGAGTGTGTTGAGTGACAGTTCTCCTAAAAGGATTGTCTTGAGAACATTTTATCACTGATAAAATGGTGACTAACATTCCAGAGCTGTTACAACACTGCACCTGTAGAAAGGCGACTCCTTGAGAGTCAGTCCAACAGAGCTATAAGATCACAGGAGGAAAAAGACCTGCAGAATGAGGAGACAAGAACTAGTGAGACCTCCCAAGTATTTTTGCATGTGGAGTAGTCCCCTCTCCTAGTGTCAAAGCCCATGTTTCCTCCACAGGCTTGCTGGGATCTGCAAGGGCTGGGTGTCCGTCTCTGTCCTCTGATGCAGCTCTATGGCTGCCCTGGCATTTCATGCAAGATCAAAGGTGAGCGAATCTGGGCTTAAGAAGAAATGTAAGATGTGGGCGCTGCAAAAGATGAGTCCAAATCTCCTCTTGGGGAAGCAAACCTCTTCCTCCCCAAGCCCTCAGCCTTCAGCAAGCCAGTTTTTCTGACTGCCTTCCTTACCAGTTTTAATTGAAATAAGGCCCTTTTTATTTTGTATTTGCTTTAATTTCCTACCCTGTATTGTCATAGTAATTCTCTGTGTTTTGTTGTAGATAGGGATGTTCCAGTACAAATGGTCTTCAAGCCTTAGATACAGTTATTACTGTGTAATACACTTACCCATTATCTGTGGGGAGGGAGGCTCCCTTCAACCTCCTTTAGACCTTCACAAGGGAACTGGAAATTAAAATCCAGGAGGTTAGTTCTCAGAGGGTTTTTTTTTTTTCTGGTTTTTTTTTTTTTGGTGATGTTTTCTTAAGTTCACTTGTTGATATCATTTATGAGAATGACAAGAACATTTCCAAGCCAGCAAATTTTGATCTACTGATTACAAAAAACCCAAACAACCCTGAATGAAGTACAATAATAGCTTAAAAACTGCTAGTAAGCTGAAATAAGTTCTGTTATCCTAAAATATAGGCCTGTTGCCTAGCCTGTAGAGTCACTTGATGGGGTCGCTACCCCTGCATGGAAGAGCTGATTTCCCTTTCTTGAGTCTCTGCAGCTATCTGAGTACCAACAGAACTGCCTCTTGGCTGCTCTATTGTCTTCTGGGGGCTTTGCAGAACAGGTTATCAAAAATACATTTCTGGCCATGTTTCAAGCAATAAACCACTTTCTTTATGAGATTAGTGATGGGTCATTCTTAGCAAATAATTATTTGACAGTAAGTTACCACACGTGAACAAATGCACTGCACACTAACCTTACCTCTGACCAAGGTATAGATGCTGAAAGGAAGACTGTAGAAAAAAATCTGATAGTAAGCAGGATGGATTGATTATCAGTAAAAAGTCCAGAGGAACTAGAAAAAGAACTGGTCCACAAGTTTTTGGAGCAACTTGCCACCTAAAAGTGAGCAAATACATTGATGTAGACAGCAGTAAGCTAAACAAAGATAGATTTGGGGGGACTTTTCTAACTCACAGTTGAAAATACTTGGGAACAGGCCCTATATATAGCTATTCCAGGTGACTGTTAGCAGAATAGGTCCCTGGGACTCCAGTCTGGAAGATGGTATGCAACACAACTCGCTGGAGTAATCTGATTATGACCTGAAAATAAGCAGGTAGACCAATGAGGCTATGAAGGATGAACCCATTCATGTTTAGATCAGGATAATGTAGCAGTACAGCGTTGAGTGACACGGTAACTCTGACCCATGCTTCACAAAAAGTTGTTGATAATAGCACTGGCCTTGATGAAACCAATTAAGAAAGTGATGAGTCAGGCAGAGTTTAGGGAGGTTATGACTGGGTCATCTCATCATTATTATGATAATGAAATACGAGATATGTTTTCAGTAGCATCTTTTATTACAAGAATAACATTTCTTTAAATGTATTACTTACTCTGAGTGGGAAATGACAGTGATTATCTCTGGAAGGAGAAATGGCTTGGTGTGCCAAGTTCTGTGTAGCAAGGCACTACCCATATGATTAGCAAGCCGAAAATCTATGTGCATGTACGTAAGAAGTATTGTATAGTACCTTCCAGTATACCAGTGAAGCATGCTGTTGGATTTAGCTGTTATTTACAACGCTAATTCTGTTTCAGGACAAAATACCTTAACGCCATAGGGATGTATTTTTAACATGTATCAACTGGGATTGTGTGAGGATGGTAAAATATACAGATAAAATCAAATAGCTTGGACAGACTGATAAACAGTAGATACTAAACTTTCCATGCTGGATTCTCCTAGGAAATGTACCGCCTACCCCAGCTATTCCCTAATTGATATTTTGCTCAGCTCTAACTCACTCTATACTTATTCTGCTTCAGAATGACCTTTCTGCAAACAGATTATCACAGGTACTTATGACTTGAAGAATGTGACCACAAGATACCTCTAATATAGTACAGGGTAACAAGGAAGAAGGAGATTTCTCCTTTTTGTTAATAATAGAACAAAATGGATTTGGGCCTATTGGATTAGGGCTCTGATCTTGATGGATTAAGCAAAATTAGTCAGATCTGCAGCTAAATGAGTCATGAATGGGTAAATCAAGCACCAAGGGAAACAGTATTGGAGCCTCATTCCTTTGATTCAGTTCAACATGCTTTTAAGGGACAGTGCCATTCAAGAGTTGCTGTAATAGAATCATAAAATCATAGAATGTTAGGGGTTGGAAAGGACTTCTGGAGATCATCCAGTCCATCACCCAGGCAGACCATACAGAAACAGATCCAGAGGGGTTTTGAGCATCTCCAGAGAAAGACATTCCATAACGTCTCTGAGCAGCCTGTTCCAGGCTCCATCACCCTCCCAGGAAAGAAGTTTTTTCTCATGTTGAGGTGGAACTTCCTGTGTTCCAGTTTGTGCCCATCACCCCTCATCCTGTCACAGAGCACCACAGAAAAGAGCCTGGCCCCTTCCACTTGACCCCCACCCCTCAGAGATTTATAGACATGAACCAGATCCCCTCTCAGGCTTCTCTCCTCTGGACTAAACAGCCCCAGGGCTCTCAGCCTTCCCTCACAGGAGTGATGCTCCAGTCCCTTCATCATCCTCATAGCCTCTCTTGGACTCTCTCTAGTATTTCCCTGTCCCTATTGAACTGGGGAGCCCAGAGCTGGACGCAACACTTCAGATGTCGTCTCACCGGGGCAGAGTAGAGGGGGAGGAGAACCTCTCTCAACCTGGTGGACACACTCGTCTTTATGCACCCCAGTAGACAGAAGTAGGTAATAAAGTAGATAAAAGATAAAATGCAAGCACAGGCATTTCTTTCTGACAGTATAGGTAGCTGACTTTCTATTTAAACTCTCTATACTGTACCCTCAGCCTTTGAGTCTTCATCAAATTCTAATGTATACTGTCAAATGCTAGACTTGCTCCTTAGCCTCAACGTTTATGCTGAGAAGCCAATATATTTAGCTAAAAGGGAACTGTATTTTAAGAACAGACTCATTTTGAAGGTGAAGGTGTGAGAAATGCACTGTAGGCAAACAGGAGCTTAATTCTAATCTGTATTTGTATTAGTTAGGTATTGGCATCAAAAGTTAAACCATGAATTTAATGACAAAATCCAGAATTGTCCTAACTTTACATTTTGGACATAATTTGATATTGGGGTTGTATTTAACATCAAAAATAAATATATTTGATAAGTTTAATATTAATGTAGCCTTTAAAATACAATTCTCAAAGAGTCTCCAGGAGGCTTGCGGAATGCTGCACTGTGCACCTGGAAGGCAGAGAGAGGAATGACTGACTGCCAGTGGGTACAGTTTTCTGCATTCCTGACTAAGCTAAACAGGGCAGACCTTCACTGAGCAGTGGGTTTTAAAAAAAGCTAATTGAAGAAGTCCTTCCAATTGCAAAACACAAATGAAAATTGACGCTAATGCTGAATGTTGAAAAAGCTGGCATTGGTGAGAGACTTATGTTGTCTGTTTTCAAATGAAAGAGGTCACTTCTTTACTCGTTTGTTTGGTGTTTGTCATAATAACTGTAATTACGAGGCACTACTGTGATAATTTAATGTAATTTAGCACATAATTAGTGAACAAAAATCCTACACAATAATTCTTTCGCGGAGTCATGCTATTAATAAATAGTGGCAGTCAGTGACATCTTTCCTGTCAATGCCCTCATCAGGCTTACTTAGCCTAGAGTGGTTTTACTTGTCTTGGGTTTTTTTTGGGTTTTTTTTTTGAAAAATGAGTACAAGTATCATAGCAGAATTACTGAAATGAGAGCTGCAAAAAATGCTCTGCCCTTTGGCAAAGAGCTCTAACTTATTCATTACCCAGTGAGTACAGTTAAAAGGAGAGTGTCCTCTGAAAGCTTCATTGTCCTTTCCACGCTCCGCTGAGGCTCAATAATATCACTGCTGCCCATTCCAGGGAAAATACTTCTACTGATGGGAGGGTGCAAAGCAATTCCAATAGACTTTTCTGGTGCAGGCTTCTCTCAGCTGAGCTCTAAGACAGGAAAAAAAATCAGTGATGTTTTCTCTTCGTGCAGAAGAGGAAAGGCTTGGACTGCGGTGTTTTGTGGCTTCTCTACACGCGTGCTGTTGGAAACTCAGATGATGGCGGTGACATTCGCTACAATCACAAAGCTGAAGAAACAGACTACCTCTCTTTCCAAACCTTCCTAAGTGTTAATGAGACTGTATAAGCAATACTTCATAGATGTCTCTTCTCAAGGGATCAAGTACCCGAAGCAACGAATTTTCCAGTCCCACAGCTTATTTTAGGGGAGTGACATAATGTTTTCAAATCAGATTTTAAAATACGAAGACTTCATTAAACTTGAATTTAGCCTGGGGAAGGCTTGTGGGGAATCTTATCAGAGTATGTAGATGCTTGATGGAAGGAAATGCAGACAGGGGAGCAAGACTCTTTTCAGTAGTGCCCACTAGCAGGATAAGAGGCACTGAACATGAACAGAAACGCATGAGATGAAGACAAGAAAGCAGTATTTCACCGTGAGCACGGTCGAACACTAGCACAGGTTGCTCAGAGAGGTTGTGGATCTTCCTTCTGCGGAGATGCCCAAAACCCAATGGGACATGGCCCTGGACAGCCTGCAGTAGCTGACCCAGCTTTAGCAGGGCAGTTGGACTTGACGATCTCAAGAGTTGCCTTCCAACCTCAACCATTCTGTGATACTGTGGCATTTTTGAAATCATCACCTCCCCAAGCTGTGGTCCAGCTTTTTACTTAAAGAACAGACTTAATGGTGAAAACACCAGTGATTAGGATTGAAATTGATAGCGTTTCATGTGCTGTATCGTCTGCCTCAGTCCAGCCAAACCATGGGGATTTGCACTGGCAAGACTATTCCTTCAGCAGTAATTTTTAATAGCATGCCAGAAACAGACCTTTATTGTCAACCCAAGATGTTTGATTTATGATGCTTTGTACATGATAACAGTGTAAATGCAAGAAACTCTGCAAGAATTAAAGCAATATTTCTGAGAGAGGGGAATCATTCTTTATTTCCATTTTATACAGGTACAGAGATTAATCAAGTAGCTTGCCTGTCACTGCAGAGGAATATTGGTTTTGAGAGGGACTTCCCATCCCTTAACCTGTTCTGGGCTTCAGACATGGCAATGATCTCTGGAAATCTGTAGCTGAAAGGAGCATCTAAAGTAAAATTGAGGAGAAAAGCAAAAGATATCCCAGGAGTAGTGTTCCCATAACCAGATGGTGATTGCATTAAAAAAGAATGGGGAGAACTTGATAATTTGCCTCTGCACTGTGATCTTAGCCTGACTGACTGCTGGACTGGTGTGAGCTGGTAGTCTCCCCTTTCCACAAATCTGTTTTCATCAACTCTATTCAAAACCTTTCATTCTAAAGCTGAACCCTCATTGTCCTGCCCTTTCTGTATCAGCCTATTGTGTCGGGGTGAGGTTAATCCCCAAGCCCTTGACCTTTAGTGATTTGTACTGCTGTCAAGACACATTATACAGCTTTCCAAACCTTTCTGCACTACAGAAGAAAATGTCCACAGTAGGGTTCTTTTGTTTAAACTACCATGCAACAGACATCAGTTTGATCATGCAAACATTTTCTTATTTTTCTCCTGGGGAAAGAAACCCTCAGCACCCCTTCTCCAGAAGAGTTTCAGTATGAAAAATGGATCTGAGAAGCTAGAGTAGGTGCAGGGCAGATGTCTGCCATTTGCAAGCCAATGAATATTATGTTATTCTTGCTGGGACAGAAGCTGAGAGGAAAATACGAGCTTAGTATTGATACCTGGGGAGACGATGGCTTGATTTTTCAAAGAAAAAAACCCATAATTTCTGAATAAGCCCATAGCTTTTATGAAAAATGTGTTGCTGGGGGTCTAGGAGGATCTGTGAGGCACTCAGGAACTTCAGCTCTACTCTTCATGCGTTTTGGTGAAAGGTGCAGCAACCAGAGGGTGTTCTCCATTTATCCACAAAGACAACAGTGGTAGCACGTATGCAGTCAGCCACCTTCTATGCTCTTCCATTCAGAGATTTAACCTTAGGGTAGAAGAAACAATTTCTTCTCTCTGCTGATACAATACTTGTCTTTTTGAGGATTTCTGCACGTGCCTCAGCTGAACTAATGGGAGTTTTGAAATGGACTAAAAGTAGCAACTCATTTCACTGCCATCAGTAATGACATTCAGCTCTCAGCCTAAGCTGCATTTTGATATGGAAGAGAAGGAAATAGGATGTATTGGAAATTCCCACAAAAGACAAGGTTAAAGAAAGAGTTTTGCTTCCAAGATTTACCATGTTCTGCTTAAGAACGCCATTTTCACTCCAAAGACAGATTTCATACCAAATTTTCTAGCTGTTACACTTAAGAATCAATTTCTCACATCAGCTTGTCCATAGAAACGTTTCTCTTGCATGGTAAAGGAGATTAACGTCGGGTAGCGTAAGAGGACTGCATCTTGTAACGACAATCTTAGATTTACACAGACAGCGATGACTTCTAGATTAACAAGGACCGCTCGGGAAAGACATCTTTAGGTCACAGTGGATATTTCTCTGAAAATTGCATCTCAATAGCTGTCAAAACCACACAGAGACGTTTCCAGAGAAGGACTGTCCTGGGTTCGATTCGGGTTAATTATCGGAAACAGCTGCTGGACCAAGCAGTTGGGATGAACAATGGAACCAGTCAGTGGGATATTCAATACTATGCTGATGTCAAGCCTCTATACAAGAGGAGGACTGGCCCATGGCTGGGGCTGCCTGTTTTCAACTTGCTGCAGTGTGGCCGGAGCAGGGAAAGCTGGCATCTCAGGCACAGGTAGACCCTTCCCAGTTTCTATCACTCGGTTTGTCTATCATTTCATTAGTACTATCATTTCATTCGTTAGTACCGTTGTTTTCTTCTCTCGTTGTGTTGGTCTATTAAACTGGCACCTCAAATCCTGGTGCCTCACCTTTTTTCCTCACACAGGGTGGGAGGGGGAGTTGGGGGAAAGTGGTGGATGAGTGCCAGCAGAGGTTAAATCAAGGACCACTAATACACTATTGCATAAATCCATAGGTTGCTGGTGTCTGGAGTGGTGTCTGCTTGTAGCTGTGGTCGTACAACCCAGCAAGGGGAATCACAGGACTCAGAGGCAGATTAACAAGGGTAACTGAGGTGATTATATGAGGGAACAGCTGTCTGCGGGGGGAATCAAACAGCCTCTGATTCTTTGTTTTACAACAGACATGACTGAGGTGGAGGTTGATAGATTTGATATTATCACAGATGAGAAAGTGAGTGGGAAAAGATTATTCACTAGCCCTAGCAATACAAGTTAGCTAATGATATTATCCATTGGCAGACATAAACCAAACAAAATAAAGTCTGGCCTGTCCCCCCACTCCAATCCATCCCTACACAATAGTTCCAATATTAAAACCATGACACTCATTGCTATGAACTATTGTGGAGGGCAGAAGTTCAGAAAGTGCTTAGACAACTTCAGGAAGGGTAGGTCTGTCAGAGCCTATTAGATATCAAAGCCTGGCAGCAGCCTCCAGCTCAGAAAGTTCCCAAACTTCTCCCCACGGAAGCTGGGAGGCTGTTGCTACAAAGGCACTGCTCTGTCCACACGTCACTGTGCTGTCTCTTGAGCATCCTCTCCTGACAACCACTGAAGACGGTAAAGGACCTCTAGTCCGAGCCTATCTCTAGTTATCTGTCTGGCTTACCTCCCACAGCACTGAACACTTTAGATGTTACAGTCCCGCCAGCCTGGGCAGAAATTCACAGCAACAGGATGAAGATTTCAGTGAAACATGGCCATGATTCACACTTTGTCACAAAAGTCTTGCTGTGGTTTCTGTACTGTGCCACAGCTGAACCAAGGGATTCACCTTTCCCTGTAATTTCTCCCTATGCTGATATTTTTTGCGATCACACTGCAGGCAAATGTGGTTAAAACAAAGCTGAACCAGGCTGGTAGCATCACAGCTGAAGGACTTTTTGAGGAGTTGCAGCTGCACCCCAGGCTTCCACATCATGAGCATGATCCTATGAATTTCCCATGGTGCTTATAGAAGGGCAGATTTAACAAGTTCAGTAGGAGCTGGAGGCTTGAAGAGAGCAGCTGCCTCTGAGAGATTTGGCTGGCAAGACCCTGGGTTTGGCAGGGCCAGCCTACCCTTCAGGGCGAGACTTTTCTTTCTCTCAGGGTCCCTGTTTCTAAAGCATGTTCAGGCCCAAGAAGGTGATGACATAAGAAGCCTTGGCTCGTGGCTGTGAGTCAGTTACCAATATGTGACGGAGCAGCACAGGTTAGGGAAGCTGGATCCTGCCCTCTTGCAGGAGTGTGAAAGAGCCTACTGAGTGCTCAGCTGGACTTGCTGTAACCCCTCTCTGCTGTCAGCTGAGTGTGGTAACCTGCAGTCCAGGGGATGCTGGCTGTCAGCAGTGTGAGATTACCTGCAGTCGTCCGACGGGCAGTAGGCTGGCAGAGTGAGAAACAAATCCAACTAAGTCACAGGGCTTGCAACAGCTGGCGCTTGGCTCTGGTGGGCGTTCCCGATGGAGCTGCTATGCCCTGGCGTGGCATGACACTTCTTACTTAATGATAAAAATCAAACTTGCTGTAGAGTCCCCCTTCAAAAGTATGTGTGTGTGTGTACATACTCTGAGAGCTGCAGGAATACCTCGCTGCTGAGTGTGCAGAGTAACTTGGGTTTGCAAAATGGTATCAACTGACAGAGCAAATTATTAATGGAACAGACTCTGATAGGAGCAGAGAGCTTTGGAAAGCTCGTCAGGATATTCACCCACCCAACTCTAGCCACTTTCCCTCCTCATGCCTCACCTCTGTGTTTCCAGGCTCATTTGTAAGCCATCTCAATAGCTCTCAGTGTCTCCTGTGCTTTGAGTTTTCAAATCAGGCTGCCTGTCTAGAGCAGTATCAAATGTTTTTGGCCAGCTCCACTCTTCCAACCCTGTCAGCCACACTGACAAGCGGCATAGGTTCGAGAGTCGGGTGGGACGAGCAGGCATGACCTTCTGTGAATCAGCTGCAGACAGGCTCCATCTAAGGGGACTAGAGACGCTCTCCAGCAAAGCTTGCCATGGTAATTTAAGACTTTACCCTCTGCAGCTCCTCCTTTTTTAGGACTTGCTATTTCATAGTGGAAGAGAAGTACTTGCTCCCACCATAGCTCACTTGCTCTGCATTTCCCTTGTCAGCTCTGATAGCTGGGGCAGTGGTCAGACTGACAGAGGGCCACTTCTGCTGTCCCTGCCACCAAGTGAATGCTTAGTCTGCCATGAGATCTTCCTCTGGGTTTCTGTGTTCATCAGGAAACTGTACCACACATTCAGATGAGGTCATTGCTGAGAAATAGGTGGTTTGGTTTTGGGTTTTTTTGTTGGTTTTTCATTTTATTTTATTTTATTTTATTTTATTTTATTTTATTTTATTTTATTTTATTTTTTAATTATTATTTATTTATTTATTTATTTATTTTTATTTTTATTTAATTTAATTTTATATTTCACAATAATTAACTCAAAGGAGACAAGATGCTTTGTTTTGTTTTGGGAGCTGCACTAGGCAATGTCAACTCTAGAAACAGGTCCTGGCCGCAGCTGAATTTTTATTTATTTATTTATTTATGCTACTGGAATATGTACAGTAAGGTAAAGCAGCACAGTTTATAGATGAATCTCGATTTTACTAAATTTCTTCAGCAGGAAGGAATCCTGAAAAAGCCTTTTATAAAAGTATTTTGTTGAAATGCTTTCAAATATTCTTTTCATTTGAAACAATACTTTATTTAGAATTTTTCCTTACTGTTTTGAAGATTTGAATGAAAAACTCTGGGTCATTTTTAAGCTGGTTTTAATTGATTAAAAAAAATTCCCCACATTTTGGTTTGAACAAAATGTCTGTGGTTTTAAATTTTGCTTGACCTGAATTCGCACCATAGATCAAATTTTATTAATTTATTTTTTAACATGAAAGAACCAGACCCTCCATTATTAGCACATCTCAGCATGCATCTTGCCTGTTTAGCTCACGGTAGAAAAGATGCTTTCCTTTGCTTCTTCACATCCTATTTTATACAGACAGAGCCTTCTTGTGTTGCCCTGTGAGAATTCCTCAGCCTCCTCCTACATGTACTCACCTCTCCTTTCCGTTGTATCCTTCTGCTCTATGTAGGTCACTGCCGCACTTCCCTGGAGTCTCCCCTTGTCGTTTCTGGAATGAGATGCTTCATTAGCTACTCTCCAGTCTTCTGGCATTACTGACTTCTGCAGTCAGCTTTCAGACACCTCTGCTAGTGCCTGCCTTCCTCCTCTTGCTATTTGCCCTACAGAAATAGTACCAAACGCATCCATGAGTCAGAAACTCCAGGGAATGCCCATTAGCGTGCTCTGGGTTTCTCCTGGGTGTGCTTCACACTCTGAATCTCACAGAACCTCATTATGTTTCTTTTGTGTTTAGATGCTCAGCAGAGCTAATATTTGAGGAGCATGGATATAAGGGTTTAGCATCTTTTATTCTTTTTTTTAATCCTTCAAATTGCTGTATTTTGGCATAGAAGGAGGAAATTTGCAAATAAGAAGCAGCTCTTTGCTTCCAGTTCAAACAGCTCTTACTTTACCCTAAGATAAAGAAAACTAAATTAAGAGGAAGAGAATTATGTGGCTCCCTGCCCGCCTCCAACAGGAGCACTGGAGCCAAACAAGGCACAGTGTTATCTTCTGCTGGGAAGAGACATTTCAAAGGTAGGAAACAGGGAGAACAAAGCGTGCATGTTCCAGAGCTCTGCGTGCAAGCACCAACAACTAAGTCTGGTAGCAACTACGTTGTCCGCAGGAGTGTGCTCTATACAGCTAATCCCCTTGTCCTGAGTTGCCATCTGGAGTGTGCCACGAGCAGGTCTGTGTAACAAACAGAGGTGTTGCAAGCCTCTGAAGAGCCGAGCAGCGTACCGAGGGCCTGCCAGCAGCCACAGAGCTGCTCTTGCTCAGTCACAATTTGAGCCTACTACACAAAATGTACTCAGTGAAGGGCAACTGCCTCTTGTGAGAGGTCTCCCAGAAATAAAAGCCTGTGTTGTGTCAGCAGTATTTCCCTCCCACAAGTCAGGAGCGGGATGGCCCTCAGCACGCTGCTTGGAGTGCTGCTGGCACCCTGCGTCAGGGAGACTTTCAGAGAGCAAGAGAAATATCGACAGTGAGCAAAAAAACACTGAGAGGATTCTTGGGCTGAAACGGCCTTTCTCAGGACCAAACACCAGGCAGCCGGGGGCTGGCGATCGCTCTGCTACCTGCCCCACGGCCACCCATGGTGCTCGTTGCCTCTCTGTGCACACAGCCTCCATCAACCACTCATCCCAACCAGCAGCATCCCCAGTCGTCCTATGTGTTGCTGCAGGGCAGCCGACAGAGCCCCTGAGTGATCCCCCATCTCTGCCAAGCTGCGGGCTCTGCCTCTACTCTGGCCTGGCACTCACGCTGCCCCCCACTCTTCAGCAGCCACAATGCTCTTGGTGAGGGGATGGGGGGGCGTCTTATGGGCTCTGTACAACTCTTGCTAGTTCTGCTTCTGCTGGATGATATGGGCGTTTTTGTCTCTCCTCTCCTTTCCCAGCTTCATCAGCATCTTAATTGTGCTCAGCTCCCTTTTATGGCAGGCACGTACAAGCAAGTGCACGTTTCCTGGCAGAGCTTTCTATTGGAAAAGGGGGCAAAAAAATGGCTCAAAAAGCACAGCCAAGCCGTGGTTGCTCTAACTGTGCAGGACTATTTAGCTCCCATTTTGAGGCCTGCACTCTGTACTGAGTGAGCTGTCAGATCAGCAACAGCTTCTGGCAGTGGGGCTGCTTTCCACCCAGTGATCTCAAAGCTGTCTGCTGAGAGCAGTAGACTCTTGCTAATCACACTTAGGGACTTGGGGAAGGAAGAAGAACAGAGATGGGACATGATCCTGCCCTGGCACCCTTTCTTTGCTCCTCTCTGGAGCGTTCTCCTAGCAGTCTCCTGCTTGATGTCCATCACTGGTAAAATGGCAGATGGGTAATCCGCTGCTTCAGAAGCAAAACACTGAGCCCCTGTCTTGATATTAACCTCAATAACAAAAAGTGCAGCTTCTGTTTGTAAAGAAAATGAGAAAAAAAGGGAAAAGTTTGGGTCATGTCTCCCCCTTGCCCCTCCCTCCAATGGCTTTGATTTATTTTAGGCTTTGCTCCAAAAGCTCATTGAAAGAAAAGTACAGCCAAGTATTACTGTGAAAAAGAGGCAAAACTGGCTCGTCCATCAGAAGAAAGACAAACAGTGGTAGATAACTGGTTGCTAATTTGCTCTCTGGGGAGAGCCACTTCTTTTTAACCAATAGAGTGTTTTGCCACAGAGGGATGCTGCGTCAGTTTGACTTTCTCTTGCTCCGGACTTCTCCCTTTCCTGGCATGACTCCAGGGTAGGCATCTCCTGTATCTGTTGACCTCATCTGAGGTGCTGGATGAGCACTGCTTGGGGAAGAGACACCTCATCAATGAGGTCTCCTGCAACAGCAGGAATGTGGTGAATAAATGCATCCCGTAACAGCAGGAAGGTGGCAAATAGGTAAATCCAAAAAAAAAAAACCAAAACCAGTCTGAACCATAATTCTATTAGCATGAAGAAAATGAGGCTCGGGGGAGACCTTCTCTCTCTCTACAACTACCTGAAAGGAGGTTGTAGTAGGTGGGGGTTCAATATCTTCTCCTAAGTAACAAGCAATAGGACAAGAGGAAATGGCCTCAAGTTGTACCAGGGGAGGTTTAGGTTGGGTATTTGGAAAAAATTTCTTCCCTGAAAAGGTTGTCAAGCACTGGAATGGACTGCCCAGGGAAGTGGTGGAGTCACCATCCCTGAAGATGTTTAGAAGAAGTGTAGATGTGGTGCTGAGGGGTGTGGTTTAGTGGTGACCTGGCAGTGTTAGTTTAAAGGTTTAACTGAATGATCTTACGGGTCTTTTCCAACATAAATGATTCTATGGTTTTGTAAGAGTCAAATAAAGAAAAATAAGGCATTTCTTCAAGATTTGTTTATTTTTTTTAAAAACATAGTTTAAAAACCCCAATCACTCCGGCTGCAGCCACCCC
>VWZK01006487.1:9735-28255 GCA_013396935.1 Baryphthengus martii | reverse complement strand
GGCCCTCCTCTGGACCCGCTCCAACAGGCCCATGTCCCTCTTCTATTNCCCGCTCCAACAGGCCCATGTCCCTCTTCTATTGGGAGCTTCAGAGTTGGACGCAGTACTACGGGTGGGTCTCGTGAGAGTCGAGGGAGAATCACCTCCCTTGACTTGCTGGCCACGCTTCTTTTCATACAGCCCAGGATATAGTTGGCTTTCTGGGCTGCACTTGCACGTTGTTGGCTCATGTTGAGCTTTTCATCAACCAATACCCTCAAGTCCTTCTCCTCAGGGCTGCTCTCAATCCACTCATCACCCAGCCTGTATTTGTGCTTGGCATTGCCTCAAGCCATATGCAGGACCTTGCACTTGGACTTGTTGAACTTAACTCACCTCTCCGGCCTGTCCAGGTCCTTCTAGATGGCATCCCTTCCCTCCAGCGTGTCAACCACACCACACAGCTTAGTGTCATCCACAGACTCGCTGAGGGTGCCTCGGTCCCACTGTCCATGTCACAGACAAAGATGTTAAATAGCACCGGTCCCAATACTGATTCCCGAAGAACACCACTTGTCACTGGTCTCCACTTGTACGTTAAGTCATTGGCCACAACTCTTGAATGGAACCAACCAGCCAATTCCTTATCCACTGAGTGGTCCATCCATCGAATCCATCATCAATTTAGCGTCCAACGTGTTGTGCAAGACAGCGTCGAACTCTTTGCACAAGTCCAGGTACATGATATCACTTGCTCTTCTCTTCTCCAGTGATTCTGTTACTCCATTGTAAAAAGCCACTAAATTTATCAGGCACAATTTGCCCTTGGTGAAACCATGTTGATTGCCACCAAGCACCTCCTCATTTTCTATGCGCCTTTAACATAGTTTCCAGGAGGATCTGCTCCGTGATCTTGCCGGGCACAGAGGTGGGACTGACTGGCCTGTAGTTTCCTGGGTCTTTCTTTATTCCCTTTTTGAAAACGGGGGTTATTTTTCCCCTTTATCCATCAGTGGGAACTTCACCAGGCTGCTGTTTCAGTGTTCAGCTAGTGCCTTCAGGAATACTCATTTTTATATGCCAGGCTCACAGATTTATCTCCATAAAATACCTATCTTTAAATTATTTCAGAAACTGTCACAAAACCTCATAACATGAAGAAAAATATCAGCATGTCATCTCCATCACAGCATCTCCATGACAACTTTAGGGCAAATAATTCTTAAGTGCCGATACAGTTTAGATGGGGCGCACAGTAAACCAGTGGCAAACCTGGTGAGTTCTCCACGGGCAGAAAAGCGCCCAACTGAGGATTACGTTACTGTTTGGGAAACACAACTGAGCATCCTAGGATATTCCTAGACCTTCAGCACTATATTCTGTTCCTGCTTCTGTGCAACATTTTAGGAGGTAGATTAGTATATTTTGTAGTACTGTCAACATCCTTCCGTCATTGTCTTTTGTCTTTCAGACTCAGTTTCTGAAGAATATATGTATATTTATTTCAATATTTAAAAGGCAATCACTAGTATCTAAGGCAATAGTTTTTCTTTTTTTTTTTCCCTTTTTCTCCAGCTGAGGCTGGTTATATCTTATCACTGAGATGTCAGCTCTGACAGCAATAACCAAGAATATCCGCTTACCAACCTAGTATGTTTACAGGTGCAGCTCTAAAGATTATGGTTTGATACCCAAGAAGTAGTTGTAATACAGCCTTTTTTTTTTTTTTTTCTTTTTTTGGTCTCAGAACAGCTAATCAGTGCAAGTAAAGAGCCATTCTGACATCCATTTTCTGGTGAAGAGTTAGTTCAGGCATCATTGGACGGAACTATCTCAATGCAGATAGTCTCTAAAGAATTTTTTTTTTTCAAACTGGACTACTCTGTCACTCTCAACTGTAAAGAATGAAAGTATATTTTATCAAACTGCTTCTTTGCCACAGCTGCTGCAGAGAGCTGCAGTTTGTACTCACAGCTTCCCTCGGGCAAGTTCCTTCGCTTGCAACAAGCTTCTGATCGTGACATTAGAAAATTTGAGGTTTGTTTTTTGGCTAAAAAAAATAAAAATCGGGGTATTTTCTTGTCATACAGATGCTCCTTTTATATAAAATAGTGCTTGACTTGAGAATAACTATAGCGATCCTTCAAGAACCAAAGCACGGCGAAACAGTCTTAACGCATGAAGGACACTAAATCATGTGGCACAGGAGTAACATTAAGCAGTACAAATACAGCTTTAGGTGGTCTTAGCAGGCTCCTTTTTTTTTTTTTTCTTTGGGAATGATTTAGTTTTATGTATATTTTCTACCTTTACCTGAAACTTTCCTCTGTCTTACGATTTTTTTTACAATAAAGTGGAGGGTGTCCATATCATCAAGAGAGTTCAGCAGGCCCAGGAAAAGGCAAGGAACCCATTTACAATCTATGGCACATTGCTGCATATTTCACAAAGAGTACCTGAGTGGCAGGTACCCATCAATTGCTTACAAACGCAGCAGAAACTCACTTCCCTTTCAAAATAGAATACACAGAGAACATGCTGAGAAATCAGTATATATGCCAGTGGGGAAAATAGTATGTGAAGTTTTATTTTATCCTTTGATTTAATGTGAGCTTTGGACCCATAACAATGAGCCGTGTATCTTAATATATTTCTATTTATTGCCTTCTTGAAGATGTCAAAGCTCTTCACAGTTATTGAATGTGAAAGAGACAAATAGATATGTCCTAAGAGCGTGTTCCAAGTCTGTATCTATATGGGAAGAACAAGATGGGGGGTTTCAGATAAATGCAGCTTTCAAATGACTCTGGTTTCAATTGGAATCATTCTCAGTAATGTAACAAGAAACAATTCTGGTACATTCCCTGCACGTCTAAAGAAAAAGAGGGGACAGACATATACATGTATTTTAAGATTTATTTTTTTTCCAGCTGCGTAGTTAAGATGAGTACATGCTGGGAAACATAATTAGGGGAAAAATTCTTTCCACGTAGCTAGAATTAAAATTCCTGTTGACTGGAAGTGTTGAAAAGCAGTTGATTATTGTGCAACATTCATTAGCTGGAATTCTGAAAAACATACATTACAAATTTGGCCAAAGATGAGTGCTGGTTTAGGGGTACTTTTTGTTTTATTCTAAGCAAAAATAGTTCTTCCACTGGGGAGAGATGCAGCTTAGGTAAAACTGACACATCCTGGTCTGAGAGTAGAACAGTAAATTTTTTGAGCCGGGACTGTTTTGGTTGGACCAGTGTAAGAGTGACCAGGCAGGTAGGTCTTTTGGTAGATCTGAGGAGACAGGACCATCCCTCGTGCTGTTGAGCTTCTACTGATGGATGGGCGGTGATGCGACTCTTGTGATGGCAGAGTTTTTTGCTTGGCTTAATTGCAGCAAGGGCAATATGTCAGACCAAAGAATAAACGAGGTATAAACCAAAGCTGCTGAAATTTTCCTCCCTTATTAGGGAACAAAAAGTCCTTTGCAACAGTGTCGTTTTGTTTCAAGTCCTACACAGGATGGATGCTCTCTGTGGTTGCTGACCTCTTCTCTCTCCTTCTTTACACGCACAAATACGTGTGTGTGAGAGAAAATCAAGAGATAAATGAAATAAAGGGGGAAAAAATCACATTCCAGAAATAGCTGATTTATGTATATCTGTATCTATGTAGGTATAATCTGTGAGATAGATGTATTGACTCAAAGGTGTAAGACTTTTTTTTTTTTACACTAATGGATGTAACGGAGATTTATCACTCATTTTAAAATTTGAAAGCCGAAGCTTTGGAATAATGGACGTGTTCATTTTTTCCTCCCTCGCTGGTTCTTTAAATCTGTTCTTCAGAAGAGAGCATAAGCAGGAGCTGCACAGGGCTTGTTCTGGTGTTTTTTATTAGGCTGAATTTCACCACAGGAGATTTTTATCAGTGCAACAAATACAAGGGAGAAAAAAAAAACGTGATGGAGGAGAGAGGAAGAACCTTACCCAGCCACTAATAGTCTACAGTCATGCTGTCATATGTCAGATAGAAGAGGTGATTATAAACCTACCTTTTAGCATTTTGAAGTAGGAGAAAATTCACCAACGTTTTTATAAAAAGGAGCTACCATCTTGGCTGAAACCAGCTAACTACAAGTTTCCATGTTAAATTCTAGGAGGTTGTTTAGTTTTTAATCAATCCAGGTTAGGTAATAGCCTCATTTTACTAGGTTAATTGGTTAAATTTCTACTACCTGCCATGCTGGGTCTGTTTGTTTTGTGTTTTTTTTACTGAGGCTTTCAGATGCTCAATCCATTGCTTTCGATTTCCAACAGAAGAGAATCCATTTTTCCCTTGTTCCCTGGGCCCTGCATCTTCCCTCACCCCTACTCTGGTGCTCAATTCAGCTCTGGACCAATTCAGTTCAGTAAGCCAAAAAAAGAGACTTTTTATTTTCCTCCCAAGTTTATTCCCAGAACTGATGCAAAGTTCAAATGAGGAATGTGTGCTTGGAAGAAAGGCGAGGTAAAGAAGCAGGAGATCTGCCACATACATAAACAGCACTTTTCACACAGGGGGCTTTAAATTTCCATGAGTACAAACCTAAAATCAGTAGAATTAAATGCACAAGCTCTGAAGTCACGTTGCAACGTGTCGATTTAACAAAAAAGTGCAAGTGGGCTATTAATTTTATTTATGATATTTTTGCAGTCACAGCACTGTCAAACATCTGGGATAGAGAAGAGGAGTCGCTAAGTAAAAAATACAAAATAATGTGGGAGATTAACTGCCAAGCATCAGCCTGATACCATTAGGGGAGATAAAACTACAAGGTGGGATTTGCAGATTTACCTTATTGAAGAAGGTAAATTCAATAAGACGCTTTATTTAATCCAGCACACCTAGTATTACAAACTGTGCAATTCCAAAATTCCTGCTTCCTTTTCCTCCCGTACTAGAACTCTGATCAGAAAAGAGATGGAGCGAGATACGTTTGTAGCACAACTCCTCTAAACCCTAGCAATTGCCATCACTTTCCGTATCTTTTGGGCAGGAATCTAGACCAAACTGAGAAGGTAACATTGTCATTAGTGATCTTTTATGTCAGCCCTCCAGGATAGAAACTATCCCACGTTAGTGTTGCCCTCTGACTTACTAGCAGGACCTACCCGAGTAACGACCTTGGGATGGAAAGAGAGAAAAAAAGGTAAGAGCAAAGGGCCATCTATCCCGAAATGGAATTTCCTTTCCAGATGAGTAGTTGTGCTGCTGTCTAGTGGGGAGGAAGCAAGGTTGCTTTGAGTGGAAAAGAAAGAAGAGTATTTTCCTCAGATCTAGGGATAATAATGGGTAAAGAAATATTTTTTTCCCATCCTGGTCCAAAGAATCGTTCTCTCACTATCTGAGGAGAACGTTTTCCTGTCTTTCTGGGACTACTCCAGCACTTTGCAGCTGACAATGTGTTATCATGTTTTTGATAAGGGAAAGAATGAAAGAAAGGAACAGACTGATGGGAGATGAGGGTCCGCGTGTGGTTGCACCCAGGTACATTGTTCATCCTGAGCTCCACAAAGCTCTCTCTAGTGCTAGGAGGAGCTGAATGTGAATTAGAGTTGACTATTTTGTTTTCAAAGAGGCAGCAGGCAAATAAAGCAGCAGAACGGTTTCTTGGTGTACATGTTGACTGTGTATAATTTATCGAATTTTTGCATTATAATATCTTTAGGTTTTAGCTAAAATGTGAGAGATAAGCATCTTATTGTTTCGAATGCTTTGAAAACACGCAGCAAGAGATAGTGCTTTCTTCACGGAGTTAGAGGGGATGTGCGAAGGAAATGCAGGACTTCTTCAGACGTGGTGAATTAGTTAATTTGCTCATGGGCACTCAAAATGTCGGTGACAAGGCTTCGAAAGGGAATTAACTCTCAGATTCTAGTTCCCTCTTAAGAGAGGTTATTTATTTATTTGTTTGTTTGTTTAAAGCTGTATTAGAAGATAACTGTCACTAGAAAGGTGTCATACAAGGAAAGGTTTGGGAAGTGACCTAGGTAGATTAGTATTAATTGCTTTGCTGAAGAACTGAAGTGCCAAGAGTGTCAGAATACGTATTGTTATAGAAATGTCTTACACTGTTAAGTCTTTCTTTTTAAACTTCAGCTATTATTACAAAAAATTGAATACAGGGAACTTTGCTGAATGTAGAAGGACTGATGCATGCCAGGCCCAAATCTGCTTCCACGAACTACCAGCCACATGACAGTGTCTTCCTCTTCATCTGAATGACATCACAGAGATGGGAAGTGAACAAGTTTAATCACTTGCACATCATTAGTTCAGTAATAGTTTCCTTTAAAGGTGCCTTTAAGAAGCACTTAATTTAATGTCCTATCAAGCACTATCCATCAACGTGTCCTTGATCACATGAAAAATTGGGTTTCTTGCATACAGTGCGCCAAACAAAAGGCAGTCCAGATTTCACATTTTAAAAATGAGTAGCGTGACAGCAGTAATCATTATCTCGTCCACATTGATCTGTGTGCTGGCAAAGACTACCTATTAAGTCCTGAAGAGAAGCTGGCAGCTTTTATGGCTATGAAGCTCCTGAGAGTAGGGCAATAAAGTAAGCTAAAAACTTGTTTTAAAAAATTAAATGATCTCTCAAAACCCTGGAGGGTTTTGTTGCTTGCCCAGGACAGGCAGTGTATTATGCCAGAGATTCGTGCACATCCTCCTACTGCACAGAGATGATGACAGCCGAGAAACAGAGGCCATAAGGAATTCAAAACACTACTGATCCAATTATTAATATTTTTATCTTCAGACCAGATTTGAACTATATATCTGCACAGTACATCACTAATGAAATGCAGCCTCCTCTGGGATGGAAGCTCTTAGTTAGCTGATGGGCACAGCACGCTGCCGGAAAGAAAGGGGAGAGAAAATGCAGTTTCAGTACTTCATAGAAAGCCCCTGCTGCTGAGGAAAGTGCAATGGCATCTTTAGGAGCCAAGCCACTCTCCAAGTAGGGTAAATTGGAAGTAACTATAAGAAATTCAGTGGAATAATGATAGCGGTGAGAGAAAATAATCACGCAACTACATCCATCAAGAGCAAGAAAAGGCCTTCTCTTCTGCCCACTGCCATTTTCTACTCTCAGTTTTCATTTGGTAACAACAACAACAAAAGAGTCCTTTCCAGACTACAAGGTTATTGTATGTCTACCATCAACTAATGAAACACGTTCCAAAGATGCTTAATCCAAGTAAAGATCAAAATCACTAAATTCCCATAAAATACAATGGAAACTTGTTATTTTGGATCTGGAAGAAACATAATCGTGCTGTACCAATGCTCTGAATAAGTTAATAAGCCTGGAGCAGGCTTATTAGTTTGATTGCAGCACGTGCTTATCTCCTACACTGCACCAGGACTTAAGATGGCTCAGACTTCGTTGTTGTGTGTGTCTTAGTTTCATCTTCCCTTTCCTCTTGGTTTCAGCATTGCACGAGGGAGGCTGAGCTTGCACCTACCTACATTAACCGGAGGCTCCCCTGTAACTGCCCCAGGAGAGGCCTGGAAAAGGTGACCCTTACTCAAGTTCTTAGTTTGGATTCCTGCCTGCATTTGTGCTGCTGTGCTCCTCTGGTCTTGTGGAGGTTGGCCTTTGATGGGCTGGAGGCTCCGAGGATGGGCCTGGGACCACCCAGGGCAGGGTGTTATTTGTGCTCTCCCCACTGCTGTTTAATCACATAATCTGACATATTTGAACCCTGGTTTTCCATCTTCAGATAGCATGCCTTAGACGAGGTATATTAGCAGTTCTGCAATACATTTCTTTTACCTATAACTTTCTGAAAATCTCTTTCTGTTAAGTAAAATTTTCCAAATATTAATTGAAAGAGACAGAGTGACTAACCTGCCTGGTAAGTGACTGCTCACCTCAGAGCTCGGAGTTCTAGTTCCTTCTCTGCTTGATGTTTGGGAGGACAGGTTAGCGTTCCAGAGGGGACAAAGAACAGGCGTTGGACTGTTGCCTGCTTCTTTCCTCTCACCCATGCAAAGTGTGTGGTGTGGTTTCCATTCACCTTCATCTGGTTCAGCTTGGACATGACAGAAGCAGGGAGAAAAAAAAGACTGGTTTATGGAATCTCTTGAGGTTTAACAATTCAATATCCCTGTTGTGATATATGTGACTGCACATATGCCTGGCCACAGAAAGCCAGATGCTACATCACCTGAGAGAGCGATGAGGCATTTTAAAGTACAATTGGACTTTTTTTTTGGTTTTCCCTTCCTCTGTTCCTCCCTTCCTGCCTTCCTCCCTTCCTCTCTTTTTTTTTCTTTTTTTTTTTTTTTTAATGGGAAGGGCTGCTGTTTTTTTAATCATTTCAGCTATTTATTGGAAGATTTTTTCAGTAACTTAGATTTTTTGAATTACTGGACTTCATGGGTGAAATTTATCTATTGTTAATTCTGGCAGGATTGAAAGAAACAGATAGAACATCAGCAGAACTCTAAAGAATGAAAGCAAAGGAAAATAAGACAATGTGATTGCTTTCCCTTAAAAAAAAAAAGAAAAAAGAAGTAATTCTAAATAGATGAGAAGATGACATTTTACAATACAATACACAGACTTTGACCACTTGTCCATCATTCTATCATAGAATGAAGCAGTGGGAGATATGTAACACCTCAAAGTCTCAGTCGCAGTGGAGGGTTTTGCTTTACTGAATTCAGTGCAGTTTTGCATTGTCACAGGCACCGAGTTTCTAATCAGGAATACTTCTAAATTTTTATGTGAGGTTTTTCTCTGGACAAAACTGATTTATGAAAACCAAAACCAGAAGAGGATCAAGTGACACAATTAATCTTTTTCTTTCTCAGTGAGAGATTATCAGAACATTTTATTTTTACGTTTCAAACTAAGAAATTATTTTGCCTGCGCACAATGTCTTGGGAATTTTTAGCTAACTATTGTAGAATGAAAACAGTTAATAATGAAATGAAAGATTTGGAGGAAGTAAAAGCTGATTGACTGATCTGAGGTATTAGTTTTTCTAGCTTGTGTTGACTTTGACTTTTTACCCTTATGGAACAATTTGAAGTTCAAAAGAATTCCCAAACATGGAAAACACATTTTATGCTCAGCTATTGATTAATGGCAATCCTGGAGGGAAAACAGGATGTTAAAATCAAAGCACAGGAGAGTTGGAATATAAATTTCTCTCAGTTCTTATGAATTCATAAATAGAGACATGTATCAAATTCAAGTCAGCCAAAGTCAACAGAAAGACTCTAATTAACATTAACATGCTTTGGATCAGATCCTAGATGCTTAGAAGATGACGTTGATAAAATAGGCCTAAGATGGCAATATGTTATCTTCTGAAGATTCATGTTATGTATGAGGACAAGAAATATGTGTTGTCAGATTTTGATTAAGTCTCTTCTTTGCTTTCTGAGCTTGCAAAACCAAATACAATAAATTAAAAGATGATACATATGTTAAAATACCATCTTCATAAGGATGAAATTAAAAGCTTCTCTTTTTGGAGACCAGATCTTGAATATTTTAACCTGATGAAGTTTAGAATTGGTTTTGGATAGGTGTAGATTTATCAATGAAACTAGATTGTTTACTGTACTTGTAGCAGCACAAATCAGTCTTTTATACCTGTGAAGGTATAGGAAAATGTAATGGAGAATTCTCTTTTCAGATGTAATATGTTTCTGATTTTCACTTCTTATTTATGTATATATTTCTCTTTAAAGTAGATACGAATTCAAGTGTCATAACTTGTGTTAAATTGTCCTGAGTTAATAATGATTCAAGTGAAAAATGAACCCAATCCCTCTCTCATTTCTCCACAAACTCCTAATAATCCTGTTACATTTTCCGGTACTTCAAAGACTGTGAAGTTTCGCAATGTTGAGTGCAAAATCAATTGTTGAGTTGTTTTAGCTGAGCTTTGGCCTGAGGTTTCTTTAATGGGCTTAGAGCAACATCTGAACCACAGAAACCGTATACGTTAGTGCCTTGTAGACTGCCATCTGCCCAGACAGAGCATACACTTCTAAACCTGCTTTTAAATGCCAGTTCCGTTATATGAACCTAAAATACGTGCCCTAACAATTTCACATTGAAGGACATTTTGTTACTCTGACTCATTTTAAGTTCTCATATAATTTCAAAATAGTCAAGGAAAAGATTTCAATTAGTACAGACTAACATGTAGAGCTCTTATTAAACAAATCTTGTCTCTATAGGCAAAGGTGATTTCACTTTCTGTTAGCATATGAGAAAACAAAAAAAATTGAACTGGAATCATGGAATCATAGACCGATAGAATGGTTTGGTTTGGAAGAGACCTTTAAAGGTCATCGAGTCCAACTGCCCCGCATTGAGTAGGAACATCTTCAACTAGAGCAGGTTGCTCAGAGCCCTGTCCAACCTGACCTTGCATGTTTCCAGGAACGGGGCATCTACCACCTCTCTGGGCAACCTGGGCCACTGTTTCACCACTATAAAAAATTTCTTCCTTACGTATTGTCTGAATCTACCCTCTTTTAGTTTAAAACCATTGCCCCTTGTCCTGTCGCAACAGGCCCTGCTGAAAAGTTTGTTGCCAACTGCCTTATAAGCCCCCTTTAAGTGCTGGAAGGCCACAGGAAGGTCTCCCCAGATCCTTCTCTTCTCCAGGCTGAGCAACCCCAACTCTCAGCCTGTCCTCATAGGAGAGCTGTTCCAGCTCTATGATCGTTTTCTGTGTCCCTCTGCTGGACTTGCTGCAACAGGTTCACGTCTTCCCTGTACAGAAGACTCCAGAACTCAACACAGTACTCCAGGCGAGTTCTCACCGAAGTGGAGCAGAGGGGCAGAATCACCTGTCTCCACCTGCTGGCCACACTTCTTTTGATGCAGCCCAGGATATAGTTTGCTTTCTGGGCTGCAAGTGCACATTGCTGGCTCATGTTGAGATTTTCATCCACCAGTACCTCCAAGTCCTCCGCAGGGCTGCTCTCAATCTCATGATCCCCCAGCCTGTATTGATAACAAGAATTGTCCCGACCCAGGTGCAGGACCTTGCACTTGTCCTCATTGAACCTTGTGAGATTCACATGGATCCACTTCTCAAGCTTGACAAGGTCCCCCTGGTTAGCATCTCATCCCATTTATTCATATCACTGTAATAACAGAATTCAGGTTTCTAGCACAACTGTAAAGCTAGCATTTCCTAAATCGCTGTTTTATATGGAAAAAAAAACAACAACTCTGCCTTTTGAATGTTTTGAAAAAGAACTTATCTTTGTTAAAAAACCAAAGCAAAACACCAAAACAAACCGCAAAGAAGCAAAAATTCCTAACTTGAATTGTGCGTATCTAGCCCACTGAATTTAAGCCTGTAGAATTTTTTTTTTTTTAAGCATACTTTTAGGAAGAGCCTCGTTCAATATGTTACAGTGGCAAACTCATTCTGGCTCAGTTTTTAACATCCTCCTTTGTTGCAAGTAGAACTTAGGCAAGAGATGCATCAGTTCTACTGGCAGAAAAAAAATCCTCCTTCCGAGTTCAAATAAATTGTGCTTGAGCCTGTGCACTAGGATGGTCCTGAGCCCATGACAAGACCCATGAGGAAAAATGTACATCTGTTAGAATTGCCCACCTGTTTGAATGAAATTATAGGCATAAAAAATTCCTTGGAAGCAATTTCCAGTACCTTTGTCAGTGTTTTCCTCTGAGATGGTGCTTAATTCCAGAAGAAGGTTTATTAGTTTTTATTTAAATCCAAGAAAATTCTGTTCATTTGTAAACAGAGATCTGAAGGGTTTGAATACTCTTCAGGCTCCCTTGCCAGGAGGTAACTGGGGGAGGAAAAGGTAGATAGAATCAAAAAATAAAAAATGTTTCAGCCCACTGAGAGAGACGCTTGGAGCTTGATAATAAAGACAGCAGGATTATATCCTGCCTTTTCTTCAGGGATGGTGTGTTGCAGTATCCTGTTGATTAATTCTCTAAATCTTCTGCTTTCATGTTCAGTCTTGCCACAGCCTTTCCTGGCTTCTCCACTGTTCTTTTGAGTGGGAAGTTTAATTCCCAGCAGCAAGAAGATAGAGTTTCATACTGATGAAGAAAAATACGAAATTCTTGGCTTCTACAAAAATGCAGGATTTTAGGTCTTTGTTTAGTACGCAAGCTCAGGGTCACCTCCTGTGTTTATATTCTCTGGTATGAGCCCAGCAGAAGAATTAAAAAAGAACTAGCCAGAGAAAGGATATTGAGGTGAAGGGTTCTTAGGTTCTAGATTTCAATAGAAAATCTCCATGAGGCAGCAATGGTATTTAGTTTTCATGGAGAAATTTTCTTCTCAGACGAAGAGAAATCATTTCAAAACTGCGCATTTCATAAGACAATTTCAATAGAATTAATTTTGGCTCATGAAATTAAAAGTTTATAGTACTCTCCACTCCTCAGGGTGATTTATAAGAAAATATTAAAATGTTAAAATGCAAATAATGTTTTTATCCTGAAGTTACTGTATTTGTTCTGCAAAGATCACCTGAATTAATTTAAGTATCCAGTCACTAACTTTATTAATATGCTAGCAGATATGAAAGTGAGTATTAGCTATAATAGGCATTTGCTTAGTCATCCAAACTGCTTTGGTTTTCATTTCCAGACCTTTTCATCTGCTTTCCTACCGTTTCATGTTGTGTTGCCATTCTTCTGTAGACAGAAGGTGGTCCTCATTGCTATGACCGAAATCCTTTATCCAGAATGCAATTAAAGAGATTTCTCTTTGTTGCAGCCTACTTCCGAGCTCAGGATCTGGTGAAATATGCGGTATGATTTACAGCAATTTTTTGCTATACTGGGGGAAAAGTAATCTGCATTTCCAGACAGCCCGAAGGGCTGCCTCCCGGAGAACAACTGGCCTGGGACTGCACACAACCCCAACTGCCATCATTCCAGGCAATAAAATTTCATTTGCCACTGATAAGTAATATAAACAATACAAACATCAAACTTGCAAGAAATTATCAAAGTACTAAATTTCTTTAGAATGTTGAAGAGTTCATCTTTGATTTGTTTTCCTGGTTGAAATGTTTCAGCTTCTAGATTTATCAAGACATTAAATATATGTGTAACGTTATCAATATTTCATTTTATGTTGTATCAATAATGTCAAACAAAATAAAGACTATTTTATTTCTGGTTTAGAATCAGGGAAGCCAAGATATTTTTACAAATCAGACAAGATATTTTTTAATTAAAAAAAATCATAACTTTTTGTCTATTTTAATCTCATCGGTAGATCTAACTTAAATGATGCTAATAAGCAAAGTAAGCATCCATATGCACATGGGCTATTATGCTTTTACTGTCTTCTGTTCAAAGACATATGCTTTCTAGTGATGAATTACAATATTTGAAAAATCCAACATGGAAAGCTAAATCACTTTATCAAGTAAGTGTACATTTGCTTTTTATTATTTCAGGCCATGTGTATTGCAGGTGTGAATTTGTGTAGGCTGGGTTGTGCTTCAAATGAAAATAGCTTGCTGCCCAACTTGCAACTTTCACTTTTTGATTATTCAGAGTGTGAAAATTCTCTTTTTATAGAAGTCCTTCAGTCAGGAAACTGCAGACTTTCATCAGATTGTGAGAGAACAATAATTTCTGTAGAATTCTGTTCCCTTCTTTTACTTTTGCCTGGTCAGCTTCGGAGCAATATCGCTAGTTGGGAACCAAAATGCATGCTGAGAGAACTACTAAAAAAATACAGTTTATGAAATGATGTTCTGCAGCATACTTTATATTCTGTGCAGCTTAGTCTTACAGAATAAGATGAGAAATCAGATATAACATTATTCCCATTTCATGTTTGCCAGCTAAATCAGAGTGCTTTTCACTGATAGATACAAAGGATGACCTACCCTACGTACATATGTTAAAAACAATTTGAGAATTGTTTTTTATTATATCTGGGTTTTTTTGTTACACATCTAGAAAACCAAACATGTTTTCTGCAAAGTCAAATGCAGACTTTAAACATTTCCAGTTGTCAGAAATGACAGGCCCAGGCCATAAATGGTTAGGTCAGCGTATTATAGCATCTCATTGACATAAACCTTGTATTATAACCCAGACTGTGTAAAGTAATACTGATTGTGATTGCTAGGAATATTGGAGTCATTTATTTAGACAGAAAGCTGCAATATTTGTGGGTGCATTTGAGTCTGTAGTCTAATGAACATCATGAGTGGTCACTTGTGAATTTTTGGCTTTCCTCCCCTCTGATCACAATATTTAAAATAAAGGTGTCAGATAGTTTCATGATACAAAGCCAAGAATATTTGTATTCTTGAAAACAAAACTGAATGTTTTGTAGAGATTTTAGATTTCTATGCTACCAGTGTAAAGGTTCCTTTTTGTGTCTGTGAGAAATTTTTGGAGCAGTAATATTTATCTTTGTATCAGGAATACAAACGGAAGGAACTATAAACAGTCTTCAGTCTGAAAATAGAAGTGTTTTCCTCTCACATAACTTAGCATCCTGTATATTACTTTTCACTGTGGAAACGTTGTCCTTCTGCAGAGGCTTCCTATTTGAGGTGAAGATACTTAAAAATCACATGCACTTGTGGAAAGTAATGAATGTACATGCCAAAAAAACTCCCAACACTCTGAAGAGAAGGGGAAAAAATTACATTAAAAAGGCATCATGTTCCTATATCTAGGAACAAGTCTTTGTGTTTGCTGGTAGATTTCTACTTGGTCTTTAAATAAAATTGCTTGTGAGCTTTACAGTATAGAAGATTGTCTTTGTGGTACAGGTACTTTGATATGGCTAGTGCAACGTCTAACTCTTCTGGGAGGTTGTACCGTCCCCCTTTTCTGTCTCCTTAAACTCCATTTATATGACATGGGATAAAGAGATACTTCTTGGTTTTCATTATTTCTTTGCAAGAGGAGGCTGTTATTTTGAAGAGAATTTCTAAAGCTATGCTGGTCTATATTGAATTTTAATGCTTTTGTAGGTAGTTTGAATCCTGCTTTCCCAGATGCACAGAGAAGAAGTTACAAAATCATGAACCACTGGCAGGAGGATTTTGTGTACATGTCAGAGTGCCTGGAGTAGCACATACAGCAGAACAGCAAAGAGCTTTTTTTTCCTGTGCTGTACAGGTGCTATGGGAGGCTGGGAACAGGTCAGAGAGGTCCCAGCCAGCTGCACTGGGCAGAGCTGGCAGCTTGCCAATAACTTAAGCCATAAAGGCTGGAGTCAGTCGTTTTCCATCCTCGTTTTCCCAAGTTTAATACCAACTAGAAGTCAAAGATGTTTGAAGAACCATGTTCTGACTGTCAGTGGCATTGAATGCAGATGGCTGAATAGTGTCACAATTTAATTTCCATTGTGTACGTCTGGAACAGAGGAGATAGAATCCCCATTCCTGGAAATGTTCAAGGTCGGGTTCGATGGGGCTTTGAGCAACTTGATGCTATTGAAGATATCCCTGCTAACTGCAGGGGGATTGGACTAGATGATCTCTAAACATCCCTTCCAGCCCAAACCATTCTATGACTCTATGTTCTTGTGCTTCTATCTCCTGACTCTTACTATCGATATTTTAAGTACAACCCTGGGTCACGCACAAAAGCACAAAATCAAAAGTTATTGCAGAACGGCAAATAAAGCTGTATCATGGAAGATCTTCTCCTTAGAGCAAGGAACCGCATTGAATTGCGTTTTTTCCCCCTGTTTTTGTAATTTTGCGCTTTCTTGGCAACACAGAATATGCTGGACCTGGCCAGCCAGAGAAGGAATCTGAAGTGAAACGGGTGGAATAAACTCTTGCATTGTATCATGCTGTTTTCTCACAGCCCTACCACTGCCCAAAGAGAAGTTCTGCAGATAAAACACAACATGAGACTGAGTTGCAATAGTCCTTGGATGGCATAATACTCAGAGGAAAACAGTGGGTAAAGATTTGCTTTACACTTTAACGGTGAGTAAATTTAGCAGGTTTCTTTTTCATTTAGAAGCAGAGGAAATGCTCTTTTTAAAGTGTGGAGTCTGACTCTGGAAATCATGTGACTGTCAGGCTGAGATTGAGGGTCTTCTACTTGGTTATTTACAATATATTAAGTGTTCTAAGCTGGGGGGTGGGTCGTACTTAATGCCACTTAATTCCTTTTCATCTAAATTTTTGTTTATGAAATATAACTCATAGTGTCTACAGAACTGTGTCATTACTCAGAGACTCAGCAAAGAGCTTTTTGAAAAAATAGTCCTTAGCCTTTCACTTTCATGACCACCAAAGTTCAATCAAAATTATTTTGCAAGCAAGTAAAAGCTAGAACAGTAAATCTATTAAAATGCATTTAATCATTAACTTTTTTTGATTTAACATCCATCTAAAACATAACATCAAAATTGAGTAATTTATCACATAACTGCATAAAAGCTCAAGTAAAGTAAGGCATTAATTAAAAATATACATGAAATTCAGAAGCAGAAAGTTGAAGGGGAAGTATTTGCTTACCCACTCATTAGGATGGCTGTAGTTACTTTGAAACAGTATCACAAATCACAAATGCTGAACTGTGAAAAGCACTGTAAACCCCTTAGGTTTATCTGATCATTTTCAGAAAATGCATTAGCTATAGATTGCTTCAGATTCTATAGTTAGATGTATAGATAGGCCAGTTCCCCAAGTAGTTTTTCTTTCACTTTTATGGTGTCTTAGCCTTACTGTTTTGTACAAACTGCTATGGAAACACAAAATGAGAATACAGCTTTCAGAACTTTCTGAATCTTGTTTCGTAAATGTGCAAACTTCAGGAGCGGGTTTCAGGACCACATCTGGGGTATTGTGTCCAGTTCTTGTCTCCCCAGTTCAAAAGGGACGGCAGAATACTAGAGAGAGTCCAGTGGAGGCTACGCAGATGATTAAGGGACAAGAACATCTCTCCTATGAGGAAAGGCTGAGAGAACTGGGACTGTTTAGTCTGGAGAAGAGAAGGGTAAGAGGGGATCTGATCAATGTTTATAAATATCTAAGGGGTTGGTGTCAAGTGGAAGCGCCCAGTCTCTTTTCTGTGGTGTCCAGTAATAGGACAAGAAATAACAGATACAAGCTGGAACACAGGAGGTTCCATCTCAACATGAGGAGAAACTTCTTTCCTGTGAGGGTGATGGAGCCTGGAATGGCCTGGGCAGCCCGTTGTGGAGTCTGCTTCTCTGAGACTTTCAAAATCCTCCTGGATATGTTCCTGTTTGTCCTGCCCTTGGAGATCCTGCTCTGGAAGGGGCGTTGGACTAGATGATCTCTTGAGGTCCCTTCCAGTCCCTACCATTCTATGGTTCTATGGTCGTAGCCATAAAATCAACTTTAATGTTAAGTACATTATGGGGAGGAACAATAAACAGCTCTTATATCAACCATATTATCTCTTCAAATAATCAATTACCTTTTCCAACTTAGGCAAACTAGAGAAGTTTTAAGTTCAGGTTTCTTCTTTCACAATCAGCTTATAGTATTTGAAGGTAGGTAGTTATTTAAAACTGACATTTGTGCCAAACTGACTTTAGAATTAGAAAAATCGGCTTAGAAAGCAGGGTATCCAGATGGATACAAACACAAGCACAGATTTTAATTTAAACAGGTTTGTCTGTCGCAAAAAAAAAAAAAAAAAAGTGCCTGCTTTGTGAAATTCTTTCTAACACTCCCACCAAAGCCTATTCTCATGAATCATTCACTGAGATCTGCCTATGGAAATGAGCACTTATGAAACAGGCTCTAAGTTTTGCCTGTGTTCGAAGAAATGTAAAGTACGAATCACTATGGTTTGGGAGGCTTTCTGAAAGAATAGTATTATCTTCCTTCTTAGTGAGACACAGCTATTTTTTAGACTATCATTGATAGATTTCTGGAAATCCAGAATTACCTGGGAAAATAATAGATGTAAGATTTTTCATTCTCTTCTTTTTTCCTCCTTTTTATTTTTTAATGGATTCTTTCTTCTGTTTTTACTGACTGCTGTTTGAGCTTTTTCTGCCTATTGAGAGGATGAGATATATTTTCTCTGCTTTAAAAGTATGCTATTGTCAGTCCATCCCCTTGTGAGAATGAGATTAGTGTTCCAGGTGGTCTCAATTTGACTCTGCTAGAGAACAAAATAATTGGAATTATCACAAACAAAAAGTAAAATAGAAGATATGTTTAAGAAAAATAATATGGAATATTACAGTGTATATATAGTATAATATGATAATACTTATACTATAATAATTATACTGTGTCATAATCAGGAGCATTAAAGACACTTTTAGGTTTGAGTAGCTCACAAAAGACTTGAAAAGATCAAGCACCAAGTATTTTGAAAATACTCTTGGAAATATGTACATTTCACAGAATCACAGAATATTAGGGGCTGGAAGGGACCTCGAAAGATCATCGAGTCCGATCTCCCTGCCAGAGCAGGAACCTAGAGTAGATCGCACAGGAACGTGTCCAGGCAGGTTTTGAATGTCTCCAGAGAAGGAGACTCCACAACCTC
>VWZK01006486.1:153805-179999 GCA_013396935.1 Baryphthengus martii | reverse complement strand
GGGGGGGGGGGGGGGGGGGATAAAACCACGGCAGCCTTCAGCGCTGCCCGCAGCCGCCTGCAGCAGTATTTTCCATTCTGATTAAAAAAAACACAACAGAAAACCACAGAGACAGAATCTCAGTTATCTGAGCAAACCCGTCCAACGCACGTCAACATTCATACAATCTGAGAATTTGGTCTGGTATTTTGACGAGCTCTTTTTTTATTCAAGCAAAAACCAAACTCCCCCCCAATACTCTGCCAAAAAGATTCCGATCCGTCTCCTTCTACCTACGTGCAGGAGCGCATCAGGGCTGATTTCAGCCCCTTCAGCTCCTTCCTTTGAGCAGATTTTTGTAGTTTTTGGGGGTTATTTTGTTGTGGGTTTGGTTTTTTTTCAGAGCCATCTGCCACATTCCCGTTTTTGCATCATTTCCCTCCTACCGGGATGTTATTGAATAAGCAGCCGCAGCACCAAAATGGAAGCGTTTCATTCCCTGCTCCCTGCAGATCCCTGCGAGGAGGCACCGGCAGCGCTGCCGGTGTCAGCTGCAGGCAGGAAGAGAGGGGTGCAGGGAGGGAAGGGTGATGGTAATGGGACAACATACCCATTCTTACTGGTGGGGATATTAAAGCACTGGAACAGGTTGTCCTGGGCAGGGCTGGAGTCCCCCTGATCCCTGGAGGGGTTTCCAAGGCGTGGAGATGTGGTGCTGAGGGACAGGGCTCAGGGGTGCCCTAGCAGGGATGGGGCAACACGTGGACTCAATCATCTGAAAGGGCTCTTCCAACCAAAACAATTCTATGATTTACAGGATGCTCACACGTAGAGCTGGTGATACTCACAAAGTAGGGTTCTGACAGAAAATAGTCATCCTTTCATGCCCTGACAAAGTGCTTCAGATGTTCTCCAGAGCTGCGCTCCAGCCTCAAGTATTCCACTATTTTCACTGATAACACAGTCCTGCGATAACTTTCCTCACACTCATAGCTGATAATATTTTCAAAACCTTGAAGCGGCCAGAGAAGGTTCACCACCATGAAGCCCTCACACTCTGGGGACACAGAGGCCGGTGGCAGGGCCAGGAAAGGTCGGGATGCCCTTGTCCACCTCCTCAGCCCCAGCCCGGGCACCTCACGCTGCGTAAACGACTGAAACTCTGCACAACCGTGGCCATGCCGTGACTGGCAAGGGGACATCTGTGACAATCACAGACTGGTCTGGGTGGGAAGGGACCTGTCAAGGTCATCTGGTCCAACCTCCCTGCAGGGAGCAGGGACATCTGCAACTAGAGCAGGTTGCTCAGAGCCCCATCCAACCTCCCCTGCAATGGGGCCAGGGATGGGGCAGCGACCACCTCTCGGGGCAACCTGGGCCAGGCTCTCAACACCCTCAGCTTAAATCCAGTAACTCCAGCTCTGGGCTCCCCAAATTACTGTAAAGTAAAAGTGTTTTGTGTGACATTAGTCTGCATGTAGCTAGGAATTATTTCATGCCTGCTTCAGCAAGAAGTTCTCATTTATCCTTAATTAATATCAAAATAACTTCTAACATCAAAAGAACCTTCTTCCCTTGTCAGCATCACAAATGATTTCCCGTAACCTCCAAGCTGCCTGAATCACCTCCTGCCCTTGACCGCTGGCAGGACAGCCCAGAGTAGTTGCCTATTCTGAGTTTCTCTCCAAATTGCAACTACAACTCTTCAGCAAGAGTGGAAAAGCTGAATTCTGCAATTCACGGAGCCAAAAACATTGTGTCCATTGGCAACGAGACCCAGGACGCAAAGACTGGTTTGTCAAATCAGAATAAAATTGCTTGGGGTCAGAGGATGCCTCGGGAAGAGTGAAACCTGAGTCTGAATCAGCCAGTTAGAAAAGGGGAGGGGAGGAAAAGATATTTAAAATAAATTATCCTCTTCATATAAGAACATTTTAATTCCGAGGCAAGAAAGGCAAACCCAAACCCCAGCCCTTCCGTCTGGAGACGCGGCTCCTTCGGCAGCCCTACGCTTCTCCAAACACCCACCCAGCCATATGCTGCTGAGCACCAAAAGAGAGCACTTTAATCTTTGGCAGACCTAAACAAAATAATTAAATAAATAATAATTAAAAATCTGAAGTAGTATTTTGCTTTAGAGGCTGCCTTCCTGGGAGGGAAAAATCATTTCTCTTCATATTGAGAAGCCCCGTTTGCTGGTGCCACACAACACGGTCACCCAGCCTGTGGATTTTCACGGATATCTCCAAACCGCTGCCGGCAGAGAGAGGAGGGAGCCCAGCAGCGGTGGCTGGGGATGGAGATCTGCTGCAGCACCAGTTCCCTCTTTCCCAGCTTCCCACGGCCCAGGAAAAGGCTCCCAGGGGATGGCTGGGACTCTAAAATATACCATAAACTCAACAGCCGATTTCTAAGCTGAAAATAAGGTGCCATTTGGTCTGAACCGTAGCGAGAGGAGAGTGAAATGCAACACGGAGCTGTGTTTGGAAATAAACAGTCCTTATTTAGCGGCGTTGGTCTAACATAGGGATTAATTTGTGGAATTTTGCAATGCTCAAGAGTTTAAAGGCAGGCAATTCATCCCCAGAGCTGCTTCCAGCAAACCTGTTCCCAAAAGCAGCGCGACTTCTGCTCCCAACTCGCAGCCCCAGAGCTGGCCCCTGGCCGCTGTGGGCAGAAAACTCAACGTGGGACACCCCACACAGACCGTGGGCCTCCCGGGAAAGGGGGGGAAATGATTTACTGTCCTCTCTTGGTGCAGCAGGGCGTGACTGTCACGCTGATCACCGACTGCCCTGATACTCCTACGGGTCCCATAGGGACCTCAGAGCTCGATCTGGGGGTGACAGAGCTACTGAGCGGATGGAAAACAGAGGATGGATCCAAAGAGAGGGGAGATAGAGGACAAACAGCCTCCTGCTTTGGGACAGGGGCTGTCTACAGCAAATCCACAGCAAATATCTGCAGAAGGAGACTACCTAATGCTGGCAACTCAAACAGAACTACAATCACAGCACCATTTTGGTTGGAAGAGACCTTCAAGATCATCAAATCCAACCATTAACCCAGGGCACCACTGAGCCCTGTCCCTCAGCACCACATCTCCACGCCTTGGAAACCCCTCCAAGGATCAGGGGGACTCCAGCCCAGCGCCTGGACAACCCTGCAGGGGAAGAAATTCTTCCTCACCTCCAACCTAAACCTTCCCTGGGGAAACTGGAGGTTGCTTCCTCTTGTCCTGGCGCTTGTTCCTTGGGAGCAGAGCCCGACCACCCCTGGCTCCAAGCTCCTGAATTTCAGGGAGTTGTGGAGAGCCAGAAGGTCTCCCCTGAGCCTCCTTTGCTCCAGGCTGCACAAGCCCAGCTCCCTCAGCTGCTCCTCATCAGACTCCTGCTCCAGACCCTTCCCCAGCTCTGTTGCCCATCCAGGTCCTTCTGGGAGGGAGGGGCCCAAAACTGACCCCAGGATTCGAGGGGCAGCCTCCCCAGTGCCCAGCCCAGGGGGACGATCCCTGCCCTGGCCCCGCTGGCCACACTTATTTCTCAGCCACTAAACCCTAACCCACTGCCGTCTGTTCCGAGGGACTGTTCTGTTCCTTTCTGCACCAGACAGACAACTTCTGACGTCGTGTTTAAATCAGCTTTTCTCGCTACAGCTCCTTCACCCGCAGCTCTGTCACAGTGCCTGTCTTGCACTTGAAACATTCACACTTCCCAGCTCCATCAGCGGCATCTCCCAGCCTGGTACAGCTTCTGTCATGTATTTAAAATTAATGCACAGTGCTTAACACAAGATCCCTTGAACTAAACATAGCATTTCCCGCGCAGTCGTCGGGTTTAGCTGACAAACACGTCTTGCAAACACGTCAGGCGGACAGAATTTCCTAGGGAAGAGATGCACCGCTTTCGTCAGTGCCGGCAGAAATGACTGTCAGGCCGGACTTCAGGCTGTCAAAGTCTCTTCAAGAAACCAGACACACCTTGCCTCACCATACATACGTACGTATACATACACAGGTGGCCAGCTCTGGAGCCCCTGTCCAGCTCTGAAGTCCTCAGCACAGGAGACACAGGGACCTGTTGGAGCTGGGCCAGAGGAGCCCCAGCCATGCTGGGAGGGCTGCCTGGAAATGAATGAGATTTCCAATAAAGATATCTCAAAAAAATCCGGGATGGTGTCAATAATCTGAATTCTTGGGGGGGAAAAAAACGGCAAGTTATGACAAAACCAAAGCTTCTCTTCCCCTACTGTAAACCCCACAGGCAGGAGCCACTGAAGACAGGCACTCCATTTTTGAAGGCTGGGGACCTGCTGCTATAACAACAATAGCAGTAACAATTCAGCTTTAAACTACTCTGATAAATGGTGTAAATATTGCTTCTTTTTCTACTTATGTTTTTTAAAAAATCAAGCACAACTTCATTGCCTGGAAACCAAGCACTGCCCCGACAGGCAAGTGCTGCCAACACTGCTCCCGTCTGCAGCTCGGAGAGGGAAAACCCGGCTCGGCGAGCGCAAAATTAGAGAAAATAAAGAGTGGAGGCCAAAGGGCAGGCTGCGGAAAAGCTGAAGCGGAGGTTTTGCTGCTGCTGGGTGGAGGAAGAAGAGGGTTGTGCAGCATAAACTGGAGCTGGGCTGTGATGAGCGGGATGTGCCGGGCAAGGATCCGCGGCGGGCAGGGTACGGGGGCGGGTCAGGGCAGCCCCTGAGCGGAAAAAATTCCTTTTTTCCACTCAAAGGTGACTCCTTCTGCTGGAAGGGATTCAAGGATGCCCTTTCCCGGCTGCCAGCGCCCGTTGCTAGGATCTGCAGCTCGTTTTCTCTCTCCCCCTGAAGGACTTTCATCTGCAATGTCAGGCTCCCGAGGTCGGGCTGAAAAACCCAGCTCGATTTGCACGGATGCAAAGAGAAGTTGTTCATTTTAATCACGCTCATCACAAGTCCAGCTACATCTCCAAACTCCTGGCTTCTAGCAGGAACCCTGCACTGATGTGACCAGATAAGACTCCAGAGCATATTTCTTCTTCCCATTTGCAAAAATAGCCATGAATACACCCTTTATGCCTCTTATCCCTCTTTTTATTTATTTTTTTTTGGTCTATTACTCACTCCTCTGTGCACCCAGGTATGAAAAACCATTTGGTGCACTCTCAAGTCATTACCCTTCTCTTGCTGAAGGATGTTCCTGAGACCAGCGAGAGAGGTGCTGCTGGGCCACTGTGGTTTTTCTGGGCCGTCCCTCAGACAAACGGTGACGTGCTCGGGCCCTTCGTGGGCACCGCTCCACACAAGGGTGAGCACCGTGCCACGGAGAACTGGAAAAGCCCAAAGCTCTGCTTCTGCTGGGCTCACCGCCCCAGTCTCCTACCCCTCCCTCAGCAGCAGCAAATTATATCATTTCTATATTTCTTTATAACATTCTGGGCAGCAGCCACTGCTGCTCGTTTTATACATTTTTGTTCTAAAACCCACATGCACCTCTGCTGGGAGGCCAGGCTGGCAGAGCTGGGCTTGTGCAGCCTCAAGAGGAGAAGGCTCTGCGGAGACCTTCTGGGGGCCTGTCAGGGCTTCCAGAGGCCTGTCAGAAAGATGGGGACAGACGCTGGAGCAGGGCCTGTTGGGACAGGACAAGGGTGGGTGGGTTTGAATTAAAAGAGGGAAATTTAGACTGGAGAGAAGGAAGAAATTATTTTATTTTTTTTTCTACACTGAAGGTGGTGAGAGCCGGGCCCAGGTTGCCCCGAGAGGTGGTCGCTGCCCCATCCCTGGAACCATTCCAGGGGAGGTTGGATGGGGCTCTGAGCAACCTGCTCGAGTTGCAGATGTCCCTGCTCCCTGCAGCGGGTTGGACCAGATGACCTTGGAAGGTCCCTTCCCACCCAAACCATCCATAGTTCTATGATCTGCATGTACCTAGTTTGAGTCAAACAGGGTGGGAGCCACCCACGCAGGCATCCGAGCAGGAGACGATGGCCATCGTACCCCTTGTGGGCACCATCTCAGCACCTTCCACAAACCCCAGGGATGTTCTCTTTTTAGAATCGCCAAAAACCATCTGTTCCAAACCACACCTGGGCCAGACCCGCCTCTGTGCTCCCGAGAAGCAGGAGCGACGACGGCAGCGGAACAGCCTATGACACTACCTGAAAGTCGTTAATTATTTTGTTTGTGTTTACCCTTGTTCTCGGGTTGATCTGTTCAACGCTAATGAGCCATTTATTCTCAATTAGAAGCCTCTCTCAGAACAGAGCTTCAATTCCAGTGCGTTTTGCTGATGAATTAATTACGACGGGAGCTCAGCTTTCTGCAGGGGGCTTGGGGCGAGATCCCCTGAGCCACAGCCCCCAGGGAATATTATTTACTTTAACTCTACTGTTAGGGACACGCTCACCTGGGCGATACATTCCCACAAACACACCGAGAGAGGAAAGAGAAGACGGTTTCACAGGCATCACAGATCAACCAACATCTTGAGGCATGGTTGTTGGGCAGGTTTTAAAGTTTTAAGCTCTTCTAGGTGAAAAACAAAAAAATTAAAAATCCATTTTTGTTTGTTATGTATGAGGTGGTACTTAGTATAAAGCATTACAGGAATTTCCCACAGCTTTAAAAACCTGCCCGGGTCTGGCTGCGAGAAACAGCCACGAGCAGAGAACTCTTGCTCTGCAACGCCCGCTTGGAAAGAAATATTAAATATAAATCCGTGCTATTTCACCACGCAACATTAAGTCAGCAATGTTCCACGGTGGGGAATTTCATCCCCATTACCGCCTGAATTTAAAGCATCTGCAGCATAATGAGGAAGGCGAAAGGAGCTCCAGTGAATGTGCTTAGTTAGCCCTACGCTTTGCGTCCCCTTGGATGATTGCAGCTCATAGATGGGAAGCGTCAACGCTACGAAAATATAAAGGCAAAGAGGAATGAATAATTAACAGGGCTCCGGAGGGTGGTTTGGAAGATAGTTATAGTTAGAGGGAGGCTCTGCGGTCTGCTTTCCATCCCGTACCTGGGCTGCGGACGGAGCGAGGGCCCCAGCACCGCTGAAGACCACAGGGCTGCGACGCATTGTGCCCCCACCAGTAACAGCCCCACTTCTGCAAATGTAAGCACGGTTTTGGATACAACCAACATTTGACAAGACAGGGCCAAAGATACTCTCCAGGCCCTGAGGCACATATGAGCTAGATCCTGAGTGAGTCTGCAGATGACACCAAGCTGAGTGGTGAGGTTGATGCACCTGAGGGATGGGATCCATCCAGAGGGACCTGGACAAACTCAAGAAGTGAGCCCACACAGATCTCATGGGGTTCAACAACACCAAGTGCAGGGTCCTGCACATGGGTTGGGACAATCCCCGGTATCAGCCCAGGCTGGGGGTGAAGGGATGGAGAGAGCCCTGCACAGAAGGACTTGGGGGTGCTGGGGGTGAGGAGCTGGAGCTGAGCCGGCCCCGTGCGCTCGCAGCCCAGCAGCCCCTGCCCCCCTGGGCTCATCCCCAGCAGCGTGGGCAGCAGGGCCAGGGGGGGATCCTGCCCCTCTGCTCCCAGGGCTCTGGGGAGACCCCCCCTGCAGGGCTGGGCCCAGCTCTGGAGTCCTCAGCCCAGCAGAGACAGGGAGCTGTTGGAGCGGGGCCAGAGGAGCCCCAGCAATGCTGGGAGGGCTGGAACCCTCTGCTGGGAGGCCAGGCTGGGAGAGTTGGGCTTGTGCAGCCTGGAGAAGAGAAGGCTCTGGGGAGACAAAGCAAAGCCTCTTTTTTTATTCTCCTGAAAATACAGGAGGTGAAGAAAAGCCCTCACGTTCTCCTGGGTGAACGAGAGGAAAACGACACCACCAATAGCACCACTTCAAAATGTAATTTCCCATTAGGAGTAATAACATGATTACAACAATAAATCTCAAGGTCAGAACAAGCTGCTTCAGAAACACACCCATCCACACGCTCTTCAAACACCACAACTGGACTGGGCTCATTTATGTTAAGAAAAATATTTTTGCAGTTTAGCTCGTTATGGATTATTCCCCCCACCCGTCCCCACCCCAACTTCTTTTGATTTTAAATATTCTTCTAATTCTTCTCGCTCTTTTTCTAATGCCATTTCCTTCCTTTACCAGCAAAACACTTATTGGCACCTTCGAGCCCCAATCTGGCAGCAAAAGAGAGGAATTCAGAGGAGGATGACATCAGCTCTTGGCTAACTCATCATTAACTACTTCATGGCTCCACAGCACCCTCAAAGCAACAGCTTCTTGGGATATTCTTTGCCTAAGGACACGGCAATAAGTGTGTGTGTGGGGATGTCCACCCCTCATGCCTCAAAAATGGGAGTATTTGAAATTGAAGTCTTCTCTGTGGTATCCTGAGCCACAAGAACAGCAAACACGGGACAGAAAATAGTTGAATGTTCACAAATATTTTCTAACGTACCTTGTTATTTTTCAGCAATTACCGAAATTCCCATCACATTTCATGCGGTTCTGTTAATTCTTTGATAACTCAAAGGACATACCTGCAAAGCACGTTAAGTATGACAAGGGGGTACGGAGCCAGAGCCTCCCGATCCCACCACGGCATCTCGAGACCAATTTTAGCCTCTTTACCACCTCTTCTCTACGGTAACAATTCCTAAACCAGAGCTCCTGCACTTCCAACGCTGTCACAACACTTACCACCGAGGTTGTGACCTTGGGTACTAAAATTACAGCTCCAGGAGCCAAGGTGAAGGGGGCACAACTGGCAGAAAGAGCCCAGATGGTTGATGAGCTGGGAACACGCTCCCCAGCTCTCCGCAAGGGAAGGAAATCAAATTCAGCGCCGCAAGCAGCACGTTATTGGTTCACAGCTCCGTCCTGGCATCATCTTTATTACCCCTGCACCTTCCTATGCTCTGAGGTCGTCGTTTTAGCTTTAGAGTTGTTCCACTTCTTAGTTCTCCCAGTCCCAAGAGCACTCCAGAAGCCAAAATTAACCAAAACGGCCCACCCACCAGACGCTAAAACCACAGCGGAAGGGAGGGAAAGCGTCGTGGCTTTGCTAGAGTAGCCGCTTTGCAACACAGAGCCGTGACACGGGTAACGGCAACCGACCCGAGCAAGACTTCTCCAGCGCTGCTCCGTTGCCCTTCTCCAGCCACGCTCCAGCCCCTCAAGGTCCTTCTGGGAGTGAGGGGCCCCAAACTGAGCTCAGGATTCAAAACGCTTCTCAGTAATTAGGGATCCTCCGGCAATTAAGAAACTCTTTAGCAAGTCACATGCGATAGCAGATCGAAATCAGGTCGGATTAAGAAAAAAATTTTCTTCTAGCAATGTTCATTCTCCCTCTTTGCTGTATTTCTGCTCCCTTCCTTCACTAGAGCTGCCTGTACCAGCCAGGAAGGTGCAGCTGGGCACCAGGAACTCATAAGCCACAAAACTCAAGGATTTGGTTTTGTCTACCTACTTGCGAAAATACATTTTTCTCCAAGCAAAGACCAACCATGAAAAATTCCAGCCTTCAAAGTTAATTGACTGGAAAGTTATAAATAACTGCAGGCTGGAGCTGGGAAGGACGACAATGTCCCACCAGCCCCAGGAGCATTGTGTCACAGCGATGCAGCCGGCGGTCCAGCCGGCAGCACATCCCGTCCCAAGGAGGACACACGGACCGTCCTCCTCACCGCTTCCTTCTCTCACTGCTCTCTCCAAATCCCCCAAAGCCAACAGCCCCCAAAAGGGAAGGTGTCCCAGCCCACCATGAGCTGCCTCCCAGCCTGTGACCCCAAAGCCAGCCCACGGATGCTCTCCCCTCATTGCTGGAAGAACCTTTGGGCTCTCTGCAGCCCAAGAATAGTTTCCCCCCGCCTCCATAAAATTCAGGACCTCCTAATGCCATTTGGGAGGACTCTCTCCTCAACGCTCTCTTGAAACATCAAAGCTTTTTGCCCTTCTTCACGACAGGCTTTTTTCCCTTCTTCCTGCCAAAAAATTTTATCACCTTTTTTGTTAGGTAAAGGCAGCACTTGGTGAAGGTTTGATTTTGTTAACGCACACAGCTAGAACAACTATCCTCTTGAGCTTAAATCTCACTTTGGCCTGACAAAAAAAAACCACAAAAGCAGACACACAATAAGGTTTTAAACAGAACTTACAACTAATTTATGTCAAAATAGGGATAACAAACTATCCCTCCATTTGTGAACAAACTCTTGTTGAAGCTCTTCCTTCACAGCTGAACCTGCAGGCTTTGTCACCCAGTTATGGGTTGCTGGGAGGTGTGGGAAGCTGCATTATTTGTTTGGCTTGGGTTATTTTGCTGGGTTTGCTCAAGGATCTAAATGATGGTGAGTTAGGCACTGAAATGCCCTCGCTCGGGCCAGCGCCGCTCCCCAGATTGTCCCTTGGGTTAAAAAACTTCCCACAGGCAAAAGAAACGAAGCAGTTAATCACGAGGGAGAAGTTGGAGTTATGTGCCAGTGAAGCCTTTTTCCAGACCACGCAGCGAGCGTTGCCGCTCAGTGGTTAGTTTTGAAGAAATTAGATTTTTAATAATTGCGCCGCGAAATTTAAGGCGCTCGGAGACGCAACACTGGGGTTCCACCAGCGTCCCGCCTCGGGGAAGGGCTGCAGCCTTCAGAGAGCTCCCCAGGCTGCTGAAGAGAGGATCTGGGGAAGAAAGTTGTGAACCTCAGGCACTCAAAATAAGCAGATCTAGCACAGCGGCGAGAGATGCCGGGAGCAGCGCGCCCCTCCTTCGCGCCGGCAGCGCAACCGGGGCACCGCGGCTTTTTTAGCACGACTTTGAAGATTTCATCTCAACGTGCCTTTCGCTTGACGGTTACGAGTTTTGGCTCGACAGGCGATCTCCGCACGGGCGACAAAGGCAGCGTGCAGCTCTCTGACGGGGAAGAGCTCTGCCCTAAATAGTATTTGTGGTTGTAAGCAGAAAAAAAACCCTTTCGCGCACCACCCCGAGCGGCACGTGTCCCAGACACGTCCCAGCCCGGATCAACAGTCCAGAAAACTACCTTATTTCCCAGCAAGCAAACCCCTGATGAGTTCTTTACGAAAAAAAAAAAAAAGTTAGAAAAAACCACGCGAGGAAACGAAAAAACCACGTGAGGAAAAATGTTAGGAAAAAAATGTTGGAAAAAAATTTAGAAAACAAATTTTAGAAACCAATTTCCTTCAGCACACTGAAAACCAAAATGGTATTAGAAGGGAGCTCGCAGAATGCTGGTGGGAGAAGGTTTAGAGATATTTCGTAATTTTTTTCATTAAATTGCCATTCCTGATCCCTTAGGTGAGCGAGTGCGTGAGGAACCACCTCGGAGGGAGCTGCTGAGAGGTGAAATATTTAGTAAACGCTCTCCCCGTTGTGCAGCTCTCTAAATAAAGAAGGGTGAGCACAAAGGTATCCAGGACAAGGAATGGGTATCCATGGAGAAGGCAGCTGGGCACTTCTTCCAGGTTCTGAGCAGGCAGAACATCTGCCGGAGGCAGGTACCCTGCTGAATAGTATTTAAACAACAAATAAATAATCCTGAAGAGGTATCAGTTGGTTGCTGACAGAAAAAAAAATAAAAAATAAAAATACTGACAACATCATTAATAATTTATCACAGATAACCAGACGGGGAGAGGCTGCATCGCCAGTTCAGCTGTTTACTAAGGAGAGGAAATAAATGTCTAATGATAAATAACAAATAAATAATAAATATCTAAAAATAATGGCAAAGGTTTCAATACAATACAAAAAACAGTCTTAAAGCAGAGCAGCCCCAGCCCGCCCGCGGCTCCGCTGCACCCTGCGGATCAGAGACCCCATGGCCATGAAGGTGTTTCCTCACCTGCTCCCTCCTGACTGCAGGAGAGTGATGGGGGGCAGAGAAAAAAAAACCCCACATTTCTGAGCCACAAACAGCAATGTAAAAATCAAGAATACTGTAAACTGTGAAAGAAATGAAAAAAAAAAACAAAACAAAAAAAACTGTAAAGCAAAAGAACAAGCATTTCTGCCCCCCACCCAGTGATGTAAAAATCAAGATCAGTGTATACTGAACTGTGAAACAAAAGGAGAGGGGAGGAAGGAGAAAAGAAAGGAGAGGGGAGGAAGGAGAAAAGAAAGAAGGACACAAAAAGAAAAACAAAAACAAAAACAACACAAAACCAAAAAGAGCGACTGTAACACAAAAGAGCAAACATTTCTGCCCTGCACCGAGCCATGCAAAAATCAAGACCACTGTATACTAAACTGTAAAATAAAGGGGAAAAAAAAAAAAAGTTCCCTTCCTAACAGGGCAGCTCTAGGGACTCATTCCAGCTTTGATGACAGAGCCAAACGGACAATGGCCCATCCATGTGGTCTGTGGCCTCACTCAGGCCCCTCATAGGGACTGTCCCAGCAAAGGCAACACGGGATTCAGGATAATTGAAACTCCACCACCTCCCTGGGATGTTACATCCCCCCCCAGCAGCCACAACTCCAGGCTACGCAGCCAAAGTTCTCAAGAGCAACGAAGTCGAGCAAGCCCATGATTAATAAAGAGCAGCCCGACAACAAACAGAGTCAGCAGACAATTCTTTATCTTAACTAAGTTTAAGGGGGTTAATTTCATTGTTTCTGCCTTCTCAGACAGCCCTGCCCTTCCTTTCCCCTTCTCTCATCCTAGAGGACTCTTCCCTCCATCCTTCCCACTGGGAAGGCCACAGCCCTGCAGGGTGAGACCCATGTCCCCTTTTTGCTGCACTTCATCTAAGAGTCCAAGCTGGGAGGAGCTTAGGCTGAGTTCAAAAAGGGTGAAATGCAGCTGCTTAGCTCATTTTTAACCCTGGTATGAAACAAACTCTAGATACTGGGCATGTATTCGCTCACCACAGAACCTCTCTCTACCTCAAGCAGAAATTAAGAGGCGCACACAGAATATTTCCTGGCTGGGTCAGCACTGGGGGGGCAGCAGGACCAGGGTAGAGATCGTCCCCCTGGGCTGGGCACTGGGGAGGCCGCCCCTCCAATCCTGGGGTCAGTTTTGGGCCCCTCACTCCCAGAAGGACCTGGAGGGGCTGGAGCGGGGCCAGAGAATGGACCGTGTTTATCTAGACCGCACGTTTCCCATGAAAGGTTGGGCCAGGTGAACCTTGAGGTCCCTTCCCACCCGGTATTTTATGAGTCTGTGAATAAATTCATTTGATGCAAATGACAGAAGTTCCTGAGCTGGCCGTCTCCTCCTGGGGTACCACCACCCACACTCAGCCCAGGAGGAGCTGCTCGTCTTGGGGCAAAACTGAATGGAGATTTGGGGACAAGTCCAAGCAGAGCTTCCATGGGAAGAGCTATTGTAGAAAACATGGACGTGGCAAAACCAGTCGTTTAAATTTCATCAGCAATTAAAACGCTTCCTGAGTTATGACAAAATTACCCATCTTCACATGACTATTTTCATTTTTTGTTCAAATTATTTTGCAGGAACCTACTTATTTAGGATCTGCCATGCTCCCCGCTTCCAGATCTGGGCAAATAAAATGTCCCTCAGATTGATGGTGGCTCAAACTCAGCTCCTGGCACAACCCAGACATGCCCGTGAGCTGACCAGGTCTTTACGCTGATCTTCTCGCAGGTCCACCACGGGATCCATGTGACTCTGACACCAGGGCTACTACAGCCAAAGCTTTTTTTCGTAATGAAAAAATCACTAAATCATTTCTTCAAGCCAGTAGCAAAGATAGTGATAGTATGAGGAGAAGGAAAAAAAAAAAAAAAAGACCTTTAATTTATGGTTATTAACTGAAAAGAAAACAACAGGGGAGAAATAGAGCAATTTGAGCACTGTGGAGTTTTCTTATTTGTTCATTAATTTCTCGGAGAGGAGCAATTGGGGTCTATATTTAGCAGCCAGTATCTCCACATCCCTGCCCACTGGTGGGTTTCTGGGAGCAGAGCACTCCCTGCCCAGCACCACAGCATCAGAAAGCAACGCTCCGGGCAACCAACGTTGTGTTTGCTCCCCGGAAAATTCAAACCCTTTGCCCTCCTTTCCAAGCAGAGCTCGGCGCGTGCTGACGCCGTCCTCCAGCCCCACCGGGGAGCTCCTGTTCCACAGCATCTCCAGATCCAAACCCACACGGCTCCAGCTGCAGAATCCCACCACGTTGGGGGTTGGCAGGGCCCTCTGGAGCTCCTCTGGTGCCACCCCCTTGCTCCAGCAGGGTCACCCAGAGCAGGGGGCCCAGCAGCGCAGGGTCCCGGTGCCTTTGGAATCTCTCCAGAGGAGGAGACTCCACAATGTTAGGGATGTTTGCTCACCCACTTGCAGGGAGCTGGATATTCCTATTTTTCTTGTTAGCTACGTTCGATTTCCTGAAGGCAGGGCGCAGATTTATAGCGCAGATCAAGTTTTAGCGCTCCCGAGTTTTCTGGATGATTGCACATGACACCCCTCCGGAGATTACCAGCTCGTGCTGAGCCCTGCAATAATTATTACGGAAAAAAATTGAACTCGATGCGTAGACCGATGGTACAAGGTCCGTCTGTGTCAGCACACACGGCACAAGAAGGCTTGTTCAAGGAGAATGAATTCTGTTTGATTAAGCGTGAACAAGTATTTTTTTATTTTTTTTCCTGCTGAGACACGACTTGTGATGAATCACCAGTTATTCAGATTATCCACGGTGAAAGGAAAGCTCCTGCAGAGCTCCAGATTAAAACCACCATCGGTTTTTCTCTCCTATATCTCCAAAGAGATCTAAGGAAAAGAAAAAAAAAAAGAAAAAAAACCCAAAAACTGGAGAAAAAGCCACAAAGGTTTTATGCAGCGAAATCCGTTCCCTTGGGGAACGGCTGCAGGAGAAGGGGTGTCCAAAATCCACCGGCTGCAAGTTACGTAAGGGATGGAGTTTCCCAAACTGCCTCCTTAGAACTCGCACACAAACCCAGACGCTTCTGCCGTGTTTCCCTGGAACCTTGAATCTTTTCATCAGCATGAAAACCAGAAAAAACAAACAAACCAACAAACAAAAAGTGCTTTTATTCCCATTTTTGATCCAGCTGAGCCCTGCGGCTGAGCTGCACCTGAGCAGCGGCTGCGGGAGGGGCGGGGGGAAGCTGAAGGTCCCAGTTTCAGCCCATCCTGGCGCTGACAGTGACAAACGCCTTTGCCTGCGTGACCAACAAATATTGGTTTTTCCACTAACAGGCTTTATGTAATGGCAGCACTGGGAAAAGACCAGCTGAACTGCTCAGGCCACGGCGTTTTAAACGGCTGCTTTATCATCTTTAGGTTATGCTCGTTCAAAAAACAGTAATAATGAAAAAAACCACCCACTTTCTTTCTATAGAACCACCCATTTGTTCTTTTCCTGTCTCCTTTCCATTTAACACCCCTTAGTAATGTCTCAGCACTTTAACAGTGGTGGAATCTTCTTCCTTAAAAGCCACCTGGAAATGGTCCTGAGCGACCTGCTTCAGCAGTGGGGTTGGACCAGAGGACCTCCAGAGGTCCCTTCCAACCTCAACCATTTGTGATTTGCTGATGCTTTGCAGAGAAGTGTTTCAGAGAGACGGTTTCTGAGCGAATTTAGCCATTGAGTTACCCCTGGCAAAAGCAGGCTTGGGTCTCCTCTCGCTGATGCAGGAGGTGAGGACTCCCCTCATCCCTTGCCAAAGACCGTGCCGAACGGGTCCACGCTCCACCAAAGAGGACCTGCCGACAGCTTCGCGCCGGCCTCGTGCAGGCAGGTGAACCCAGAGCAAGCCAGGAGCCACCGATGGCGGATCAACGCCGGCACGCTGTGCCAGAGTCAGCTCTGGACCTTCAGCTCCTCACTCTGCCTCTCTATCCGAATTCCTGTCATCACAATGAAATGGATGACACCTTATGGATACTGAGGCCCGGTTGCAAAAAATACCGAAAGATGGAGAGCGAGAGGATGATGAAGGTGTAATTTATGAAGTCCACCAGCGATCAAGTGATGCAATGCTTTGGTTCTACTCAGCTCCTCCATTAACTCCAGAGTATTTTCCCTTTCTTCTATCCTCTGCCCACAACGCTCTGCCCACGTCTGCAAAGAAAAAAAACACCAACCCAAAATCCAAATGGCGAGAGAAAACCAGAATAAATACATTTTACGCTCCACCTTTAAAGCTGTTAAATTTCTAACGGGGTGTCTTCGAAACTAAGCAACCTGGAGAATAATGCGCAGGAAAAACACTCTTAAACAGCCCTAGAAATTACCTAAATCGCTTTGCCTTTCAGATCCGTACTACGGCTCTTTGTTCACTCGAGTTGTTTGGGTTTTGAAATCACTCCCGTGTATTGGTTTCTGAGAGAAACCAGCCCATAGAGGAGACCCAGTTTCATAATTCAAGCTATTCATGTTTTTAAAAGTAAAACCAGTGGAATCTGCCTTTGATTCCCTCTCTATTTATCCAGTTAAAAAGCCTGGCAGGCTGTTTGATTTCTTTAATCAGAAAATGATGTTAAAAGGTTTCAAAAATAACATTTAATGAGTTTTGAAAATGGATGCATGTGCCATTCCTGCCAGGTTTCTCTCTGTTTCAGCTCCTTATTAACTGTTGCCTTTTTTTTTTTTTTTAAACCCATTTCAGCAGCTTTTTGGTAAGTCACAGGATAATACAGCAGTTGTGAAAGGCTCTGTACTTCTAAATGTGTGCAGAGGCAAAGCCCCAGAAGGGGAATCCAGCTTAAGACTCAAAACCTGTTCTCCCCACGAACATCAAGCAGGAAGGTTTGCTGACAACAGAGCTTAAAATTCTCCATCACAATAGTGTGAAATCAGGACAACAGGTTTTGAAAATAAACGCTTTGGAGTGTTCTTCAAAATTATATGTTATCATAATAATGGAGGGGTTGAATATATATCAAAAATAATCCTAAATGATTAGCAATTACCCTTATGAATCACAACCATCTTCGGATTCTGAAAAGCCATTTGGAGATCTCAGCTGTGAAGCTCTGACTGACACTCCAAAAACTGGAACCACACCAAACCCCAGGGCCAGCGCCGAGCGTTCTCCAGCATTCCCAGGGAAAGCTCCCGAGATCCAACACTGGGATGACTCCAGAGCACTCCCTGCAAGTCTGATTTAGTCCGTGGGTCACGAAGGATGTAGAGAGAAGAGTCAGGAGCCACCCACGGTCACCTAAAGCACCCGTGGCCATGACACCTCCTGCGACCTTCTAAAAAAATCTGTCTGCCGAGACATTTTGCCTCTGTTTCCTAAAAGAAAGGGCTGGTGGAAAGGGAGACCTCCCCTTGGGAAGGGCTGGGGAGACAGGCTCCGCTGAGCTCAGCCCGGCTGCTCCCCACCGGCAAGTCCCAGAGGGTCAGAAGATCCCGGTTTCCTTCCCTCTAAGGATGCGCCAGATCCACTTCCCACGTGTTATTATCCAAACAACCTAAAAGCTGTAATTAAGGAGGGTAAGGAAAGCATAAAGAAATCTTTATATTTCCAGAAATTAAAATTTCAGTGACGAGGCAGTAAATCAACTTAATCAAGTTGGGAGGCATCTATGAGAAATCATTTTTATGTGATTTAATGAGAGAAGGCATCGGAAACGGTGATTTTAATCAGCCAAGTGGGATTTCTAGGCAAGAAGATCCTGCTTAAACAACTCATTAGACTTCTCCAAAACATTCTTGACTGTCCCTGCAGACAGCCAAAAGAAGATTTATTGTATATATTTACTAATTCTCGAAATCCCTTGGCAACATTGCATATAAAAGCCAACAGATAAAAGCAGAAAACAAAGTCAAAGAAAAAAATTTTTTTTAAATCTTCATAAGCACCTGCTAAAGAAAACCATGAGACTAAAAGTCCCTACCAAAAGATAGCGCTGGCTCAAATCAAATGCTGTTAGGGATCCCAAATTCCTGTTCATTATAAATTATAGGGCCACGTTAAAGTGAGAAATACCAAACACTTCCTAGTATTTTCCACAATTTGTAAGGCAGTTGCACCCTGGTGATACCAGAGGTCTGCTCTCCCATCTGCACCCGTTTCACTCCTAAGTCAATTAAATACCACTCCCAGGAGGATTAACAGAACACTGGGATCGTACCTTAAAAACGCAAAATATAAGCAAATGCAGCGCAGGTCTACGACAGCAACCGTCAGAAGGGACTTCCAGAGCGAGGGGGAAGCTGGAAGAGCTGAAAGGAGCCGGAGTATCGCCTGGAATATCAGGTGGGCTGATGCTGGCAGCACAAAGCATCCCAGAGATGAGATGACCTTGAAAGGTCCCTTCCAACCTCAAACGTTCCATGATTCTACAACAACCCAACCTTCCTCTACACTCAGCCTTGGCTCCGACCTCTGGCTGGGTTCTGCCTGGTCCTTCCGAGCTCACCTGGACCAAGCACAAAAGGACCCCCCAAACCCCTCTCCCATTCGGTTCAGATCAGTTACTCGCAGTTGTAACTTCATCTCATTTGCAAGTCAATCCGTTTATTTAATCTGCCTCCCACCTCCTTCCCACAGGCTCCGTACTCATCACCCACGGGCCTCTCCTGAACCACAGGCAGATCACTCAGCCTAGCCCAGCCCCTCCTGGGAGACCCAACGGCACCAGCACCACCGCTCTCCCTCCAGCCACGCACCATCGGAAAAGCCTCTGCAAACGGATGAGCTACTCACTGACTTTGATGAAAAAAACCACAATCAACCAACAAAAGAACACGAGCATCGTTTCAAGAGTTGTTTCTACACGTCACCGAAAAGAGCATCTCGGTTCCCTAACACGGGTGGCGAGGGCAGGTCTTCCACCCAGGAGGAGGAAAGCACAGAATGAATCTCCTGTCGACTTTACCCACCCAACAGGCGACAGAGCAAGTTGAAAATTATTTGCTAATATTTCTAATAAAGCCCCTCAAATGATGGTTTCTGCTCCGGGGTGGCTGTGAGATGCAAACCAGAAGGCAGCTGAGACGGGAGATTTTTGCAATGCATTTTTTCCACAGAAAGAATCCCGTTTTGCATAACCCAGAGTCACAGAATTATCCCGAGCTGGAAAGGACCCATAAGGATCATTCAACCTAATTAACATCTCTTGAACTAACTAATGCTGAGGCTGGTGTCTCCTGACCTTCCGCCAGCCCAGCTCCAGCCGTCACACCTCACGGCCCCCGACTCAACTTCTCAGAAAACCACCTCTGACTTAGAGCCCATTTTCACCTGAGGAGAGCTAGTCGGGTACGGAACCCCCACGAAACGCCGCCCATTTTGCTCAGTGTGGAAGTTTATTAAGTTCTTCCCTATGAGGCTGGTGAGAGCCAGGTTTTCCAGGGAAGCTGTGGATGCTCCATCCCTGGATGTGTTCAAGACCAGCTTCCTATCTACACCCTCTTGCCACCACCGACACTGGTTCTTCTCCAGTCCAGCCACCCCCCAGCTCTGGACTCTCCTCCTCTCTCATTTACTCACATTTTTGAAGATGATTTTTTTTTTTTAATTTTTTTACACTTTAAAACCCTTTCATCCCTCCACGTTTTATCAAGATCGAGCACATTTCGCTCTATTTTACCCAATATTTGTCTCATCTTATAAAACTAGGTCAGAAAATTTGCAAGCTTATGCAAGTCAAGCTTGATAAGATTCAGAAAATACTTCCTCCTGCTTGGGTATTTGTTGTTGTTCTCTGTAATTTCCAAGCCTGAAATATTTACAAATGCGAACTCGGATGTATACAAACGCACCGCTTTGTTTTAAAAATCGAAGGAGATATTTACAAAAGTCCTTTTCTTCAACCAGCTTTGTTTAAAAACAAAAAAACCACAAACAACCTGGAGCTCTCTGACCTGCAGGTCAGCCCCTGAAATCCTGACACGAGCCACCTACGCTAATAGGACAGGTTTTTTGAAATATCAGAGAGTTTTCTAGAAATATCAGGGTGTTTTTTTCTTGAAATATCAGGGAATATTTCTTGCACAGCACAGACAATTCCCCTCTTGCTGCCCCAACCTCCTTGGGTACCAAAAACTGCAGCCTGAGGCTCTGGGAGGTGACTGCCTGCGCCGGGAAATCAGCCCAGTGGAGAAACACGGAGACATCAGCACACGGACTGAAAAAATGATCAAAGACTTGCGAATACTGATCAGATTTGCGAATCCCGATCAAAAATCCTGCAAATATCGACCAAAGATCCTGCAAACATCCCTGCTGGGGAGACACGCGAGGGACGGGTGGCGACGGGAGCAGCGCGCGGCCGACCTCACCACGGAAGGTTCTCCTCCTTCCATCACCTCGGCAACAGACGCAGCGCCCCAAAAATCCCTCAAACATCTTTTTCACATTGTAGGAAAAAGAGGAGTCGGGCGGTGGCGCCGCCCTCGTTCGGCGAGGATTGCAGGGCGATGGGAAGCCACCCCAGGTTTTTGGGACATGGGGCGGGACCTGCGGGGCGATGTCTCCTTCAGGAGCGTTCGCCGTCTCTACTCACCCGTCGTCTCCACGATGCCCTCGAGGATGACGACGATCTCAAACTGCTCCGTCTGCATGCTGCGCTGGGAGAGGTCGTAGAAGGGGCTCTTGGCGTCGATCACGTGGCAGATGGTGAGCGGGGACACGAGGAAAAGCTGGTCGGCCCCCGTGCTGAAGCCCACGTCCAGCTCCAGCTGATCGAGCGGCAGGAACTCGCCCTCCGGGGTCTGGCGAGACTGGACAGGCAGCGACGGGAGAGACGGAGAAAGGGAGAGGTCAGCGCTGGAGCAGCCGTCACCGAGGCACCCCGACTGCGTCCTGCAGCCGCCCCCCCAGCATTCTGCACCACCCCTCACACGCAGGAACCCCTGCTCCTGCCCCACCGGTAGAAACCCAGAGCGGGGACAAATTATTTATTTATCCCAGCAGAGACAGGGAGCTGTTGGAGCGGGGCCAGAGGAGCCCCAGCAATGCTGGGAGGGCTGGAACCCTCTGCTGGGAGGCCAGGCTGGCAGAGTTGGGCTTGTGCAGCCTGGAGAGGAGAAGGCTCCAGGGAGACCTTTTGGGGGCCTGTCAGAAAGATGGGGACAGACTTGGGAGCAGGGCCTGTTGGGACAGGACAAGGGGGGATGGGTTGAAACTAAAAGAGGGAGATTTAGACTGGAGAGAAGGGAGATGGTTTTGACACTGAGTGTAGTGAGAGCCTGGCCACCCCCAGGCTGCCTCCAAGAGGGACTGGCCACAAATCCCCTGCAGAAAGCAGCCATGGTTGGATTCATCACCAGCTTTTCCCTCTCAGAGGTGGTTCCCAGCACTGGTCACAATGACCTACATCAGCCCTGAACGTCCTGACAACACAGTTCTCCAGGGGGGTTCTTAGGTCAGTTTCCTTTTGACAACAGCAGCCCAGAGAAGGGGATGATGCTCCTTCAGTTCGAGCTGCCCACTAAGACACTATAAACTAAAATTTAACAGCTTTCTAATATTTTTTTTTTCAATTTCAAGTCCATAAAATCACACCTAGAGCTGGAACCTCACATTCAGGCTCGTGCTCCTCGCTGCAAGCTCCGCTTCGTGTCCCCGGTGCATGAGGAGCTCTGTCCTCAGCCCAGCCCTGCCTCAAACGCTCCCCCTCTGGCTTTCATTGCTTCTCCTTGTGTTATGAACAGGCAGGAACAGAACATTATAGCCCTTCCTGGTCATTACATCGATTGTAGAATTTTCCAGGAGTAAAAATTACAATCATTACGAACAATTTCTTCATGGAAAAGTTGTCCAGGGCAGGGCTGGAGTCCCCCTGATCCCTGGAGGGGTTTCCAAGGTGTGGAGATGTGGTGCTGAGGGACAGGGCTCAGTGGTGCCCTGGCAGGGATGGGGCAACGCTGGGACTCCATGAGCTGAAAGGGCTCTTCCAACCAAAACAATTCCATGATTATTTGCTACTCAGATTTAAAAAGCAGTTTTACCCCTCGCTGCGCTCACCACCCACAGCCAACACCCAACGTTCCATCACGGCTCCAGACGTTCTCCCATCATTCCCTACGTTTTGACCTACGTGAAACTCCATCCTGAGCAACAGCACTGCCTTGAAATGGGACTTTGTTTTTAATGGGAGCACAACTACGCTGGCAGGACGAAGCACCTAACTTCCTCTAACTTCTCCTCTGTTTCCACTCTCCCCGTTATTTAGACAGATGGTTGTAACTGGCGGGTGTTGCAGACGCCCCACGGGAGAGGGACCGGCGTAGCCACCACCTCCAGACCACCAGGGATGCTACAAGTGACACCAGTGGCTCCCAGTCCTGCACTGGTTGTGGGGGGAATTGTGAGGACACTGAGTGTCCCCCGGGGCTGGGAGCCCAAAAGTACAAAATCAGCAGACAAAGCAAAAAGGGATTACGCGCCGCGCTCCGGATTTGCTTTCTATTTATAACGTTCTCCCTGAAGGGTGGCGGGGTTGCAAAGAGATCTAGTCCTTCCCCCCCAAAAAAAAAAAAATCGGGTGTTTCACTGCCCTCAAGTCCCAGCTGAGAAATGCACTTTTCATTTTGGCAGGTGTGGAAGCTGGGATTTACGGCCCCAGCCTCTGGCCGCCTCATCCTGGCGCACGCTGCGCGGGCTGAGAGAAAGGCACCGGCGCCAAGAAACATCTAGAGCACGTCTGCATAAATATCCTGCCGGCGGGGTTGGGTTTGTTCTTGAGAGAGAAGGCTGCTTTTCAATCAAAAGAGAGACACGAAAAAAAATAATGCAAGGCAGGCACCAAATAACACCCGTAAGCGGGGTGAGGAGCAGCTCCAGGGAGGGAACCGCTCCCACCAGACACCCCACGCACCCCCACGGTGTGGTTATAGCCACGGGGGAGGTGAAGGTTGGCCTGTTTCTGGGGGACAATGTCATGCTGGGGACACCGAGATCTGTCCAGCCAGCTCGGCTTTGGGACAGAAGAAAACGGTGGCCCCAGGTTGGAGCCAACAAGATGCAAAGAGGAGCTGCAAGCACCGGGTTTCCTTACAAACGCTGATGGTTTGGGGATGTCCTTGAGGGGTCTGGTTGTAAAACCGTTGCTAGTTCTGCCCGCTGGCTCCTCTGGAAACACTGGCTGCCCCGAGAGGAGGTCCCTGCCCCATCCCTGGCCCCATCCCTGGGGAGGTTGGATGGGGCTCTGAGCAACCTGCTCTAGTTGCAGATGTCCCTGCTCCCTGCAGGGGGGTTGGACCAGGTGACCTTTAAGGTCCCTTCCCACCCAAAACATTCCATGACCCTCTAAAATAGTGATAAAAAGGAGAAACATGTGACAGAAACCAAATTATCCCTCACAGGGTTCAGCCCCGGGCAGGGGGTGAGGACCCCGAGTAGCAGCAGCTGTGCTGCCTGAGCCTGTACACCTGCAGGAAGAAAGGACCTTGTTTTATCCGAGTTCTTTACAATCCTGGAGATCCATTTGAAAAAGGGAATATTACAGTGAACGAGCCTTTGCACTAAGTTGCCACTTTTAAGGTTTTATAATTTTTTCTCTCTGGTAGGGTCTAAGCTTACCAGGAAAAAAAAAAAAACAAACAACAAAAACCAGACAAAAAAAACGGTGTCTTTGCATTTCCAAATTTTACATTTGACTAAACCTTTTCCCAAAAGAGAAGCCTTTCAGCAGAAAAATCCGTGAGCAGCCCTGCGATGAACTCAGCCCGCCCTGTTTACCACAAACCCGCACTAAAGGTCGTGAGCCAAGCAAAGCAGAGAGACAGCAGCAGCACCTCCTCTCCTGCAAGCCTGGCAGCACTCCCGAGATGAGAACCCCCTCTCCCTGCTGCAACCCTGGGGTTCCCCCCCCCTCTGTTTTTTGTGGCCAGGAGGCCTGGCCAAGCACCGCTCCCCCCCGCAGCGGAAGGATGCACCAGGCAGAGATGTTTGCGAGGGATGTGCAGAGGCAGCTCCAACCGTATCCTTAGAAAAACCCCACATTTTAGCCCATTTTTACCTTCTCCCTCCGCGTTTGCAGAGCCTGTGCGGAGCTCCTGGGGGCCGGGCAGCTTCGGGCTGGGGAAAGCCCCTCAGCCCAGCAGACAAGGGACACCGTGGGAGGCCACCGAGGCCACTCTGCAGCCACGGGCGCCCACGCCGCTGGCACACCTCGGAAACGGCCTTTTCCGAAGCGCAAGGAGGGCAGCTTGCTTTGTCCCAGCTCTGGCGGCCTTCTCCGGGCTCCTCCCCGGTTCTTGCTGTTTTTTTCCTGATTTCAGCCCCACCGTCACAAAACCAAAAGCGACGGTGACAAAGCTGCTCTGAAATATGTTGCAAGTTCAGGAACATTTTTGGGGGGAGCCATATTAACTTGTAAAATTTGCCCTCTGGGTACAAAGAATGGTATTTTCAAAATTTACAAAGGAAACGATTCAAATTTTGAATCTTTCAAGCTATTAAAGAGCTGCCTCGGACGTGCCAGGCTGAGCCCTGCGGAGCCAGGACAGCCTCGGGAGCTGGAGGGGTCACTGCAGCCGCCAGATAATAACTCAGCAGGCTAATTGCCCATCATTCAATCGACCCTTCTAAACTTCTGACAGGAGGAAACAATTCAGGGCTAGCTCCTAAATGGGAGGGGACGCACCACTGAGATTCCAGCTGATTGTTTGAAAAGAAAAGCCCAGAGCCGGATGGCTGCGGGGGTGGGGGAGCTGCAGCCAGAGTATCCTCCCCCCTGTCGGTCTCCAGCTGCAGAAAACACCTGGTTTCAGGTGAAATTATGGTGATTGTTTACACTCCTTTTCGCCCCACCAATCTGAACACGACCCGTCCTCTCACCTAAACCCGTGGTTTAGGGTGCAGGGAGGGGTTCTGCAACCCTCGCTGAATGCAACGCGACCCACCTGCAACAACCCCACCCGCCAGGAACACGGATTCGGGCCAAAATACCCCCAACTTCAGAAGCCGCCGAGCAAAAGCCGCTTGGGCTTCGCTGGATCTGGGCGCAGCAAAGGGCGGGTGAGCACCCCCCTGGCCAAGGGACCCCGCATCCCCTGCGCGGCGCCCACCTCGAGGGCAGAGCACCCACATCTCCTGCCAGCCGTGGAAACATGCAGGGTATTCTGTATGCACCAAGCGGCACCTGCTTCGTCCCCTTCGACCACCTCCACATGTAGATCATCTCCTCTCAAATTAACCCTCAGCTCTCCCCAGAAACCCAGGTCTCAAAAAAACCCCTCGGTTCTCCCCAGAAAGCCAGGTCTCAAATAAACCCTCACTTCTCCCTGGAAACCCAGCTCTCAAATAAATTCTAGGTTCTCCCCAGAAAGCCAGGTCTCAACAAACCCCTGGGTTCTCCCCAGAAAGCCAAGGCCGTTAGCACAGTTTTGAACAGTCTGACCCTGGCATCCTGCTTTCCACGATTTCCAAACGTCTGACCCTGCCGTTCTGCTTTCCACGAAGTTCACGCACCGTATAAATAAAGTTCTGCCCGCCTGGACTCCCCGTTGCCCGAGAGCACACAAATAACGCCAGAAAGGCAAACAGCTTGCTCTTAAAGCACGCCCCAAGGAATTCAAGCCGCAAAGCATTCGTCAGAGAAATCCAGCGATTTACAGAACTACATAAATGTGTGTAAACCCGGCGCTGAACAGAAATATTAACCTACGAGGCTGCCGGTAAATCAGCCGGTTCAGAGTAAAGCCGGTGCCTGCCGGCTGAGNACGGCACCTACTTTGAGCAGCTTGCAGCGGATCTGCGCCGAGACCATGTGGCTGTTGCGGAGGTTGCCCACCCTGAACATGAGGGTGAGTTTGCCGTCCCGCATGGAGATGGCGGCGTGCTCGCTGAACATCAGCGTCTCGGCCCTCTTCTTGGGCTGGGACATCTTGATGAACATGCAGCCGATGAGGAAGGCGTCCACGATGGAGCCCAGGATGGACTGGAAGAGGAAGAGGATGATGCCCTCGGGGCATTTGTCCGTGATGTAGCGGTACCCGTAGCCGATGGTGGCCTCGGTCTCGATGAAGAAGAGGAAGGCGGAGGGGAAGTTGTAGACGTTGGCCACGCAGGGGGTGTAGCTGTCGTCGTGCGCCTTGTTGAGGTCCCCCCGCATGTAGGCGATCACCCACCACATGGAGGCCATGAAGAGCCAGGCCACCGTGTAGGTCAGGATGAAGATGAAGAGGTTCCAGCGCCACTTGAGGTCCACCAAGGTGGTGAAAAGATCCGAGAGGTACCGGCTGGTCTCTCCGCCCAGGTTCCCGTGCTGCACGTTGCACCGCCCGTTCTTATCCACGAACCGCTGCCTCTTTCCCCGCGGGGCCGCCCGGGGCGGCGGCAACCCCC
>VWZK01006486.1:108486-153732 GCA_013396935.1 Baryphthengus martii | reverse complement strand
TTACGGTTTGTCGGTGGTTTCGGTCTCGGTGCAAAGCCCCCGAACCCTGCGGAGCCCCCGCGGACGCAGCCAGACGGTGAGAAGAGCCGCCAGGCTGGTTACGGGACCTCCGGGACGAGACCGACGCCAAGAGCGACCACCAGACGCAGGACACGAAGGTCTCTGGGGGAGCCCCGAGCAGCGTGGCGGCTGTCGCCGCGCCCACTCTTTTGCTCCCAGTAAATCGGGCTTCATTAAAGAAAGCGAGATGCCCTCCTGTCGGCGTTGACACCTCCCCAGAGCGAAGGGGAGAGCTCTGCCCCCTCCCAGCCTTTCAGCGTCTCTTGCCTTCTTACTCCACCAAAGCTGGAAAAAAAATACCTTCATTAAATCAACGGACTGCGGGCAAGGCAAAGAACGCAAAAAAAAAGCTCTCGTTCCAGCGTTCGAGCCAACGCTCTCGAAGGGAGCCGATCGGGCCGGGAAGAGCTAAGACAAGAACTGCCCGGCGTCGCCTCGGACCGGCAACTGCAGTTATCAATTTGCTTTTATTTTTTTTTTTTTTCAAAGCGTGACCCGCTTTTGTACAATTTCTGTCCCCGACACCGGCACTGGCCCTTCCCTTGTGCCAATTCCTTCCTTCCGGGCTCTGTAAAGTTCATGTCTATTACGCTCTTCACCGAACTCCCAGGAGACCCAGAAGGCCACACCAGTGGTTTTAAGGCTAAGTCAAGACGTCTCCAGCCTGGCAGTGAAAGAAGCGACCGCAGGGCGATACCAAGGGCCGGGCATCGCTCGGCAACGTTCAACCAAGTGGTTGGGTTTGCCGTAGGAACGGCGCGCGGCACCGCTGGGTAAGGAACGAGAGAACCTGCAAACGGCGTCTGCTTTCCTCCCACGGAACAGCTCCGAGGTCAGAAACCGCCCCAAATTATCCCGAGACTTGACCCGAGTGCGGGAGCCGGGATGGCCGCGAGAGGCCGATGGCCACCTGAATAATAATTTGCAATCACGTCCCATCTGCTCAATTAGATTGTGTGGGGAACAGGCGTCTGCAGGACAAAGGAAGGGCTGTGTGGCCTCAATTTGCATGAGATTAAATATGACTGGACTATTTTAAAGCTGTACTAAGAGTGTATCACAAGAGCTTGTATTTCATTAGAGAAAAGGGGACCGTGGGCGACCCCCACAGATCCCGCTCGTTTCTGTTGCAACACGCGGAACACCCTCCGGCGGATCCAGACCAACACCCACCGATGCCTTCAGGGGAACAAATTGTTCCTCAGCTCCAACCTCAACCTCCCCTGGGGAAACTTGTGGCCACTTCCTCTTGTCCTGGCGCTTCTTCCTTGACAGCAGAGCCTGACCCCCCGCCAGCTCCAAGCTCCTGAATTCCAGGGAGTTGTGGAGAGCCAGAAGGTCTCCCCTGAGCCTCCTTTGCTCCAGGCTGAACAAGCCCAGCTCCCTCAGCCGCTCCTCACCACACTCCTGCTCTAGAATTATTTTTTTTCTGCCTAATTTCAAACCAGGGATCTTCTGCACGCCAGGCCAACGTGATACCAATGCCTACCTAAAGAGGGTTTCTTCCAGCTCCCCAGTTTTGCTTCCTGACCCACATCCATCAGTGGGATTTAAGGCAGGGAAAGGATCCCACCAAAGGGTACCTTGTCCCACAGGCCTGTACGGGCCATCTGGAGGTTTTTACAGATGGGCGGAGGGATGGGAATGGGATTTGGAGGTGGGGACCAACAAGTGAACAAATCCTTGTGAAAAATATCCGTGTTCTTGTTTCCATTTACCCGCCACCGGCCTTCTACACCGAGGGCCCTACGGATGCCCCTACGTGATCCCTGCTATTCTTCCCCATCTGAGCCACCTCGATACACCCACTCTGTCAATTAAAGGGGAGAATCCGTGCAACAAAAACCTGTCCAACCGATAACAGCACCAGGCTGGCAGGTTTGATCTCTTCTCCACGCCTCCTGCTCCCGCGCCCCCTCCAACCCTTCCGCCGCTCACGTTGACGTCCGCAGGACACCAGTGACATCTGACAGCACAGAAAGATTCAGACAGGCTAAAAGACAGAAAAGCCTGTGCCCATTTTTCCACCTCTGACTTCCTTTATAAACGTGTTTTCAAAGTCACCGCGCCAAGGACCGACCCCAGGTCACTCGTAGGGCTTCCTCTTCGAAGGCTCCAGCCATTCATTTCCCCCCCAGATAAAGTCACAGCTTTTGAAAATGTGCAGTTAGCTCTGTTTCTGCTGGAATGTAGGCAGCTAAAAATATACCCAATTATTTCTGCTTGAAATGTCACCACAGACAGGTCTGGAAATTATTCCCTTCCCATCACATCTTAAATAATTCTGAGATTCTACCGCATCTTAAATAAACTAGCCCAGGTCTCCTCTCGGGAGGAAAGTTTTTATTTGCTCCTGAAATCTGGGAGAGAAGCGGATGTGAATCCGGGCACAGAATTCTTTGAAAAGTTTGCTGGGAAAAAAATAAGCCTGAGCTTTGTGGAGGAAGTTAGGCTCTGTCTTAAGCAGGATTTCTTGAACTCGGGGATCAGAGGAGCTCTTTGGGCTGCGGTGGATTGGGAGGATGGGTGCCAGCAAGAGACGATGGGCTTCTGCCCAGACTGGGACACTCACACCTTACTCCTCCCAGCCAGGGCAAAACCAACACACACACTAAACCCGTAAAAAAACATTGGAAAAAAAAATACATTCTTCACAGGGGGAGAATGGACCAAAACTGCTGGGCAGGGGAGAGAGGAAGGATCACCCTTTTCAGCAGGAAAATCCCCATTCTGCTTCTCTGCACCTTTCCTGCCTTTAAAGCACCCAGGCTGAGTGTGGCCTGCTCTGCCACCGCTTCATCCCCGACCTCCTCTGCTCCTAACCCTGGATCAGAAACAAAATCCAAATAACCAGAGAGATCATTGGTCAGGCTAAAGGTGGTTGAGAACCCGAACTCGCTTACTTATCCCTCTACAGGATACCAGGTCACTTTTAATTAGAAGACTCCCATGACTTTTTTTTTTCTTCCCATTCCTGCCTTTCTGTGCAGATTGTGGTGCGTGGTTCTCTCCAGTGCTTTTGTCTCGTCCTGTTCAACGTCTTGCCCTGGGCTTTACTTGCTGCACGTAACTCAAACTTTGTACCAGACAGAAAACAATAAATTTCCCGTCCCGTCTGTCATTATGTTATGGGAGTACTTTATAAAACTTAACTGGGTTTTACCAAATCCCTGGGAGGCAAAATGGTTTTATCTTCCCCTAATTTTCACAGGCTGCAACTTAAAGACAGAAAAACTGAGGTCAAAAATCTCTTGAGAGCCCCGTTTCAAACATCAGGCTCGTGACCTTCGGTGGTTCCCTGCCCTACAGTGCGTTGGGTGTGTTGAAGCAAGGGCTTTATCCACTCAAACGACGCTGGAGTGCGTCAGCCCGAGCCAGCGGGAACGGGCAGAAAAATGGTGAGTTGGACTAGAATTTTAAAATCAGACGTCTAAAGTGTGTTAGTGGTGGTACTTCTGGAAAACCTCAGTGTGTCCAGAAACACACCCAGGGAGGTGGGGCAGACCACTCACAGCTTGGAGCTGAGGAACAATTTCTTCACACCCCCTGCCAGGGTTGTCCCGTCCTGTGCCAGGCTGCCCTGGGCAGGGCTGGAGTCCCCCTGCTCCCTGGAGGGGTTTCCAAGGCGTGGAGATGTGGTGCTGAGGGACAGGGCTCAGTGGGGCCCTGATAGGGATGGGGCAGCGCTGGGACTCCAGAATCTTCCAACCAGAATGATCCTGTGATTCTATGACCCTGAAGCGCCCGGGGGAACTCTTGTGATTTGACAACATCGAGGGACTTGAAGCCCTCCTTGCAGCGAGCCGTTGGTGTCCACTCAGGTCCTTCAAGACTCTGTGATTAATTCCTGCTGCTGCTGTCTCTGGCAGAAGGTAGAGACTCAGCATTTTCATCTGCCTGAACTTTTTTGAAGACGCATCCTTACTCTGACAAGGAAGGGCTGGGCAAGCCACCTGGGGCAGTAAAGGGGAATTCCATGTACCGTGAGCTGCTCCTCGGTGCTCCCCGTTCCCGTTTTAGCACTGGACATGATGAGTCAGGCTGCTCCATGCATACTGTATGAACACCACTCTCATCCCAAAAGCACAGCCCTGTAAAGCCAAGTGGTGCTTGCAGAGCATCCCCACCTCCTACACAGCCGGTCCCCTGGGGCAACTTGAGGCCGCTTCCTCTTGTCCTGGTGCTTCTTCCTTGGGAGCAGAGCCCAACTCCCCTGGCTCCAAGCTCCTGAATTTCAGGGAGTTGTGGAGAGCCAGAAGGTCTCCCCTGAGCCTCCTTTGCTCCAGGCTGCACAAGCCCAGCTCCCTCAGCCGCTCCTCCCCACACTCCTGCTCCAGACCCTTCCCCAGCTCCGTTGCCCTTCTCTGGCCACACTCCAGCCCCTCCAGCTCCTGCTGGGAGGGAGGGGGCCCAAAACTGACCCCAGGATTGGAGGGGCAGCCTCCCCAGTGCCCAGTTCAGGGTGACAGATGATCCCTGCCCTGGTCCTTCTGGCCACCGCAGTGCTGACCCAGCCAGGATGTTTTAGAAGCAACTAAACTGAGCAGGACATGGGGACTTAGGAGTTAGAGACTTTAGGACTGTCCCAAAATCACTTGCAAACACAACGGGAGGAGGTAAAAAGTGCCTTTCTTCACAAATGTGGGGAATAAAATTTTCCATGGACAAGACTCTGCTGGAAGAACAGCATGGGGGTATTCTATGTGGAGACAGAACTTTCATAAGGAACATGTAGAAGACCACGGAGAACAATCTCACCTGCAAGACTGAGGGCAATTCATTATGGAGACAGCTGAAGTGCCAGAGTCCTCCAACCCAAGAGCCGATTCCTTTGTAAAACGCATTTTCCTCCAAAAAAGGAGAAACATCTGATGCCCTGCAGCCTCCACCCCATTAGCCAGCCCGACCTTTCCTGTAACGATCCCTTCTCGCCTAAACATCTGCCGGGCTCGATGGGACGGCGGCGCTTCCCTCGGCCTGCGGCGGCCAGACCCAGCGCCGGAGGATCGGGATCCAAAGCCTGGCTTCCACCCAGCGCCCGCGGCGCCGACGCGCATCGCGCTCGATGCTGAGAGCAAGATCTAATGAGAATTGGAGACTTGGTGCCAGAGCAAAGATGGAATTTATTTTCCTTCATTAAAACTGCACCACGGGCCTAAAGACACAGCAAAGAGCTCGAAGTCAGACAGTGGAAAATGAGAGCGTACGATCAGCACCACGGCTGTGCTCAGCGCTGCTGGTCCTCACTGCCTCAGGTATGAACCATGGGATCGTTTGGGTTGGAAGAGCCCTTTCCGATGATGGAGTCCCAGCACTGCCCCATCGCTGCCAGGGCACCACTGAGCCGGATCAGGGGGACTCCAGCCCTGCCCTGGGCAGCCTGGGCCAGGCCTGGACAACCCTGCAGGGGAACAAATTGTTCCTCAGCTCCAACCTAAACCTCCCCTGAGGCAACTTGAGGCTTCGCACGGATCTTCACATATTGACAGCTCTTTACTTTCAGAGAAAAACTTTCTAGAGCATGAAATCATTATCTACTGGATCTGGATGGTGACATCGCAGGTGATGAGCAGCTCACCCCATGGGGAGGGATGCTCTGCTGTACCCCCTCCATCCGGGGGATGCTGGGCTGGAGCTGCAGCAGCACTGTGACCGAGGGTCCTGTGCTGCTGAGCCAGCTTCTTACGTCGATAACACCGTTTTTCTGCTCAACTCTGCTGTTTTTCCAAATTAAATCATTCAAAAGCCATCACTCGAGGTGTTTCCATGCAATATTCATGAGGCCACTTATGTCTGAATGTGCTGAAGGCAAAGCAAGTCACCTGCGACAGTCACTCCGGCAGAGTCCCTCAGCTTCAGCCTGACCTTCGCAACAGATTCCAGGGAATTAACACAAAATGTGAACAGTCTCCGCAGGGCTGACACGCTGAAGAACTATAGCGGTTCACGAGGCTTTTTTTATCATGGTGGTGTTTTTAAAGCAGCCTCCAGGGACAGAGAGGGGATGCTGGAGTAGATTTTGCATCTCCAGTTTGAACCTGAGTTCATCTGAAGCGGGAACAACTTTGCTGGACCTCAAAGTAGACTCAGCCTCTGCTTCCTGCTCCCCAGGACCCCCCGTAGGTAGATGATCACCTCGTCTCTCCCATTCCTCCCTCCCAGAGCTGTGCTGACACAAACGAAGCAGTGTCCCCAACAGAGCAGCTTCCTCACAGGCCGAGCAGGTACCAGTCCCCACCACCAGATCACCCACAAGGTCTTCTCCAGAGCCTTTTCACCCAGGATGTGCTCAGGGCCTTGTGTCTGGAAACACAGGGTTAAGTGAGGTGGACAGTGACAGCACCAAGGTCTTTCTCTGGGCACCTGCTCACATGCAGGGAGCTCACCACCGTACCAGAGAAATCCATGAATCACAGAATCCCAGACTGGTGGAGGCTGGAAGGTCCCTCTGGAGCTCCTCTGGTGCCACCCCCCTGCTCCAGCAGGGTCACCCAGAGCAGGGGGCCCAGCAGCGCAGGGTCCAGGCACCTTTGGAATCTCTCCAGAGAAGGAGACTCCCCAAGCTCTCTGGGCAGCCTGGGCCAGGTTCCAACACCCTCCCACCAAAGAAGTTTCTTCTCCCTCTCCCAGGGAACCTCCTGGGTTGCAGTTGGTGCCCGGTGCCCCTTGTCCTGGCGCTGGGCACCCCTGAGCAGAGTCTGGCCCCAGCTTCTTGCCCCCTGGGGGCTCTTGAGCTCTTGCTCAGCCTTGCTCAGCTCCCCTCTGGGGCTGCTCTTCTCCAGCTGAACAGCCCCAGGGCCCCCAGCCTCTCCTGGACACAGAGATGTCCACCCAGACAGTTTCCTCCACAGAACCTGAGCTCCCTTTCCTTGCTCTGTGCCCTTTCTCACTGGGCTTCCCTCCTCAGAGAGCCTCTGAGGTGAATAAACCACCCCCCTCAGGGACACCCTGTGGGGCTTCACCCACGGAGGGTTTGGCTCCATAAACCCCTCAAACAGCCCTTGAAAGAAGAGCTAAAAGCACGTCAAGTTTTTAAGAAAAATGAGCTTGTTTTCTTCAGTGTAATTTCAGCTCTATAATCAGTCCTAATTATCAATATTTCTGAGAAATGCAAAAAAAAAAAAGAGAAAAGAGAAAGAAGAAAAATAAATACCTCAATGTCTGCCCTCATTACGCACAAATAGATTATTTCACGATCCATTTAAACGATTCATAGACTGTAATTAACAGGAGCTCGCTGGTTAATTGCGTCTTTACAAAATAGTTTAATAATCAGAGTAGAAACTCAACAGTCACGGTTTTCGTTCCACGTACCCACCGAACGTTTGCTCTCCTCAGCAGCTCCTCAGAAACAAACAGACCAACACACACCTCTCTGCAGACAACCCAAAGCTGGAAAACCTCGATAAAAAGGATTTATTTTTTTTTTTCCCTCTGTAGTTCCATGGGCAAGGAGGTTACTCTGGAAGGACATAATTTTGTTAAGTAAGACACGAACTGGGAGCACTTTTGTGAATTATCCTGTGACCGGGTAGAAGACGAATTAGGAAACTAACGATTAAAAATCTTTCAGCATCATCATTTCTCTGTCAGTAACTGAAGTGAAGCAGCTGAAGGTCCGTAATTCTTTATCACTTAGAACAATTTTATCACTTTGCCTTCTTCTAAGACTAGGAGAAAAAAAAGGCTTGATTTATTCCAGCAATTGATGAAATAATTGGCATGTTATTATTTGTGCTAAAAATTCAGAGTTATCATTACAGTGACGCCGTGAACTGATCTCTCCCTCTCAGTGTCCTGAGGATTAATTTTCATTTATGTTTAGAGATTATTTTTCAAATGTTCTCCCTTCTTACCAGAAGGTATCCAGCTGCTTCATGATTCAAGAGGTGACTTAAGGAAAGAAAATCACAGAGTCATCGAACGGTTTGAGTTGGAACGGACTTTAAAGACCATAAAGTTCCAAGCCCACGGGCAGGGACACCTCCCCCTAGAGCAGGTTGCTCAGAGCCCCATCCAACCTGGGCTTGAACACTTCCAGGGATGGAGCAGCCACAGCTTGCCTGGCAACCTGGGCCAGGCTCTTACCAGAGTGAAGAACTTCCTCCTAATTTCTAGTCTAAATCTCCCTCCTCTAGTTTGAAGCTGTTACCCCTCATCTCATAACTACAGGTCACTGTAAAAAGTCCCTCCCCAGCTTTCTTGTAGGTCCCCTGCAGATCTTGGAAGGCCACAAGAAGGTCTCCCCAGAGCAAAATCCTCTGACCACCACAGCAAGAGTAAACTCCCATTACTGGCATCGTGGATTATCTCTAATAAAAACCAGATTTTTTCTCTTCCTCACAGCTCTGGAATCAGGGAATATTGTTACCTGAGGGCTGAGGAGCATCACAAACCAGACACGACGACCGTGATCCGCAGCTGCCCATCCATCTTCTGTGCCCGCTGCAGGCAGAGAAGCAGCGGGATTTGTATGGAGACGACTTATTTCCCACGGAATTATTATCGTTTTTCCAAAACATGGATTATTAACACAGCATTTGGGCAACATCTAGCACAGAAGTGACAAAACCCAAGGGTTCAAGCGTGAGACGCAGACCTCGACGCGCTCCCTCGGACTCTGTCGCACGGTCAAGCTGGGTCCTCTCGCACGACGATCGTCTCCAGGAGATCTCTGAAAAACTGAGCCTTCAACGCCAACCGAGGGACAGCCGAAGACGCCCGGGTTGACCCACCCAGCGGCCACCTCCCCACCACTCACATTGTGGATGGAAAAATCTGTTCCTGGAGTTTTACCTGGAAAGAAAGGATCTAAAAATACAGAGGTTGTAGAGGAAATTCTGGGGTTTTACTGTATAAAAAAAACCCAAGGTACATACCGAAAAAGAGAAACGCGCCAGCAGAAAACTAAACCGGTGTATTTGAATTCTACAAAAATGTATAAATATTTAAATGTACAGCAAGGAGCACCAGCAAAGCATTTCATAACTTGTCACGACATTTAAAAGTTGTCATTCTTCATCCACGATCTACTTTTATAAATGGAATTTCAACCTGCGTTCCCAGCACGTATCCAGGAGCCTTTGTAAGGGCGTCCTCCAAACCACCACATCTCAAGTCTGTTTTTTTCCCCTGCTTTGGAAAACATCAAACAGAATTCCACCGTTTTCAAATAAAACTCCTATGATCTCAGAGCACAGTGGCCTTCTCGTGACGCATCACTTACCAAGGGGTCCCGGATACGCGCTGGCGGAGAAAAAATGAAATAAAATGGAGGTGGCCACAGCTCAGAGCAATGGTTCTGGGTGGACGTCGTTCCACGTCGGAGAGGCAGCGCGGACACGGGAAGCCACAGAAGCAGTAGAACACGTTGCTGGTGTTCACCCAACAGCGGCGGTCGCACGGCAGCTCGTGGTCAGTAGCAGGTGACACGTGGCGCAGTCTCACCAGATGGGTTAGATGTGGGGATGCTCCCCAAAGAAAAAGGCCGCGGGTGACAGCTGGCAGCACGTCGGGGCGTTCACCGGCACTGCCCAACTGCTGCTCATCTCCCCAGGTTGCTCCAGTCTAACAGCTCTGAACTTCTGAGAATTGCCTCGTGTGAGGCTCTGCCCTGCACCCCCAAGAAGATGCTGCCCAAGAGTGTGGGATCAGATGAGACAGAATCATAGAATTGTTTTGGTGAGAGGAGATCTTCAAGATCATGGAGTCCAAGTGTTGCCCCACCCCTGCCAGGGCACCACTGAGCCCTGTCCCTCAGCACCACAGCTCCACACCTTGGAAACCCCTCCAGAGATCAGGGGGACTCCAGCCCTGCCCTGGGCAGCCTGGCACAGGCCTGGACAACCCTGCAGGGGAACAAATTGTTCCTCAGCTCCAACCTCAACCTCCCCTGGGGAAACTTGAGGCCGCTTCCTCTTGTCCTGGCACTTGTTCCTTGGGAGCAGAGCCCGACCACCCCTGGCTCTAAGCTCCTGAATTTCAGGGAGTTGTGGAGAGCCAGAAGGTCTCCCCTGAGCCTCCTTTTCTCCAGGCTGCACAAGCCCAGCTCCCTCAGCCGCTCCTCACCACACTCTTGCTCTAGACCCCTCCCCAAACAATCGAACCAGACCCCTCACTAATATTCTGACACAGAGGCATTTCCCATCTTCTCCCCGCAAAGCAGGGATGCAGCAGCGCAGGCACTGACCAAACCCAAACCTGCAGGCCTGGGAAATGAGACCTGCAAGTGTCTGACCCTGCTTCGGGCGGAGAGGTCGGACTAGACGAGCTTCCGACCCGAGTACATCCGCGATACCCTCGCTCCCACGCGCGCACAGCAACCACTTCTCCACCGTAACTTCCTTCTGGTTTTCATTTAATGACGCGTATCAAGAAAATATGATCTATAAATTCATCGTACGTACATATATGACACGAATAATCCATAACAACCAGCGTGTTATACAGAAAATACTGCCATTTTTAACGACCTAGTGCAGAAACAGACCTTCTGAGGGGCCGTCACTGAAATACTGGGAAGCCACGTCCCCACTTACCCACGCTGAAAATCCCGCTGCGGCAGCTGCCCCGCCATCGAGGTCTCTGGAACCCTCAAGGCAACAAGAAGTTACAGAGCGTTGCCGAAAATCCCGGCAACCGATGGGTTCTGGGGAGCGCGTGCCGCTGGGGACACCAAGGGTCATACAGGAGACGTCACCTGGACGTGGAGGACCCTTCCCCACACCCCGCCGCGGTTCCTGCGACGCCTCGGCCACGACCGCACCGTGCCGTCGGCACATCCTTAACGACCGCGCTAACGAAACGGTTGGATTATTAAAAATATAAATAAGCATCTGGCGTCGCTATGGAAGGAAGAACATCTGGAGCTCCAGAGTCAACCCAGTTCGTAGAGGGTCCACGGATGAAGCTCTCGTCCGTGTCTTCTCCAGGATGGGTTTATGTTTCTCTGAGACCACCAGTTTCCAGTGGTCTCAGGTTTCGGTACCTCCATCTGCAACCTCCTGGCAGCTCCTCGCCGAGTCTCAGCTCCAGCCACTCCTCTCCCCCCCTGCAGAGGACAGTTCAATCGGCACTGGGCTGAGGTACCCATCTTTGTCACTCCTCCTCCCCCTCCACATCTTTCCCGGGTCTTTTGCCGTTGTCTTGTTTAATTTCCATTTCTGAGTGAAATCTTTGCTCAGTTTTGCTGCCTTTCCAATCATTGGATCTCATTTTTCTCCGGCACCAGCTTTCGCTCCACCTGGTGACCGCGCTGCTCAGTGTGGTTCCTCACCACTCGACACGAGCGAAGAGCAAATGTCCCCGTTGCCTCGCCAAGAAGGACCAGCACCAAGGTACGCAGCTCGGCAGACGCCTGCCACGATGGTTCCCGGTGCCAGGTTGAGTCCTAAGGCATTTTACCTCGGGTCGCTTCACCGCAGCGTTGTGTGACACGCAGAAAACACCCTCCATCCCAACCTCTTTGCTGTAGGGTTCATAGAGGTTTCTCTGGAACCATTTTTGAGCCTGTTTGTGTTGGTAACGGCACATGTTTTGACACGGACGGGCTCAGACGAGCTTCTTTTGAACAGCTACAGGTTTGGAGACCCACCGCATCAAGGAAGCCCCTCCGTGACTTTGCTCCGACGGTTGGGATTTGGAGAGGGCTTCAGCGTCACTGGCCTCAGCGAGGAGGAGGAGAGGAGAAGAAGGAGGGGGAGGAGGAGAAGACCCTGGCCGAGGCAGCGGGTCTGCGCCAGCGTCAGGCACCCAGGGTCATGTTGCGCAGCAGCCACTGCTGGGAACGGCCGTCACCGCACTCCCTCATGGTGGGGACCATCTTGTCCTCCTCCGACGGCTCATCCAGACACTGGTTGCTGTTGACGTGCCTCAGGGTGAGCTTCTGCAACAGAGAAAGGTAAGAGCTAGAGCAGGGTGATCAGCGCTGCAATGGCATTTTTGGGTCTTACTTCAGCATCCTCCTCAAGGCTACACGAGCCACGAGGCGGGTTCTCACCCCCGGCTACCGCTCATACGGCTCTACGAGGCCTCTACCACGCCGCTCCACCAGGTGCCCGCCTCACCTTCTGACGTGGGGCCAGGCAACCCGGGCGGTGAGCGCCTCTGATCAACCCGGCGACAAATAAACGGGACGGAACAGTACGAAACAAGAGCAAGGAAATCTTATTTCAAAGCAACAGGATTTTGGATTGAATAGCATAGACTCCGGGAAGCTCAAGACGTGGGCAGAGCGCTTGGTTCAGAAATAATTGCTAATGGAAGCACATTTGCTAAGGATTGTACGAACCACAGCAACGTGCAGATGAAAACTCTTCTGCTTCCAAGACATTTTTTCACTCTGGGGACATCTGCTCCTTTCTATTCCTACCACACAACACTGCATTGCTGAGGAATGGGAGGGTCACGAGGGAAACAGAATCTATTTTGAAGAAATAAAGCATTTGAAAATCGTAGAATGGTTTGGGTTGGAAAGGACCTTAAAGATCATCCAGTTCCACGGGCAGGGACACCTCCCACCAGAGCAGGTTGCTCAAAGCCCCATCCAACCTGGTCTTGAGCACTCCCAGGCAAGTCATCTTCTGCTGTTTAAAAAAAATCAAGCAACCTACACAGGCAGGTTAATGCTTCAGGTCGAGCGGTCCGACCAGGTCCAAGCTGTTGTAGGGCAGTTCCAGAGGGGTCACAGCCCTGCCCCAACAAGAAACCCGAAGCCAACAGACTGAAACCCTGTCTGCAGATCCTCCCGACTTTCACATCAAGCACCAGGCAAAGGAACAAGTGGGGGAACGAGGACGGGCAGCAACAAATCTGCAGCCTCCTGGAGGAGGGAGAAAGGATCAACCCATCTCAGGATGGCAGAGCCCGACCGAAGCCCTGGGGCAGCAGAGGTGCTGAGGGCTCCTGGAAGACAGAGGCCACCAGAGGGGCTACTGGAGCAGGGGGAGGCTCCTCAAACAGCCCTGTGTTTGTAAATGCTACAATAAATGCAATAATAGAAAATGGTGTGATGGAAAGTGATGAGGTAGAACGTGATATACAGGACATGGTATGATATAAAACAGTCTGACGTGATGTCAAATGATGAGGTATAAAATTATATGATATAAAATGATATGAAGCTGTAAAATGATATGAAACCATGACACAAAACAATATATGAAGCTAGAAAATGATATGAAATGATGATATAAAATAATAAAATATAAAGCTAGAAAATGCTAGAAAATGATACGATATAAAGCTATAAAATGATATAAAACAATATAAAACTATAAAATGATGATATAAAACAATATCATATGAAGCTATAAAATAATATGAAATGATGACATAAACAGATAAGATACGAAGCTATACAATTATATAAAATATGATATAGAATGGTATGATATAAAGCTATATCATATAAAATGACAGAAAACAGTATGATATAAAGCTATAAAAGATGATATAAAATGGTATGATATAAAACTATAAAATGATATGACATAAAGCTATCAAATGTTGATATAAAACAATATGATATAATGACAGAAAATGAGGATATAAAATGATATGACAAGAAGCTATAAAATGATATGAAATGATGATATAAAACGATGTGATATAAAGCTATACAATGATATAAAATATATAAAATGATATGACATAAAGCTATGAAATTGTATAAAATATAAGACAATATGATATAAAGCTATAAAATGATACTAAATGATGACATAAAACTACGAGATGATATCAAATGATGACATAAATCAATATAAAATGATATGCTATAATACAATATACAATATAATGGAATATAAATAAAACCCTAAACATACCTAAACCCACAAATTTAGATCTAAACATAAACATACACATAACATAAAAATATCTACTAGAGGACTGTAACCAAAATAATGCAGAAAAGGAGTCATTTTAGCAACGAGTGTCTCCGACGCAGCCTCAGGGCTAAAAAGCATCATTTCTGCATTGTCACATTAAAAAAAAAAAAAAAAAAGACTATTTTCCAGTGTTTTAATTAAACCACTGGGAAATTCCAAGGCTGCCAAGGACGGATGGGGCGCTTTATCACCCCAACACACCCCTCGGGGGGCCACTGGGTGTTCTCACGGTGCGGCTCATGCCATGCGTGAAACACTCCCGGGGTATCACATGTGATATAGGGGATATGGAGGGGATGTGATAGATGGGACGGGATATGTGTGATGGGATGGGATTATATATGAGATGTGTGTGTTATGTGTGAGATGTGTTGTGTTGTATGTGATATATATGTGATATATATGTGGTATGTGAGAGGTATGTGAGGTACGTGTTGTGAGATACGTGTTGTGAGATATGAGAGATATGAGATACGTGTTGTGTGATACATGAGAGATGTGTGATACGTGTTGTGTGATACGTGAGAGATACGAGAGATAACGTGAGACACGAGAGATACGTGTTGTGTGATATGTGAGAGGTGTGTTGTGTGGTATGTGAGAGATGTGAGATATATGTGTGTTGTGCTATACGTGAGATATATGTGGTGTGACGTGTGTTGTTATATGTGTTATATGTGGTGTGTGATGTGTGTGTGATATGTGATATGACCGGGAACATTCCTTCAACAGCCGTCCCCTGGAGATGCTCTGCTCTGATTAAAACAAACCATTCAGCAATTCGATTCTCCCCCAAACCCCTGTGGAGATTCCACGGAACGGCCCAGGGGCTGTTGGATGCGCCTTCCGCGATGAATAGAAAACTCCCTTTTCCCCCCCCACCCCCCTCCTCTAATTGCAGGAGGAAGGAATTAGCAGCGCTCACAGCAGCAGTTTGTTTACTCAAGAGCCCTGCCCAAAGCATCGCTGGCTCTTCACCGAAATTGTTTTAAGTGCAATTAAGCCCCGATCCTCTCCTACCCTACCCAGAAATACAAAGCAAGCCTCAAAATGCTGCCGCTGCCTTCATCAGCTGCTCCCTTGTTATTCGGGGTATAATTTCATGCTAGATTACCACATCGCTGGGATCTTCAACCGTCTCATAAATTTCTTTCGTTCTCTGTTCCATCGTTATTTAGGCTATTACAAAAAACTAATACAAAAAAAAGTCTCATTTGCTTTGAAAACAATTAATTACTAGGCAGTAACACACTGCTACGAGCCAGCCTAAAACGTCTCTTTTCCTCAAACGTGAGGACAGGGGCAGGGGTGAGGAGTTGCACAGACGTGCAGGTCTGCAGGAGCAACGTCTCTGCTGAGTGAAGACTCTGAATATGTCGTGGAATCAGAGAGTCACTGATTCATTTTGGTTGGAAGAGCCCCTTCTGATGATGGAGTCGCAGCGTTGCCCCATCCCTGCCAGGGCACCACTGAGCCCTGTCCCTCAGCACCACAGCTCCACGCCTTGGAAACCCCTCCAGGGATCAGGGGGACTCCAGCCCTGCCCTGGGCAGCCTGGCACAGGCCTGGACAACCCTTGCAGGGACCACATCTTCTGCTTTCACAAAAAGGAATCATCACACTGACATCAATAGATCAAGTGGTTGAATTAATCTAGTTATAATTAATAGTACCTAGTAATACCTACCAAGAACAAACTACCAAGAAGAACGAACTACCAAGAAGAACGAACTACCAAGAAGAACGAACTACCAAGAAGAACGAACTACCAAGAACTACCACCAACCACCACCACTAAAGATACATAACACTACATATCTACACAACCACCTGAGAAAACCAGAGAGGAATTCAGCCGAGTTTAACAAGCAGAGAACAGAGACATGTTTCTCTGGGAGCAGCTTAAACCACTACATGTTCTACTTGCTTTTCAATACCAACCTCCAACTGCTTGTTAAAGGAAATAGTCAGTGGGGCTGTAAAAAATGTTTCTAAAGACTTCCAGCCTCGTGTAGTTTCTTAGCATCCAGGTTTGCAGGGGGCTGCCGTTACAAGCCTCCACTGTGGGGCCGTGGGTGCCGTCCTCTATCCTGCTGAGGGTCAGGCAGGACTGGGTGATTACATGGAGAAACGTGTGGGTCTGCGCGACACAGAAACGGGAAAGGAAACAAAAGGGGCAGAGATTGAGGCGGACAGCGGGAAAAGCGGCAGGGCGGTTTGATCAGCCGCCCACGGCGGCAAAGCAGGAGAAGCGCTCTGAGGGAAACCGCTCCTGGGCGACTGCGCCCGTCAAGGCTCTGGTGTCAAACCGCGGGCACAGTGCGCTCGCTGGCGCGCCGTCCGCGGGCACGGTCGTGAACCAGGCCGTAGTCTCACAAAAACTGGTGGCGCTGCTCTGCTGTCTGCTTCCATCCCACGATTCAGACCTGAGCATGCCCCCGAGTCCTCCTCCTCTTCCTCCTCCTCCTCCACACGTTCACTGCCTTCTTGCCACCACCACTTCCCCCTGCACAGCCAGGTCTGGGCAGAGCTGGCGTTTCTGCCGCAGCAAGATCCTCTACCGCACATCCCCAAACCTACTTCAGCGTTACCCAATTCAAAATATAATGAATTCAATATTTACATGTAAGAATTTTTTTTACCAGCTACGATTTCAGCTCTCCCTTCACCGCACCAATACCAGGTAGATCGTGACGGAGGGGAGGTTTTATCTCCCTAAATCCTCCCCGATGCCGCTGCAGCCGGTACCCGATCCCGAGGGGGCCCAGGGCTGGCGATGCTCCTCCCGCATCCCGGCCCCAGCGGCTGCCCCGCTCCCGCTCGGTGCTTTTCGTTTGGAAAAAAGGAATGAGGCCACTAAAAACATCACAAACAGATGTCCCTATAATGTCACTTTGAGCAACCAGCATGAATGTCAACGCTTGGTTTTGTTTCATTATGTATTATTGCTTCCTCTTCGCTTCTGCCTGCTCTTCTTTTAAGGGAAAACAGAGGCACATAAATAAATTACTTGGAAATGTGATGATCTCTCTATATTGCATGTTTATATTGTATTATGTTTGTTTCCGTTTCTACTTCTTCCCGTTATTTCTATTTCTTCCCACTATTTCTATTTCTAGTTAAATGTCTAAATTTTGTGGATATAAATGAGTGTAAGTAGTACTAAGCACTATTTTGGAAATCTGACTCTTTTCTCTGGTACATGAGACATGAAGTTTGACTTCCACGCAGCAGTGAGGACTTTGGGAAATCTACAGCAATGGAAGCAAGAGATCGTTTGTCCCCTTCACTCATTTTATTAAACGTTACTCTTGAAGGAGGTAATAAAAAACTCTGTGATGTTTTCCCTTAGAAAAAACTTAATAAAAACTAAGTTATTAGTGAAGAACTAAATAAATGAAATTCTTCACAAATTAAGTTCTTCATAAAGAGCTAAATAAACTAAGTTATTTATAAATAAAGTTATTCATAAAGAACTGAAGTTATTTATAAATAAACTAAGTTCTTCATAAATAAAGTTCTTCATAAATAAAGTTCTTCATAAATAAACTAAGTTCTTCATAAAGAACCAAATGAACTAAGTTCTTCACAAACAAACTCAAGTTTTCCATAAAGAACTAAGTCCTTTCAAATCCATCACAATAAGACTGCAATTTATAGGAATAGTCAAATTATTGGCCATAATCTCTTACAGCAGAAGTTATTTTGACTTCACCAAGCCCAGCTGGTCCCATAATTTTGAGAAAGTCATGAGGCCTGCAATAGGTTGAAGGCTACAGAGCAGTAGCTGTGGTGCTGCTGATGCAATGTGTGTTTACACCACTCGGGAATCAGACTGGAAAGGATTGTTGAAGTCACGCACGAGGAACCGGCCAGCTGTCCGCACACATCGTGTCCACGTGCTCCTCTGCCATCGATCTTTACACCTCCTGCTCCACAAGCACCGGTATCCTCCCAGGCACAGCAGCATCAGCACCCATCAAATCATCTTCCGATACGATATCCCCGAGTTACTGGTCTGACAGGTATATTCTGGATATACCACTGGCCACCTGGCACCGTATAGCGGCCACCTGGCTAAACCAGGTTGGTTTGGTGAGTTGGAGAAGTATCTACAGCAAGGATCTAAATGACTTTTACCCAGCACTGCTAGAGAAGCGGGAGATGCTCTAGTCTAGGGTTTGGCACCGGGGTTGCAGTCACTACCAGACTTACCTCAAAGCTATACTCCCATTTCCCGAAGTACTGATGGAAAAGGGAGGAAAAAAGGAAATTGAAGTCAAACAGTGACTCAAGAAACAGTTTTGTGAAGACCCTCATCTCTCCTTCAATGAGAACTGAATAGCTTTGCACAGGCACCATGTTTAGTGACAAGTAACAGTGATGACCCAGGATCAACTCTTAGAATCAAAGAACGGTTGGGGTTGGAAGGGACTTCAAGATCATCCAGTTCCAACCCCTTGCCATGGGCAGGGGCACCTCCCACTAGAGCAGGTTGCTCAGAGCCCCATCCAACCTGGCCTTGAACACATCCAGGGACGGAGCAGCAACAGATTCCCTGGGCAACCTGGGCTGGTGTCTTACCACCCTCAGAATCAACTTCTTCCTGATGTCCTGCTGTCATTATTCATGCACAGCAAAACGGAACCATTTTCTATCAAACAGGACATCTTTGCGGCATGATTTTTTTTCCCCGAGATCACTCATGTGTGCTACATGTTGTAAGATTTCACCCCACTGAAATCTGGGGGTGAAATTTGCTGAAATTTGCTCAGGTGTCACAAGGAGACACAAGGGGAACCACCAAGAGCACAAGGACAAACCTGGACTCACTCTGCACAGCTTTGAACCTCAACCTGATGGGTCTGTTTGACACCAGCTGCATAAAACTCCAACACAAACATCTCCACTGAGCCCAGAGGCCCAAACAAGGCAGAAAACAAACAAACTACTATTTAGGAAGACCAGAAAAATGGGTTTCCTTAGAGCAGCAAGATCAGAGGCTGACGGAGCAACCCTGCCCCAGCCCACGGCAACCCCCAGATCTCCTTCTGCTGATCCATGGCCTCATTTCCCACCCCCACCCCAAGGCAAGCAGCACTGATGCCTTGTAAATATGTTCTAAAACACATGCTGATGGGAAACCTGTCAAAAGTGGGGAATTCTGACTTGGCACATCCAGCTGATTGATCGAGCTGCCCCTGCAAGGTAATGGGCAGCTTGGGAAAGGGCCAGGAATCTGAATGTGCTCTTCAAGAAGGAGGAAATAGAATCATTAAAAATCAATAATGGAAAGTAATGGAGTAAAAAAAAAAAATTAAGAAGAGAGAGGAAAAAAAAATAGGAGAGAAGNATTAAAAATCAATAATGGAAAGTAATGGAGTAAAAAAAAAAAATTAAGAAGAGAGAGGAAAAAAAAATAGGAGAGAAGGGGGGGAAAAAAAGGAGAGAGAAGGGGGGAAAAAAAAAGGAAAAAACTCTTAAATACCATGAACAGGAGGAGGGGTGTGAGGTGTAGAAATGGTCTAACACCCAAAAATCACTTCCATTTAATTTCTGAATAAGCAAAGAAACGTCAAAATGTGTTGAAATTTCACTGGAAACGAAGGGATGTTTGCGAGCGGAAGGGGGAATGTTCACCGAGTAGATTTGCTAGCAAAAATATGCTCAGAATATTCTTAAAATATTTTAAATAAATAGAAAGATACAGAATTTTTTATAGGTAGAAGAGACAGCAAAACCAGTCTCAGAGATTCCTTATATAAAAAAAAAAAAAAAGTGCATTTCTTTTTTATGAGCTCCATCTAACGGCTGATCCTGTTTTTACACAGCGACTTAGAAATTTTCCATGGTGGATCTTACACTAAACTCAAAAAACCAGCCTGTTCAAATGAAAGGGGAGTATATTTGCCTGAAAGAAAGAAATTCAGCCCTCTGTGCAGAAATATAAGAGCAGTTATTTCCAGGAACTGGTGGAAACGCTTTTCAAAGACTATGTGTCTTCTAAATACATCAGTGTTCTTCTAGCTTTGCAGTATTTTTCTAGTTTTGTGGTATTTTTCTAGCTTTGCAGTATTTTTCTACTTTTGCAGCATTTTCCTACCCTTGCAACCCTGGAAATAATTCAACACTCATTTGTGCTCTTCACCCAGAGCCGTGTGAGCACAGACCATGGGGCGGCCGCCGCTCGAACTCTGCTCAACAGGGAAATTCATCTTCAGCAGCTCGTGTCCAAAATATCCAAAGGAAAGGAACTGGCAAGGTGAATTTTTATTTTTTTTCCTCAGAAAGGATTGTTCTCTACACTTCTAGTAAGAGAAAGAGCGTTTTGTGAGGAACTTTGCCTGGGTTTACATACGTGGCTCTCAAACAGTGCCTGATCCCGGGGAACGGTGAGAGCTGCAGTGGGGCCCCCTAGCTCTGGTTTTCTTTTTCCAAATGATCATTAAGGTTGGAGAAGACCTCTAAGATCATCTAGCCCGGTGATGTTTAATTTCCGATGGAAAATCTGAATGATCCTGCGACACCGACTCCGTGCCCTCGGCCGCCGCTCAGCACAGCACTCCTATTTGACCCAACATTTCTATTTAAAACAATCCACAAGGGATTAAAAACCAGCTGAAGCCATCACCCCTCATCACCACAAGCCCTTAATACCCTGCAGTCGGCAAGACCGCAAGATGCCAGCTACTAGAAACAAATTCTTTTAAATCAGAATTGACTTTTCCGCCTCTCTAAAACCAAAACTTTGCGGAAGCGCAATGTGAAGGCTGCAGAGGAGCTGAATTTCTTTGCACCCCACAATCTGCACCACAGCCGGCACATCGCGTCCCCCGTGTCTCCATCCCTGTGGCACAGCCACGATCTATCGGATTAACCCCCAGGCTCTGAGGCAGCAGCTGCCCCGGTGCTATCCCGGATTCTGCGGGTACCTCGGCATCGTACTCCCAGAGCTGGTTGCCCCTCATGTGGTGACACTTCAGCATGAGGACGGGGCCGTTCAGCCGCGAGACGTCCAGGCACAGGTCGTCCGTGCGGATCTCCTTGTCGGCCGTGTAAGAAAACACCTGGAAATGGAAAAACAACAACGGCGGTGACAAAGACGTAGGGAAAATCTCGGTCTCTCACCACCAGCGCCAAGGAGTCAGTGATCCCGGTGCTCAGCCCCGAGGAGACAAAACACTGTAATTCCAAGTGATTCGCCGTGATTCAGAGAAACCGTGGTTACCACCGGCTACCGCAGGATGAAGTCGGGTGTTGGAACTACATTAAGTGGCCATTGGAACAGAAATGAAAGAAGGAAGGAAACCGGCTGCAGCGTTTACTGGGGGCACGCACAGTAACAACAGGGGAAACCCTCAGGTCCAGCGAGGTTTCCGAGGGTTGCTGAGGAGCTCTGCGTTCAGAAATCGGCGCTGGGAAAGCACCTTCCTGAGATCCAAAACCTCGTCCTCCACCATGGAATCCTTTCTCCTTTTCTAAACCGCCGTTATCCTGCGAGCGCAGCCCAAAGCCACTGGCTCCCTGGGCTGATCCCCAGCAGCGTGGGCAGGGCCTGCTGGGACAGGACAAAGAGTGACGGGTTTAAACTGGGAGAGGGGAGATTTAGATTCGAAATTAGGAAGCAGTTCTTCACGCTGAGGGTGGTGAGAGCCTGGCCCAGGTTGCCCAGGGAAGCTGTGGATGCTCCATCCCTGGAAGTGTTGAAGCCCAGGCTGGATGGGGCTCTGAGCAACCTGCTCTAGTGGGAGGTGTCCCTGCCCATGGCAGGGGGGCTGGAACTGGATGAGCTTTAAGGCCTCTTCCTACCAAATTACTTTACGATTTTATTCACCAGGGGTTTCAGGCGCATTCAGCATTTTGTCCAGAACCAGTAAAATAAATTATTTTTGACTCCACAAGGGTGGTGGGATCATGTCTTTTTTTGTTGTTGTTTTTGTTTTTTTTTCGTTTTTGCTTTTTTTCAGGGGGCTTTTTTTTGGGTAGCCATCACTTCATGCAGTATGGCTCCCTCCGCACCTACAACAAACTGCCCTTGCTTCCAGGATCTCAAAGCCCTCGTTATGCCAAATCCACCCTCCTCAGCAGGCACAGCAAACTCTCAGATTCTGCATTTTTATCTCCCCGGGCTTCCTGACTGCCACCTTCCACAGCTAACCCCCGTCCTCCCACCCTCCCCGCTGACTATTTCTGCCAATTTTAAGCAGCAGCAACTTGGCTTTTCCAGGGATTCTGAAAGGCAAGCGCTCTCCTCGCTCCACCTGCACTAAAGAAAAGGTGCTGTACTTGAACACGCAGCCAGGGTTCCTCCGTTCCCTGTTAATCACCGTTATTACAACGGGGCTGGAAACCACCCGGGGCTCCGTCACGCCGCATCCTGAGGAAATGCAGAGTCTTAGGCAGCTCCTGCCCCAGAGGTTTATCCCCTCCACCCATAAGGATGATGGAAAGTCTGCAGGGGGAGGCATCTATCGGCAAAATGGGCTAACAAAAGCGAAGCAATAATGGGGTTTATTCCTAAGGGGTCTGTTTTGAAGATGCAAAGCCAAGAGAGAGAGAAGTGGGAGAGTTGCTGAAGGTGAAAAGGGCAGAAAGAGCGAAGAAGAGCTACGGCACTTTCTGGTAATCACTTCTGAAATCTGGAATTTACCTCACCTAGTACAATTCATAGAACAAAAGCAGTGAAGTCCTGACGCCCGTACCAGGTGCTGTGTTTCCTTCTCCACGGAGCTCTCTGAGGAGAGGCTTCGCTGTGAGACCAGGGCCTGCTCAGTTCCTCTTTTCCTGCAAAACCTCCATCGCTTGGATGATTATCACTGAACTAGAGGTTTTGTTCTGCTCAGCCTTGTGCAGAAAACACGTTTGGGTGACGCGCGGAGCAGCCCTGGCTGATAAATGACTCTGCAAAATGAAACGGTTCCCGAAAGAGCCGTTATTTGCAGTGAACTGGGCCGGGGGGAACAGCCCCCTGACAACCCTGCCTCTGTGAGCTGGGGTTTTTGAGCTGAGTCTGGACTTGGTGTGTCAGACGTCGCCAGGAGGGACCCACGTCCTCCTACCACAGTTACCGAGACACAGAAAACATTCGGTTCCTTCCCGGCTCGCCCCGTAACGGCTGCCCCGGGTAACTCCAAACCGCCGCCTGATGCAATTCCACGTTCACTCGTCATGACTCCCGACAGCAGAGCCCCCATCCCACGGCAAACACAACGTCTTCTCCAAACAGCTCTTCAGCCTGGGCAGGCGGCAGCAGAGGCCAGTGGCACAGAGCCACCCCGGGAGGGGTTTTGTGTGGAGCAAGTTGCTTCCACCACCCAGTGCATCCCTCTGTGCTGGGGGAACTGGTACAGGCTGTAAAATCCCACAACTCATCACATCTGTCAGGGACCTGGGGCAGGAGCTGCAGGGTGGATGTGGTGGGATGCTGAGAAATAGTCACAGGGTCACAGCTGCACCACTGCTTATAGAAGCACAGAATCGGCTGGGTTGGGAAAGACCTTTAAGCTCACGGAGTCCCAGCGCTGCCCCATCCCTGCCAGGGCCCCACTGAGCCCTGTCCCTCAGCACCACATCTCCACGCCTTGGAAACCCCTCCAGGGAGCAGGGGGACTCCACCTCTGCCCTGGGCAGACTGGCACAGGCCTGGACAACCCTGCAGGGCAACAAATTCTCCCTCAGCTCCAACCTAAACCTCCCCCGCGGCAACTTGTGGCCGATTCCTCTTGTCCTGTCACTTGTTCCTTGGGAGCAGAGCCCGACCTGCCCTGGCTCTAAGCTCCTGAATTTCAGGGAGTTGTGGAGAGCCAGAAGGTCTCCCCTGAGCCCCCTTTTTTTCAGGCTGAACAAGCCCAGCTCCCTCAGCCCCTCCTCACCAGGCTCCTGCTCCAGCTCCTCCCTCAGCTCCGTTGCCCTTCTCTGGCCACGCTCCAGCCCCTCCAGCTCCTGCTGGGAGCAAAGGACCCAACAGCGACCCCCGGATTCGAGGGGCAGCCTCCCAAGTGTCCAATCCAGGGGCACAATCCAGAGCCTGTGCGGGAACATCCCGCCTGTTGACACGACATGCGGTGGCCAGACGGCGGCAGTGGCCATGCCGAGGTGTTGCCAGGACCTCCTGGCAGGTCCCGTCCCGCAGCCCCACTGGGTAAAAATCCCCTAGTTAAGAGGTTCGCATCACAGAACCCAGCTAAACCCAAATGGCTCAGCTCTGCTAATCTGAACTTCGAGGCGTGAGATTATGTACATTTTAGTGCCATTTATACCAGGGGCAGGTTCAGTCATCGGCGGTACAACGAGCGAAACCATCACCACGCACCTTCGCGCTCCCTTCCCGGCAATACCCAAATCAAACACACCGCGACCCCAACGACCTGAATTTCCACTCATGAAGAAAAAGCTCCACTGGCCTGAATATTGAGCGTGGTTCATTTTCATATTCACGTTTCAGAAACACGGATTCAGCCACAGGTCACGTAGATTCCAATCAGTTTCATTTGAAAAAAAGATTATTCCCCAAAAAGTAAATTAAAATTAACAATCGAATTTTCCAATGTGAGTACACGAAACTTTAAATGCATTTCTCCACACTCTAAAGAGCAGGAATATATTCAATATGCTTTGAATATCTGGTATATATTCAATACACTTTGAATATATCTGTGATGCTTCATAGGACCTACAGATCTGTAGCGCTATGTTCTCAAAATCTGCAGCTGTTACTTGAGAAAATGGATTTTTGAGTACTCCTGAAGCTCAAAATTCCAAACATTTTGGAAGGTTCATTAACATGTTTGCTAATTGCTGCTGTTGGGTTCCAGAGAGAACCAACACGTCCGTATCCGAGCAGCATTAATTGAGGACTAATGAGGGAATTCCAGGAGGTGCCCGTGGTTACGCAGCAGCAGACTGAAGCAATTACTGTACAAATAACACTATTTGAATTCATTTTTTGTCTTAGCTTATTTTCTTTTTTTATGTTGCTGTTTTACTTTTTTATGTTTTTTTTTAATGTTATTTTCTTTATGTTATTTAATATTTTGCATTACTTTCTTTGTTATCCGATTTTATTTTTTTACGTTATTTTCTTTATGTTATCCAATTTTATTTTTTACGTTATTTTCTTTGTTATCCAATTTTATTTTTTACGTTATTTTCTTTGTTACCCGATTTTACTTTTTACATTATTTTATTTTTTATGTTATCTTATTTTTTATGTTATCTTATTTTAAGCTTTTACGTTATTTTATTTTTTTACGTTATCTTCTTTATGTTATTTTAATTTTTAATGCTGTTTTCTTATTTTATTTTTTTATGTTATATTATTTTTTACATGGCATTATTTTATTTTTTTACGTTACGTTATTTTTTTACATTATGTTATTTTACTTTTTTACGTGACATTATTTTACTTTTTTATATTACATTATTTTACTTTTTTACGTTACGATCTTTTATTTTACCTGATTTCCTCCCATGCCGTGGCAGTTGAAAATACCGACTTTTTCATTCTCCTTCCGGCCCATGTTGTCTAAACACTGGTTGGTTTCAACGTTCCTGATCTGAAACAGAAAGAACGAGGTGAAACATCCCTTGAAAAAAAAAGAACTGCCTGTAAATAGCACATCTGTGCAGAAAAAAAGCCATTGCTGGAGAAGAAAGCACGTTACCCGCGCATCCAGCCACCGGAACATAATTTAACTTGCCATTTGGAAGGCGTCGCAGCCCCGGACGAAAAGGAAAATAATTACAAAGAGCATAATGAGATTTTAAATTAGATCTTAAGTGGAAGCACCAACGGCGCTCACGGAAGATGTCCCTTGGCGCTCCTGCCTGGCTTTGCCTAACGAATACAATTGGCTTTTCCTTCTCAACGACGCAAAATGAACGGCACGCCCGAGACCTGCACTTTTACTTTCTTCTTTGTGGCTCATTTTTTTGTCAGCTTTTCGAAAGTTTTTCAAGAAAACTTTCCCCTCAGGCTGCGACCGTCTCTGCCCAAACAACCCAATGCCACCAGACCGGGATAAGGCAACGGCACAGGTGAAATCGGCCCTCGTGGCGGCTCCTTCACCTGCTCTAATGTCGTGAATCACACGGAAAGGTATCGTAGCACCTCGTGTCGGTGGGTAAACCCTGAGGTTCATGCTCTTAATCCTCCAAGAGCTGCTGAAGGCAGGAGAAAGGCTCCTGGCACTCAGGACGTCAGTACACAAAGGGCTCCTCCCTCCCAGCAGGAGCTGGAGGGGCTGGAGCGTGGCCAGAGAAGGACAACGTTGCTGGGGAAGGGTCTGGAGCAGGAGCCTGGTGAGGAGTGGCTGAGGGAGCTGGGCTTGTTCAGCCTGGAGCAAAGGAGGCTCAGGGGAGACCTTCTGGCTCTCCACAACTCCCTGAAATTCAGGAGCTTGGAGCCAGGGATCGGGCTCTGCTCCCAAGGAAAAAGCAGCAGGGCAAGAGGAATCAGGCTCAAGTTTCCCCAGGGGAGGTTTAGGTTGGAGCTGAGGAACAATTTCTTCCCCTGCAGGGTTGTCCAGGCCTGTGCCAGGCTGCCCAGGGCAGGGCTGGAGTCCCCCTGATCCCTGGAGGGGTTTCCAAGGCGTGGAGCTGTGGTGCTGAGGGACAGGGCTCGGTGGTGCCCTGGCAGGGATGGGGCAACGCTGGGACTCCATGATCTCAAAGGTCTCTTCCAATCAAAACAATTCTGTGATTCTACGACCTGTGGGTTCAGATCATTGAAGTGTAGAAAAGAATACTTGGTGTTCACCATGGTTTGCACTTTCAATGCCCATGCTGAGGCATATTTGTAGCCACTTAGGAAATTCAAGCCTAATACAGTCACCGTATGTACATTATGTACTAAACAAACGGAAAAAGCCGGGGTAAACCCAGGCAGGACAATCTTCAGGATCTGCCCGTTGAGCAGACAACAAACACACTTCATAAACTCCCCAAGAACTTCACTTCTGTCCAATTCCACACTTGAGGAAATTTCACGTAAAAATCGAACGCTTCGTTCATAACAGCAAGAGCCCGACGTGTCCCCAGGCGCTGCGCAACAGCCACCTAAAACCCCGAGTAAAACGTAAGGTAACGCTGATCATTCCCAACACGGTGGGCACGGACATCACCCGATTCCCATCACACCTGCGCTATCTTGCAGTAGATCCTGAGTAAATTATGGGCGATCATCTCAAGTCTACTGAAATGATTCACTCTATCACTTTCCACACTACAAAATAGGCCCTCGCACGATGTAATTAGAGGCCCAGTGTTGAAGACTCGTTATGTTCAGGTTGCACTGTACTGGAAACTCATTTTCACTGGTTTATGACCGAGCTCGACTCGTAGCAGCAGCAAACCCACGGCTCCCACTGAGCAAAATCTTCTCTGAGATTTGCCGGCAGGAGAACCTGGTCACCTCCTGCCCATCCACCTGACCATTTACGGACTCCTGATCCCGGGTACACCTACAAGTCAGATGGTTTGTCCTACCTGAAGCTCAATTTCTGCTGAAAGGGAGGAAAAGGACTCAGAAATACACTTCTAAAAGGCACCCATTCCTGCTGCTGCTGCTACCTGAGCTTTAAGCTCTGAAAATCCACTTTGCTGTAAAATAGGAGTTTTAATTCGCAGATCCTCCCCGAGCCGCTGTTTCCATAGAAACCGAGGCGGTGTTGGTAAAAATAATGTGTTTTAATAACTATTTTATTACTTCCTCATCCTGTTATTTCCCAGTCTGACAAGATCGTACCGACCCTTATTATTTGACACTTGTTCGACGAGCCCTTTCCTTGTTGTAAAAACCACGCTTCACTCTATTTTGTCAGAGTTAAACTGGCAGCCCTACAGTGGCTTTTCTTTTTCCCTACAATTGCAAGTTTCAACAGTAAATTACTTTCCTGGATGTAAAAAGAAAAAAAGCCATTTGCTCCTTCGATTGCTATTCTATCCGTAGCCTTAAATCAAACCCATTCAAGAGCTTTTAAAAGTCAGCAGAGGTACAACTCAGTACAAGTCTTTTTAATAAAAGGTGAATTATCTGAATTTTAAAGAGAGTTCTTGGTGGTACCAGAACCACGGGATTATTAGGAATGCCTGGGATGCTCTGCTACAGGCAGCCTTGCTGGAAAACAGCATTAATTTGATGAACAAACACATTCCTTTAAAAGAAAAAAAAAATCCAAAAATAAAGAGGTTTTTTCTAACTCTCTGTGTACGTGATGATGGAAAGTTCCCTTCAGCTATTGTGCATTATTGATTGATTTCAAAATATGAGTCCCAAACCGCACTCCTCCGATATGCTACTCAATTTAAAAGATAATTTATTTTAAAGTGAACACGGAAGAGCAACGAGCCCTCGTGAAAGATTTAGAGAAAACACCACCTGCTCTAATGTAAAGATAAATAAGCTCCAGGGGCCGCCCGCAGACAAGGCCTCCGCTCCTTTCTCCAACCCCGTCCCGCTTCTCAGCGACCCCTCCGTTGGCGCAGTTTTTATTCAGCCAAAGGCCATGGTTCGTACCTCACCAAGAGAGTAGTAGCGCCGTGGAATCTGGGAGTCGGGATAGATGTTTTCCAGGTACCAGGAGAAGGGTTTGCACTTCAGGTTTTCTCTCAGGGCTTTTCTGATGGATACGTCGCCATAATCCACCTTCACGACACCTGCAATCATTAAGAGGACAGACGGTAAAAAACCCATGGTTTTGGTAAAGCTGTGAAGCCGAAATCACAGCTCCTTCTCCATAAGTTGCTCAAGACCAGGTTGGACAGGGCTGGGAGCAACCTGCTCTAGTGGGAGGTGTCCCTGCCCATGGCAGGGGGGGTGGAACTGGATGATCTTGAAGGTCCCTTCTAACCTAAACCAGTCTATCAGTTTGTGGATCTCCAGCTGCTGGACTGGTGGTACAGCAGTATGTGAAGACACGTGCCGCTGCTACACTGCTCCACAACTCTCAGAGCGTCTACAGCACGTGGAAAAAGGTATCTGCGGAGGTTTTCTAAAATTCTTAAAGGGCTCAAAGATTTTTCTTCAGTTTTTTTTTCCCCCAAAAAACAGAGGTCATTTGTCAGCTGTTCTGTAGTCAAGGAGATGGATCACAGAGCTTCATTTGACTCTGTCAAGGGGGAGAAAAGTATCAGAAGGTCAGTATTACAATTGTTATTTAATATTTTACTGTTTCAAATGGCAATTTTTCATCTTATCTGGCCACTAATTTACCTTACACTACGCAAACCACCTCAGTGCCTATCCCCTGTGCTTCCTTGAAGCAGCACCTGATGGCTGTTTCATAGAACCACAGAATCATTTTGGTTGGAAGAGCCCTTTCAGATCCTGGAGTCCCAGCGCTGCCCCATCCCTGCCAGGGCACCACTGAGCCCTGTCCCTCAGCACCACAGCTCCACGCCTTGGAAACCCCTCCAGGGATCAGGGGGACTCCAGCCCTGCCCTGGGCAGCCTGGCACAGGCCTGGACAACCCTGCAGGGGAACAAATTCTTCCTCAGCTCCAACCTAAACCTCCCCTGGGGCAACTTGAGGCCACTTCCTCTTGTCCTGTCACTTGTTCCTTGGGAGCAGAGCCCAACCCCCCTAGCTCCAAGCTCCTGAATTTCAGGGAGTTGTGGAGAGCCAGAAGATCTCCCCAGAGCCTCCTTTTCTCCAGGCTGAACAAGCCCAGCTCCCTCAGCCACTCCTCACAGGTAAGGGAAGAGTGAAAATGTTTATCAAGAGCTTTTACTTCCTAAATTGACACAGTCGCTATCAACTTAATTAAATAATTACACTTGAAAGGAGGACTGCGCATCATCTGCCGAGTAACACTCAGTAAAACACAAGCACTCATCCTGCCATCCCAAATTAAAACTATAAAGTATTTACACTCTCGATAACGCTTCAAATAAAGCGCTCGGAAAAATACGTAACTTGGCATTTTCGCCTTCCTTTGATAGAAGAGGGAGGGCACGGGAATTGAACACGAACTGATGATCAAGAGATAAAGTGGTTTAGTGATGCATTGAGGGCAAAGACAATCAGAACCACGATGTGCATTATCTTTTCCAGCTGACTGTGCAAACCCAGGCCTATTCTGAGCGTGGAATTTCCATCCGACCATTAGATGCGGTATTTTAACGCGTAAATTGACCTAAGCGCCGGCATTTAGTAATACAGAATCATAGAATTGTAGAATCATCAGGGTTGGAAGGGACCTTCAAGATCATCCAATTCCAACTCCCCTGCCACGGGCAGGGGCACCTCCCACTAGAGCAGGTTGCCCAGAGGCCCATCCAACCTGGGCTTAAAATCTTCCAGGGACGGGGCTTCCACCACCTCTCTGGGCAACCTGCTCCAGCGACTCACCACCCTCATGGGGAAGAACTTCTTCCTAATGTCCAATCTAAATCTCCCCTCCTCTAGTTTGGATCCATTCCCCCTTGTCCTATCACTACCTGACATTTTGGGCCCTCTGCTCTCCAAAGGAGCCGGGACGCTTTCTGGAGTCAGAAAAATGCCAGGAATTCTCCTGATTTAGGAGGAAATTCTCCTCTGTCAGCTGAATTCCCCAGCACCATTTTCACCTCCTCACAAACGAGAGGGGTTTCTGACACCCGCTGGCCCACGGGCAGCACGCGGCAGCTCTCCCGTGTTCCAGAATCAATTCACAGATTTCTTTTCTTTCCTAAAAAAAGAGACTTTCCTTCAATCCCCTCTGGAGAGTATCCAGCAATTCTGGGATTTTTTTCTAAACTCTCCTGAATCACTTGGCTCTTCCAGTCGCAGGCTGGAATCACCGACTCTTAGTTAAGCTCCTGCCAAAAAAACAGTAATTCAAAGCTCCTTGTCAAATGCAATATTTATACTAAAACAAAAGTGTTCCTCGCTACAATTATGTTTTGTGATCTTGCTGTCAGTTTTCAAAGCCATCCCAGCCTGAGCGAACAGCTTTCGCAGCCCTGGGACGCGGCTCCAGACAGATCAAAGCCCTTCCGCGCTCCAAACCGCACGGCGAAAAGAAAACCCACGCACCAGTGCAAATACTCTACAAGCAAGAGTATTTTTTTCTACAGGAATTGTTCTTCCTCCTTCTCTTCTCACCAGGTGATAAATTAAGCCTGTTTTTCACCTCTAAATATTTTGCACAAAATTTAATCTGTATGATTTCCCCCCCCCTTTTTTTTTTTTTTCAAATTTAGGGCAGATGAATTAAAAATTCAGGTTCCCAGTTCATCTGAGCACGTGGCACAAACATGGGACGGCCAAACTCGAGGGTGGTGGAAATAAAAGGTTTTATTCTTACCTCCCCACACAGCTTCTGCAAAATTATGGGGAGGCACCAATTTTCAACGTATCAAAGAGCACACAAATTTCCAGACGTGCTGCTCTTCTTCAGAATTCTTTTACAAGCAGGCAGCCTTGAGAAAGCCATTCCTAACTCCACTGATCAACACTTTTTATCTCTCAGTATAATTACGAGGTGTGCTCCCTAATTACGCTGAGAGATCTATCGAGCACCGTGAGCAACCACCGGCTCCTCTCTCTTAGGACAGCAGCAAAAAAAAAAAAGCAAATGACTCAAGTCCCAAAGGACTGCTGGGCAGATGAGCGTGTGCTGATAGATAATCGCTGCAGAGACCTAATTACTAAACTGCAACTTTCTTTGTTCTCTAACTGAATTCTCCAGAGAGCTCTGTTTTTCAGATTACTAAACTAAAGAAAAATGCATGTCAGGCAAAAGGATAAAAAAAAAAACCCAACAGTTTAATGATATTGGGAAATAATTTCTGATACTTCGAACTGACCTATTAAAAATTTTTATTATTTCCTATGTGGTTTTAGCAAGACTTTTTTAATCAAAATGTTAACAACTTTATTTTCTAAAACTTCTAAATACCTTTCTCCTCCATTTGCTTCCTAATCCTGAGGAACATCATCATCACATTTTAACTGTCATTTTAACAGCGTGCTCATAAATGACCTCAAAAAAGATGAGAAAACATAAAGGAGACCTTCAGTGAAATTCTTTCCTCAGCGATTGAAACAGCAACAGACATTAAGTTTGGAATTAAACAAATCCTGTCCTGCCAGCGTCGCTGTTACTGACAATTTCACCTCCTATTCCAATTAAATTTTGTTCTCTGGGTGCATTTGGTGCAGATTTGCAAATGCATACACTGTGTAAAGAAGAGATGAGCACACTTCACAGCACTACATTTCTGCTGATTTGTGCTTTTTTTTTTTTTTAGCAGTTTGGTTCATCCAAAGACAAGTCGTAACGATAAATCCAAAAAGGGCAACAAACCCACCTAGAACAGTTTTCCATTCTACATAACACATCTTTACAAGAAAAATAACATTGTCAAGTAAAGCACATTAACCTTATTTTTGCATTTATTCCAGCCAAATCAAATTAATAAAACTACTAGTCGTCATTTATGGAAGGAAAAGGCTTAGCTCAAACCCCCTGCTTTACAAAGTCGCCTGTGACCAAAGGGCTACTTGAAATGCAGGTTCAAAAAGGTCTTCACTCAATTTCCTACTATTTTCTTCCTGATCACGGCCACTCATTAAAATTTTTGTATTTGCTTAGATGGAAAAGAAAAAAAGTTTTGTTTAAGGCTCTCAGTTTGATAAAAATCGAATTGTCTCCAAGTCTACTTTTTCCAGTGAAGAGGGGAATTTTAAATGATGGAGGCAAGAACATGAAAACTGCCACAAAAGACTCCTGAGAGTAGCTGTGATATTACCTGAAAGACTTTAAAGATCATCTAGTTCCAATCCCTCTGCTTTTGAAAGGAATTTTGCTGGGATGTCTCAACTTTTAGCACCCCCAAGGTGCACACCTCTGCACTTATTGGTACGTGCCCTGTATTTACACTTTCCTTTTTTTCAGGCAGCTTTACAGCCGGGAAAAGAACCTTTTACCTGGGGATATTATATAGAAGAAGTCCTTAAACTCATCCATCCAGACCTCTGCCAGTCTCCTGTTGTTCTTGTTGATGACGTGTCCGGTCCCACCGGGGAAAGTGTAAGGGGTCGCCTTCCGGAAAACGTGGCCAACGTGCGAGCAGGTGACGATCTCGAGGGAGCCGCCGCACTGCCAAATCTGAAAGCAGAAAACGGTGATGAGAACCAACACGCTGAGTTCACAGCAGGAGCGGCCGACAGATGGGTCAGCAGCTACCTCCTGATTTGTTTCCTCGGGTCTCAATTCAACAGGGAATTTCCAGCAAAAATTTAAGGGCAGGGGCACAACAGACCTGAACCACGACGCGACGCCGTGTGAGAACGGCCCGCCTGGGTCTGTGTCCTCACAGCCAGGACACAAACAGGTTTGATTGAGGTTCTGTGACCTCAAACCACGGTCTTAGAAAGTTGCCATCCTCTAACGGATCAAGCATAGGGTAGGGACGGGTTATCTGGGTATTTCATTTTTCTAGGATTTTGTAATATTTAAAGAAACAGAGAAGAGCTTTTACTTTTACATATATTTATAAATATCTATATGTATATATTTTTCAAAGCAGAATCATGTTCATGACCATCCCGAGCAAAGGCCGAGCAGATCTTGGTTCGTATCACAGGCAGCAATAGAAAGCAGCAAGCGCAGGTTCTCTGAACATCACAGAACCACAGCACCGAAAGTCAGAGGCAAAGCATGTTTCCCTTGTTCTTACTCTGGTGAGTACCACGCTCAGCTCAAAAACAGACAAGCAAAAAGCTCTAGACAAAGAAAAGCATTTGATGAACATCTAGATGCAAACTCTTCCCACTACTGGAGCCAAAATCTATGCTCAGAGTTAAGGTCAATGCCTTTGATATGACTTCACAAGGATAAAAAGTCACAGAACCCTGAACTTTAATACTCTGGTGAGAGATGAAGTAGTAACATATTGTCCTGTCAGGTCACTAGAGTCTTGGTGTGATATACATCAGTCTGGCTATTAACTGCTGTGCTGTAAACTTCTGTCTTGCTAGACTGGAGCTGAGGAAGAACTTCTTCTCCTGCAGGGTTGTCCAGTCCTGTGCCAGGCTGCCCAGGGCAGGGCTGGAGTCCCCCTGATCCCTGGAGGGGTTTCCAAGGCGTGGAGCTGTGGTGCTGAGGGACAGGGCTCAGTGGGGCCCTGGCAGGGATGGGGCAACGCTTGGACTCCATCATCTGAAAGGTCTTCTTCAACCTAAATGATACTGTGATTCTGGTTTTTTTTACCCCCTAATTGTCATTATTAAAAGACTTCCTCCAAAAGGCACCATTGAAGACCATTCAGGAAGGAGCAGCAGCAGCAGCACAGAGAAAAGATGAAACATCAGTTAACCCAGAACAAAGGGAATCGCCCACAGCCGTGCACTTCCCCACATTCCTGGGCCACGTCCCTGGCAGGACAGACAGACCAGCAGGACAGACAGATTGTGACCGTGCATCGTCAGCCTGAGCTCTGGGTAATGTAATCACAGCTCTAGAAATACCCTTCTGATCGACTCCTACGACAGTCATTTTCCATCTCAAGCTTTAGTCCCAGTGTTTTCCTGACTGCCATGAGATAGTCCAGAACCCGCCGGATAATGGCAGGTTGGTAACGCAGCCGTTGGAGGGACCTGCCCAGCCCCTTTGCTCCCGACGTTCTGCAGACGTTTTACATCAGGCAGGTTTAAACACAGAGGCCTTGGGAGTTTATTGATCCAGTTCTACTTGATGTACTTGAGTATTTGGTTGGGTTTCTTTACAGACAAAGACTCTAAATCCCAGAATCCCAAACTGGTGGGGGTGGGAAGGTCCCTCTGGAGCTCCTCTGGTGCCACCCCCCTGCTCCAGCAGGGTCACCCAGAGCAGGGGGCCCAGCAGCGCAGGGTCCAGGCGCCTTTGGAATCTCTCCCGAGAAGGAGACTCCCCAAGCTCTCTGGGCAGCCTGGGCCAGGCTCCAACCCCCTCCCACCAAAGAAGTTTCTCCTCCCGCTCCCAGGGAACCTCCTGGGTTCCAGTCGGTGCCCGGTGCCCCTTGTCCTGGCGTTGGGCACCACTGAGCAGAGTCAGCATTGATCAGATCCCTGCTCTTATCACGAGGGCTTTCTGTAGAGAGCGCAGCTACTGTTGGTCTTTGCCTTTCCACATATTTCGGATGGAGATTTTTAATTTAAAGCTGATATGAAGATCTCATGGCAGCGTTCTCACAAGGTTTAGACAAGTTAAAGCCATCGCCGGCTTCCTTGCCTAACAGAATCCAGGAAATTAAGGAAGGAAAGAAAAAAATAAAAATAAACCCTGTCAGTATTACTATATATATACACTATATAAATTATAGAAGTTCCCAGGAAGCAGAACTAGAGAAACTGCAGCTCAACCTGCATTAGACACGATCGCAAACCCCAAATCATCCCTCCCAGGAGCCGATTCATTCCACGGATCCCGACAGGTCTCCCATACAGCTGCCAAGAGCCAGGGCAGAGCAGCACAAGGTGAAGAAAAAGCCACCATTAAACTGCTGAGCGTCTCAGGAAAGGTTCTCACAGGCTGTTCTCAGCTGAAGATCAAATGCTTTCTGCCAAAATGAATCTATTACGCCAGGGAGCAGGAAAAGGCTGTGGAATTGTAAATGATTTTATTCTGTTGCGCTCCCAAGGCCTGACAGAAAAAAAAACAATCATTATTTGTCTCTTGGTTAACAAAAAGAGCTACTGCCAAAAGGAGCCCCTGAAGAATCAGATTCCATATACTGTCCTATACGGACTCTGAACAAAAACCACCTTGTGCGGCCCTTGGCATCAGAGTTGTTTTTTTCAGGGATTATCATTTGTATGATGAAAATTCAGTGTTCTTCTAAAAGGATATTTAAATATTTTAGACTCTTGACCACGGAGGATGAGGCCTTTCCACAGGAATAACCCAAAACCGGTCCTGCAAAAGCTTTTCTGTAAGCGACAACCAAGAGCAGCACTAACAAAGAGCTTCGAGGCTCCCTCTGTCAGGCTCTAATCCTAGAACCATGGAATGGGTTGGGTGGGAAGGGACATTCAAGGTCATCCAGCTCCAATCCCCCTGAAGGGAGCAGGACATCTGCAACCAGAGCAGGGTGCTCAGAGCCCCGGCCATTAATGAACATCACCAAATCAGACCTGAAACTTGCCCTGAACGAGGGGAACTTCACTTTACAGAAAGCACACGCTGATACTCGGTGAATAATGAACAGCAGCTATGCAGAATACACGCGTTTAGTCTGTGAGAGGCACGTGTTTAACACTTTAAAGTGGTGTTGGTCGCTCTCTGCCCCAGGGACCACTTCTAAAAGCGTGAAAAACAGGCTGAAGTTAAAAATAAGCTCCTCTATAGGAGCCTCCACGCACCCAAGAAATATTCTTAGGGGGTTACACACCCAAAAATGTTGAAATACGCTGATTTAAAACATTAACGCTCAGAAGAAGTGACTCTACTCTTCTCTCTTCCTGGAAAGGGGACGATTAGAGCTTATAGAAAATGGCCTGAAAACGCTTTCAAATCCTCAGTGGATCTTCTCTAGAAATACCTGCTTCACAAAAACTTCCAGAGTAGTTTCTGTCCATAGGAAATCGTCCTCCAGCTCTGGCTGAAGACAAAAGATGTCAAAAAAAAACCAACAGGCGAGGCCGTCGCCAGGATGTACTCTGGCTACCGGATGGCTACACCGGTGTTTATTTTACATACCTAATTAAAACACATTAATTGTGACACATCAGAGACATCCAACATAATTTTCAACATCCATTCTAACAATTACTTATCCCATTTTCCTTTAGGGCTACAGGACAATTGCTAAACGCAGGGCACTCCGAAGAGATTTTATTCTCCTCGTGGGCTCCCTCCCCATCCTAAACACGGGAGCTTTGCACCTTCCTCCGTGAGCTCGGCTCTCCCAGAACTTGCAAGTTCATGGCAACACAGACTTCCAGAAACTTCTCTTAAAACATAGAATTGAATGTTTTTTCCCCCCCACTATACAAATTTATAGCTTATTTCTCTCAGTTAGCACTTGCACGAGCTCCCAGGAAGCCTCGTTTCTTTTACAAAGGTATTTCGCAGATATTATTTTCAAAGCGTCAAAATTTCCAAACAGTAAAGCGACGTTTCATGCAGTAAAAAGGACCAAAATACTATAATGAGGCACTCCCAGATAACTCCAGACTTTAAATTACCCCCCAGGTTGCGTGGCAGCTACAGCAGAAGTGCCCTGTCGGTAGCGCGGGAACGGGTACAGCGCAACTCGTGTTTCTCGACAGAAAAGGAAGGAAAATGGCAATTTACCCTAAAAGACATTTCAAGATTCTCGCCACCCCAGATATCCATTCCTGCATCGTAAGTTCCTATCTCTTCAAAGTAGTTTCTGTCAATAGAAAATAGGCCACCAGCCATAGTAGGGGTCCTAGTTGAAAACAAACAGAAAAGAAAAAAAAAAAAAGAAAAAAAAAGAAAAGTAAAAAAAAAAAAAAAGAGGAAAAAGAAAAGAAAAGATACCTTTTGAAAGACACTGTGGAATTTATTCAGTGACACTACAGTACATTTCGCTACCTCAGACATTTTGACTATAAATATATTCTACGCACAGCAACTTCAACGTAAACTACTAGCGATTGTAACGGGGTTTCAGCGGCAAACTGCAGGGAACTGCACGATTGCTTCCTACCCACAAAATCACATTTCCATAGATTATTTTCAGGAGCATTGTAATGGTAAAGTGGATGGAATTTCGCCCTTCTGCATCCAGAACAGCAGTTCAAATCCAATCTGAAATGCTTAGCGAAGAGAGTTTAATGCCTCAGCTTTGCCTTAGAGGGAGACTAAATGTGCATAAAATTACCAGGCATAATCTCTCTTAACAGGATTATAAACCCTTACAACAGGCAAATCCAGTCAGAGTGCAACTTCCCTTTGTGTAAAGATGCCCTATTTCCCCCTAAATATCTGCTCTTCGTTCTTCCAGCATTTAAACTCTACGTGAAATGAAAAAGGCTCACCCCGGTTAGGAAGAACCCGGCTCTGAGGAACTGCACCGACACGGACCCACCAAAGCCTTTATGGGGCACACACCCCAACTCCAGCGCTCACCTAACGGGGTTTAAGCCCAAATACGTCCAGCAGCAGAGCCCAGGCATGACTGGGGGGGACAGAACCCACCCCAGAGACCGATGGGCTTTGGTGTGAGGGGGCTGCCGAGGGCTCGGCGTCCCCACAGCAACGGGCTTTGCTGGTGAGGAGCTCTGGGAACGTTCACGTGGCTGTGGACCCAGGCCTGCTGGTCAAGTATCAGTCAGCTGTCTGCCCTCAGCTTCAAAGCCACGGCAAAGTGGGTGAGACTGGATTTTGAAACACGTAACTTATTGCTAGCTCCACACACACAGGTACAACCGCACACAGACGCACCAGTAAACACAATCAGAGAATCACTGACTGGTTTGGGTGGGAAGGGACCTTTGAAGCTCATCTGGTGCAACCCCCCTGCAGGGAGCAGGGACATCTACAACTAGAGCAGGTTGCTCAGAGCCCCATCCAACCTCCCCTGGGATGGGGCCAGGGATGGGGCAGCGATCACCTCTCGGGGCACCCTGGGCCAGGCTCTCACCACCCTCAGTATCAATGATTTCCTTCTCTCTGCTCTAAATCTCCCTCTTTTAGTTTCAACCCGGCCCCCCTTGTCCTGTCCCAACAGGCCCTGCTCAAAAGTCCATCCCCATCTTTCTGACAGGCCCCTGGAAGCCCTGACAGGCTCCCAGAAGATCTCTGTGGAGCCTTCTCCTCTCCAGGCTGCACAAGCCCAACTCTCCCAGCCTGGCCTCCCAGCAGAGGGTTCCAGCCCTCTGGAAGATGATTACAAGGTCTGTCCGTAAATGACTTGGTCACAAAACGAACGTCTCCCCGTTATTTTATTTAGGAAAGGGCTGGTGAGGAATCCTGGGAAGATCCAATACTCAGCTTTCAGATCAGGCACCGGCCTCTGTCCCTGGAATCTGTGCCAGGGCAGCATTTCCATCATCCACACTCCTGCCCACCTACAGCTCAGCTTTCCTGAGAGCTCCCGCCTGTGGAGACAGCCTGGAGCAAACCCTGACGATACCAACCAAGCTCACAGACTTCTTCAAAAAAACAAGTCAACGGGAACAAAGCAGTTCATGTGCAACGCAGGAGAACTCTGGAACAGGGGCTTCCCACCCACAGCAGATCCTGAATCGCTCTGGAATTCCTCAGATCTCCCTTGAGTAGCTTTCCTATGTCCTACACACAACAGAAATTGGTTGAAGCACCCCCTGCTTGCTAGGGAATCGCCACGTTCCGTTGCGGATCGGGGCCGGTGTGACGCTGAGGATGGTGCCGTCCTGCACAGACCTGCTGCCACGGTGGCCCTGGACACAGCCCGGGCACTACGGAGACCTCCCTGACCCTCCACCTCAACAAATCCAGGCAATTTGTCCGCTCTGCAATTGCACAGCTTCTCCTGCCAGAGCTGACCATCACTGCCCTCAGAATAAAAAGCAGTTTAGCAATAAACTGAGACCAGACCCTGAGTTTACTGACACTTCATGGCTATTTTTTCTCCCTGTGCTCTCAGCACAGTTAATTAAGCATCTGTCGTGTGGACAGGGCTAAACCCACCCGGCTTTCAAAGCTGCTTTACTGCCCATGGCCTGGCTGGGTTTGTGCCCCCTGAGCTACGCCACGAGCCAGTGGAGCAGATGGGGGCGGCCGGGTGGTGTGACCCTCTGCATGGCTGGTGTCGTTCAAGTTAAATACCATCTAGTACGGGGAGCACCAAATAAAGCTGAGCCTAAAACCTTTCTTAATTGAACTGGTGTTGGAATATGGCCNCGATTCTTGATTATGTAGCAACCCTCTTATGTGTCACTGAGGTGAGGAGTGCCACTTGTTTCAGAGGAATAAAATCATCCCCACTCCTCTGCCTGCAGGAGAAACCCTCAACTTCTGCCTCCTCTCCTTCTTCTTCCTCCTTTCATTTCTTTCCCTGGAGGAAGATCAGGCAGGACAGGGCTCTGAGCAACCCGCTCTAGTTGCAGATGTTCCTGCTCAGCGCAGAGCAGTTGGACTCGATGCCCTTTAAACGTCCTTTCCCACCCAAACCAGTTTGTGATTCTAAGATGCGACACTCTCTGCTTGAATGGTACAAAATTTCCTATTTTTGCCAAGATTCAGTCTTAAGCCCTTTTCGAACGATGCAACTGAACTGTACCGACAGATCTGGATTCTCCTGAAGTGTCATCAGCAACTCTTCATGACAAACAAAGTGTTTATGACTAAAAAAACAAAAATCTCTGCAGAGCTCTCACCATAAAACCAGCTGGAGCAGTAATTCTGGAAAGAGGAAAGGCTTCCTACAGGTTTTTTCTCAGCTTTCTGCCTCTTAGCTGGATTTTGCCTACTTGGAGTCACACTGACAACTACAATAACAAGTCATAATTAACTCTAGTCATCAAATCATAGAGTGGTTTGGGTTGGAAGGGACCTTTAAAAGCCACCTAGTCCAACCCCCATATATATAGATATTGCTATTTTAAAGTATTTTCCGAATATTCATTCTCAGAGTAATAAATTCTCAGAATTTAAAACCATGGTTACGGAATTTTGCTCTGGCTTTGCTTCTTCAGTTTTATTCTCCAACAATAACTGGATATTATGGATTCACACATATCATTATAAGCATCATAAGATTTTTATGCACTCTCCACACTGAATTGTACCTTCCACAGGCCTCACACTTCCGATCATTATTCTCAGCTTGGCAGGGTCAGGGGATAATGTCTTCTCACAAATAAAATTTACAAGTAAACCTTATGCTGCTGCTGTTCAAAATCACAGAAATCCTAAAGCTAAAGCTAACAGGATTCTGACATCTCTTCCTTCCCACAGCACAGTCAACGGAGAGCGGGGAGTTTTCCATAAGAAAAAAAACCAACAAAAAAAGTAGATTGGCAAAACATAAGGAGCCACTTGGCTTTGTTTGAGAGGCACAGGAAGATTCAGACCCACCCTTTAGCTGGGATACTGAGATCGCACCACCGACACCTGGCTGGCCTCCAAATCTCTTCCAGTTTAATCCCTGCCATAAACCCTCCAAACTGAAGACTGCAGCCACCACTCAAACCCACTTCTCATTTTATTTTAGCCATAACCCTCTGCTTCTCGTTTCTGTAATCACTAGCAGCAAGCTAACAGGATTCTCACTCCTCTTCCTGCACCTCTGGCTTCCTGCTAAGAGGAGCTGCACGACCCGAAGGCAAACGTGGGTTTGCTGCATCCCACCCATCCCTCCAACACAGCCGGGAAGGGAACACGCCGAGGGGCTGGCTCCGAGACGCTCCCGAGGGGATCCGGCCTCTGCCACAGCCAGGGATGCTCAGGTCAGGTCAGGTGGGGTCCCCCCAGGCTGGCTGCTCCCCAAAGCCACGGGATGTGATGTCACCTCACCCCCCTGTCCTGCACATCCGCTCAAAGGGGTCCCACGGTCACAGCGGCGACGTCGCTAACGAACGAGACGGCTTTACACCAGTTCCCGACACCGCTGCCCATCAGCCAGGCAGCACTAATTGCAGTCAACTCTAAATTTAATCAGCCACAACGAGAAGATAAATAAAATATGTTCCTCGTATCTGATCTTGTCTTTTCCCCCTCAATAACTAATTTATACTTGAGAAGAGGTTTTCTGGAACAAGATGTATTTTGGTTTTTTTAAGTATTTGTAATACTAGCCTGGAGTGGCTTCAGCATAAAAAAATCCAGGGCAAGCGTGGAAAAACCCACAGAAATGTGCCGTGGAGAGACTGCAACTTCCCAGCACTGCAACACTTGATGTTTTTCACACGGTAGAATTAAGACGACAAGATGTTTGTGACCCGATCTTAGCACAGACAAGCTTTCTCTTGCCACAGGCAAAATCAGGGAAGGAGAAATGAGTTCGCTCAAAGACAAAGGATGTTCTGAAAAGTACAAATGTGCAGGGATTTTTCAGTGGAAGAAGACGACCCAGAAGTGTAGCGAGGCCATCAGCTTGAGCTGGCACTACCCAGGAAGATTTACAGCTATCCCAGAATCCCTGTTCTGCCCATTCCCAGCTCCACACACACCCACCAGCTCATCTGCAGGAAGCTGGAGCTTTAAACTCCACCTCTGCGTGGGGCGACTGTTCAGGTTTTGCTCCCAGAGAGCCCTCCGGGAACAGAAACAGGCTTTGCGCTCCAAACAGCACATTTTGACAGGGTCTCATCATTACAAAGGCTACAAAGCTTCTGCTACTCAGACGAAAGAAAATCCTTATATATCCCTCACGTGAGAACCTGAGGGTGGCTGAACCTTCAGGGTAAGGAACGCACCCCTAAAGCAACTCCTGGAAGCCCCTGCAAGCTCCGCAGCTCACCTGCAGGCAAAGCCACCGTTCAGATTTGAATTCTGCCGCGACACCTGCAGAAATACCTTTCAATTGATTCCAGTGAACCTCACTGGATTAGGCACTTATCTTGACAAGTTCTGTCTCCAGGAATAATCTTTTCTTCAGGGTTTCCTTCTAAATGTCCCCTTCCTGTTCTCTCCTTCACAGTTTCAGCCCCAGCAAAGTCATCTCACCAACTGAAAGCCCTCGATGTTACTCTTGCTTCTGAGCACTGAACATGTGAAAAAACTCCAAGCACACTAAAAAAACCCCACAACTAAGAACTCCCAGTATCTGATGACCACCAACTTCTGCCGTCTCTTCCCCCAGGATGGAGAGTCCCGAGGAAGTGGCACGACCTGCTACTCCAACGCCAGGACAACTCCTCCTCGTTCCCGCTGCCCACCTTCACCTACCACCTTTACACTGGGAGAGTTTGCACACGAGAAAGGCTTTTTCCTACCTTCACAAACCTGGGATTCTTTGGGGAAGAGTTACCACTTTAGGCTATTCTGGGAGAGGTTACGGCGTCACGGGGTTAGCTGACCCAAGATTAAACTAGGTAAGAGAAGAAGAAAATGAGAACAAGAGAAGGGATGTCAGGCTGGAGTTAAGAACCAGGAGAAGCAAGTAAGGGGCCAAAGAGGTGAAGAGCAGCATGTGAGGAGCAGAAGCAGCATCTCCACCCAGATCTGGGATCAGAAGCTGACCTGCCCACGGCACAGCACCGCTAATCGGTATGAGAGGCACCTACAAACGAATCCCCACCGCTCTGCTGGCTAAAAACAGGGCAAGCAAGCTAACTTTTCTAATGGATGTGGTGAGAAAACTCTTTTGCAGCTTCGCTGCATGACAATTAGCTGTGGGGTTTTAATGTCAGAGCCATGGAATTCATTAACCTTTCTCCACAAATATCTAGAGAGTCCGGCAAAGGCAGAGACTTTGACTCAAATACCTCACCCGGGAATTTCACAGCTCCTTTAACTGAGAGAATCAGGCACCACCTCCTGAGAGCGCAGCACCTTCGGCCTGCAACTTCCCTGGGGTCAATGGTCACCGTGCAGGTGACGGCTGGACCCCGCTCATCGCGGCTGGTGAGCTCCCAGCAGCCAGTTATCCTGAATTTTGCCCTAAAAAGGCTGCTATGGTAACACGAACGATGCACAAACAATCGACCGTATATACAAAATAAGTCATAGTTTGAAAACAGGTGCAAGAGCATCTTAAAGCTATGAAGCAAAGCTAGGAATTTATCCATGTTATGGAGGACTAATCGAAGTTATCAATATATGGGGGATCATCAGTATGTGGAAGACGAAATATTTTGAGTACTTTCGTCAGCTGGGTGGATTTTTACTGCAACAAGAAGCAGAACTGGAGCACAATGGTTGCAATCACGCAAACGTGAGCAGAGCCACGTTAAGTCCACGATGTCTGTATTCTAGGCCTAATTCCCTGATAAAAATGGTGAATAAAGACATATTCCATCTCCTGAGATAACATTACAGAACGGGGAAAGCAGCACGGAGCCAAAAAAACACACTCACCGATTCAATTCTAAATTTTTGGCCTGGGTTAGGCTTTGGGTTATTTTCACCCATCCTGTTTTTTGAATGCTTGGATGGCAGCGGCTGCCAAAGCCATTCTTAAGTTTTCCCTCTTTGGATGGAGGATTGGTGCCCGTGCCTCTGACACCTGAGGACTGCGTTCGGAAAGCATCTGGCAATACCAGCCGGCACCGATGGTTTAGCAAATACAGATTCCCACAGGAAAGTCGTTAGACCCGGGGCAGCTCCACGGCTCGTTGTGTTGCTGAGTCCTCTCCCAAGGGGTAAAAGGGAAAATGAAAGAGAGAGCACCTTCTTCTGACACTTTGGTGTTAGGTCAGCACAATTCCACACCCTCAGAGCCACCTCTTGACTCGAACACACTGGTGTAAGGGATAATTATGGGACACATGGCACTTGGTATCAACTCTTCCACCCACGCTCTGCTCACTAACACCCACCTCGCCAGAAGAATCCCCAAAAGACCAAGTAATCCCAGGAGGAGGGGAAAAAAAACAAACCAAAACCCAGCTATTTTTTTGGTTTAAGTAAATTGAAGAGTGACTTCCATGTCTGGTTCTGGATTAAGTACTACTCCACTGCAAGATAAGGAAAGGAGAGCTGGGATTTGCATGCCCTTGATAACTCCCTGTGCCTGCGGATTGACTTGGCACAGGATTGATGGGACAACCAGAGCTCTGGGAGCTTCCTGGGGCTCAGCAGCTCCTTAGGATCATTAACTCGAGCGATCTGAACGCACGTCTCGGCTTTAACCAAAGAGCAGCTGGCAGGCCTCCCAGATGAGTGATAATATTTCAGCATTATGAGAAAAAAACCAGTCCTCTCGACCCCAAAAATAGCTTCTGTTACAGGCAGGGTCTGCTCCAGCTCCTGGGCACCCTGCTTGCTTCCCCAGGAACAAAACCTACAAAACTCAGCCCTTCCTTCACTCCAGGCTCTGAAGGACAAACAAGTGTGGCAGTTTTCCAGCAGCAGGAACCCTGAAAGGCTGGTCTTTGCCCACCACTGCCTTACCTGGGGAGGGGAGGGGGGCGTTTTGCAAAGCTGGGCCTCTATCCCTGAGTTGTCTCTCCCTTTATCTGCCTGTTGCGCACAATCGGGGAATGCAGGACTCCAATTCTCTCCACTTCATCATCTCTCTCAGACAGGTTTGAAACCATTACATCCACTTGTGAAAGCTTTCAGGCTTTTTTTTTTTCTTCTATTTCTTTTTTTTTTTTTTTTTTTTTTAAATTTTCTCATAAAAACCACAGAAGCTATTAGAGCTGAGCACGTCACCCCCTGAAAGCAATTTATTCCATTTGCTCTTTTTCGGCTTCATTTCAGATTTTTTTTTTTTTTT
>VWZK01006486.1:96527-107836 GCA_013396935.1 Baryphthengus martii | reverse complement strand
TTTTTTTTTTTTTTTTTTTTTTTTTTTTTTTTTTTTTAAATCTTCTCATAAAGACCACAGAAGCTATTAGAGCTGAGCACGTCACCCACTGCAAGCAATTTATTCCATTTGCTCTGTTTCGGCTTCATTTCAGATTTTTTTCTTTTTTTTTCCTAGAGGTTTTGTTACAGTCGGTGGTTTGAGCAATTAAATGAAAGAGGTCGGGAGCGATGGCGGGAGTTGAGGGCACACTCTCAGATCGTTTTTGACTCGGTGTGCACAGTCATCAATTTTAGTTTCTCGGCAATAAACACGATTTTTAAGTGCAAATCATCATAACCCGATACTTGGGGCTCAGTGTTCAGTGTGTTTGAGAAATATGTCCTAATATTTGTCTGAAATGATGAAAAAACAGGAATATTTGTGAGCACGAGGTCAAAAAGAAAACAGAGAGGGAACTTAAAGAGCAGGTGATGTTCTGAGTCACCGAATGTCAAAAAGAAGGCAGAAAATGAGTTTTCTCAGCTCTAATAACTACGTGGTGGCACTAAAGACAGGTTAGATCTGGGGGTCTTCTCTACTCTGAAGAGCGTGCGGCAATTCCCTGACACGTGTCCTCGGATGCTGCGGCAACATCTGAGGCACCAAGCCTTATTTTCTACATAAACAAGTCCAGGGTAGAGTCAAACAGCACAGGGCTCGTGATTCACCCTCCTTACCTGACAGGCAAGGTCCTGTCCCCTTTCCTCCTGTCCATCTCCCTCTGGGGAACCGGGTACCAGCGGAAGTTCAGTTTCCAGTTAAACCCCCCGTAAGTCATGTCGGAGCCGGCCATGTATTCAAACGTGTCGTCGCTGATCACGTCAATGATTGGGCAGACAACGGTTCTCCTGTAGGGAAACAAGGGGCTTTTTTAAAAAAAAGCATTTTTTTCCTGTTCACGTGCAGAATATTGCGCTTGTTTTGAGGCTCCTCTGAGTAAAACCCCATTTGCCACCACCCCACGCAGGGCTCTGCCAGCAACAAGGCACTGTAAAATTCCCCTCTCCTGCTGTCTGTGGCCTTCAGGACACAGGGATCCCTTGCAATTTCTCCTCCTTCTTCCTTATGTGACACGCGGATTTCCTGGCAGTGTTGGGACAAACACCACAGAGGCTGGAGAGGTGGGCCTGTGGGAACCTCGTGAAGTTCAAGGAGTGCAAGTGCAAGATCCTGCCCCTGCATCGGTATCAGCCCAGGCTGAGGGTGAAGGGATGGAGAGAGCCCTGCCGAGAAGGACTTGGAGATGCTGGGGGTGAGGAGCTGGAGCTGAGCCAGCCCTGTGTACTCGCAGCCCAGCAGCCCCTGGCCCCCTGGGCTCATCCCCAGCAGCATGGGCAGCAGGGCCAGGGGGGGATCCTGCCCCTCTGCTCCCAGGGCTCTGGGGAGACCCTCCCAGCAGGGCTGGGCCCAGCTCTGGAGTCCTCATCCCAGCAGAGACAGGGAGCTGTTGGAGCGGGGCCAGAGCAGCCCCAGCAATGCTGGGAGGGCTGGAACCCTCTGCTGGGAGGCCAGGCTGGGAGAGTTGGGCTTGTGCAGCCTGGAGAAGAGAAGGCTCCGCAGAGACCTTCTGGGGGCCTGTCAGGGCTTGAAGGGGCCTGTCAGAAAGATGGGGACAGGATTTTTGAAGGGCTTGTAGTAACAGGACTGAGGGGTGATGCCTTCAAATTGGCAGAGGGGAGATTTAGATTAGATATTAGGAAGAAGTTCTTCAGTCTGAGGGTGGTGAGAGTCTAGCACAGGTTGCCCAGGGAAGCTGTGGATGCCTCATCCCTGGATGTGTTCAAGATCAGGTTGGATGAGGCTCTGAGCAACCTGCTCTAGTGGGAGGTGTCCCTGCCCATGGCAGGGGGGTTGGAACTGGATGATCTTTAAGTTCCCTTCCAATCCAATTCGTTCTGTGATTCCCTGAGTTTTGATGATGGCTGAAGCACGCTGTCAGAAAGATGGGAGGGGGAAAGAAAGCAGAAGGGCTGGAAAAAAGAAATGAGGAGGGAGAAAGAAAGGAGAGGGAGGGAGAAAGAAGGCGGGGGGTGGGGTGCGGAGAAAGGGAGAGGGAGAATGAAAGAGGAAAAGGAGGGAGAAAAACAGGAAAAAGGCGGGGGAAATGATAAAAAGAGGGCAAAAAAGGGGAGAATAGAGGGAAAATGGAGGAGGAAAAAGGGAAAACAAGCAAATTTTAGAGTGTACAGGAGGCCTCACAGATAAAAAAAGTTGTGCCTGGTAAAAAGAAGGGAGAAAGATGTGACATGAGGGAAGGGGATGCTCAACCCTGGCGACAGTGAATGGCCCAAGTTCCTGTCGTCACTGGCATCATTATTCTTACCGTCAGCAACAGAAATTCTGCTGTAAGAATCAAAAGATTTTACAGATTTATATTTAGATAAACATGCATTTCTATACATGTGATCTATTTTTAGGGTATAGATCAGACATTTCTATACATGTGATCTATTTTTAGGATATAGATCAGATATTTTTATATATTTATTTACGCTTTTACTTATTTAAAAAGTCACTTTTGATACAAATATTAGAGAATATCTTCCTGATAAATTTAAAAAAAACGTAAACCTGCACGTTCAGCTGAATGAATTGTTTCCATGGCTATTTTTTTTAGCATCAGGGTGACCCTGAGGCAGGGCCTGGGGGCAGGGGAGCCCCCTCCCCTTACCTGTCCTCCTTGATTCGGGCCAGCAGCGGCTCCAGCCAGCCCAGGGTGCACTCGCAGTGGGCGTCCAGGAAGGTGATCACCTGCCCTTTGGAAGCTGCGGCCCCTCGGAGCCGGGCGCGGATCAGCCCCGATCTCTGCTCCATCCGGATGATCTTTATGGAGACCTCCAGATTTTTCACGTAATTCTCTAAGGAGGCCTTCAAAAATTCTGCCAGGGATAATTGGAAAACAAAAATTAAAATAAAATAAAACAGAGGAAAACCATTCTTTTTTAGGTAGGTTCAGCAACTGCCAAGGACTCCGAATGGAACCGCGGGGTTCGTGCGTCACGCTCGGCTCTCCGAGGGCTGCTGGGCATGAGCGCTGATGGGACATGGGAAATGCAGTGTGACATCTTCAGAGGTGTTCTCAGAGGGCTGAGCTGGGGAGGGTCACCCTGGCACTGGGGTGACAGCCCCAATATACAGCCCCTGTAGCCACCAGTATCTGCTGGAGCAGCTCAGGAAAATAGCACAGAAACCTGAAATCAGATTTTAAAATCGGAGAATCATTTTGGTTGAAAGAGACCTTCAAGATCATCAAGTCCAAGCACTGCCCCATCCCTGCCAGGGCACCACTGACTCTTGTCCCTCAGTACCACATCTCCACGCCTTGGAAACCCCTCCAGGGATCAGGGGGACTCCAGCCCTGCCCTGGGCAGCCTGGACAACCCTTCACAACCACGTAGCAGTAACAAGAGTTGCCAGCAGAGTGCAGATTAAATACCATAAAGAATCTTGATCAATTCCCTTGAAATAACCCAGCAACTGACAGGTGAGGACCAAACAGTTACAGGACAAGAGGTGATAGTTTGAAACTAAAAGAGGAAGATGTAGATGAAAGAGAAGGAAGAAAGTTTTGCTGCTGAGGGTGGTGAGAGCCTGGCCCAGGTTGCCCCAAGAGGTGGTCACTGCCCCATCCCTGGCCCCATTCCAGAGGAGGTTGGATGGGGCTCTGAGCAACCTGCTCGAGTTGCAGATGTCCCTGCTCCCTGCAGGGAGGTTGGATCTACATGACTTTGAGAGGTCCCTTCTCAACCTAAACCACTCTACAATTCTATGAACACGCCAACCTTTGTCCCCATTCCTCTCTCTGTGTCCTTCAGCTCTGCCCGTACCTGCTGGAGTCCATTTGCCAGCAGCCCCAGCAGCGATGGGAGATGCCCAGTGAGAGGCACAGGTCCAGCTCGGCCCTGGCAAAGGCAGCCACGCTTCACAACCCTATCTGCAGGACCCTCAAAGCTACATCTTCTCACAGAATGGGACTCCTCTCTCCCAAACCCACCTCTCTCGCTGGCGTCGTCCACCAGGATGATCTCGGACAGCAGGCGGTGCGGCGAGCGGTTGATAACGCTGTAGACTGTCCGAAGCAGGGTGCTCCAGGCTTCGTTGTGGAACACGATAACTACGCTTGTGTTGGGCAGCTCATCAGGGTAGACCTTTGTCTTGCACCTGCCAGAAAACACAGAATAAAACCAGAAGGGGAGTTAATCTTTAAGAAAACCTTAACGAGCTCTACCAGTGGGACAGCCTGGAACAGGGGCTTGGAGCCTGTTGAGCAGGATACATCTCAAACCAGTTACTGATCTCTTCAAGCTCGCAAGTCAGAAGCCTGAAGGCAGGAGAAATTTCAGATCCTCTTTTCTTGCTAAGAAAACATGTGAGAGTATCCAGAGATCATGCACCACGGCATCCACAGCTCTCTCGGACTCCAGCTCTCCTTGCTCCCTCTTGGTAGACCAAGACATCAGCTTCCAGCAGCCTCAGCATCAACGTGTCCTGACGGGGCAAACAAAAACCTCTTGGGTGCGTGCAGGATGTGGGGCAATTCATAGAAAATAAAGTGTATTGAGTGGTTGGAGTGCAGCCAAATAAGCCTTTCATGGTGAGAAATCCCCAGTTCGATGGTTTGAAGCCTCTGGTGAAAACCCATCTCTGGTGATTTCTCAAAAAGAAAGAAAAAAAAGACTATTTGGGATGTAATGTGAATTAAAAATAAAATACACAAACAAAAAATTACTGGTTTTAATCTAGATGCTCATTCAATGGAAGAATGAGAGGTCAAAAATCCCACATACTTTCGGAAAATGTAAAAATTACGGAAAAGAACAAGAGGTCAATAATTTCACCTGTTTGGGGGAAATGTAGAAATTAAGGCAAAGCGAGCAACAGATACAACCGTGGCTGATTCTGTGGAAGCAAATTAAAGCTACTCCAAAAGACAACCCAAAATTCTGTGTATTTATTCCAGATCTTGGACACACTCCAAAAATACCAAGCCGCCCCCAGGTTGCTTTCACCACACATGAAGTGACATCACTTGAGCACACCTGAGAACAGATTCTCAAGCACTGTGATTTGAAATTCACGTGCCCATTTTAAAAAACTGTTTTGCCGCTGTAGGATTTTCTGGCTCTCCTGTCACCACCACGACCCTGGCGCGTACGTACGTGTCTTCAGCGGCCGCACACATGCACATACGCACGCACACGTGGCTGCAGGGAACTGTAGGGAAATCAAGAAGAAATGATGTATAGTTTCTATAGCGCCGCTCCTTTCAGTACCACAAATTTAAAGCTTCCCTAAAAAATTCTACACCAGTGAGTTCTTTGTTGGAAGGTAGGAAGGGACCTTAAATATCATCCAGTTCCAACCCCCCTGCCATGGGCAGGGACACCTCCCACTAGAGCAAGTTGCTCAGAGCCCCATCCAGCCTGGCCTTGAACCCTTCCAGGGATGGGGCATCCAGAGCTTCCCTGGGCAACCTGTGCTAGCTTCCTAGAGAGGTGGTGGGTGCCCCAAGCCTGGCAGAGGACTGGACAACGCCCTGTATAACACAGAACCATCATTTTGCTTGGAACAGACCTTTTAGATCATCAAGTCCAACTATTAACACGCTTTAACTTGCTCAGCCCTGAACTGGTCAGACAGTTGGGCTAGAGGGTAATTGTAGGTCCCTTCCAGTTGAAATAAGTCTATTTCATTCAGGACCGAATATTTTAAAAGCAACTGCTCTGGAGCTGGCGAACCGGACACAGACAAAAGTCTTCAGAGCTTGTTAACTGGTGAGCGCGTGTGCACCACGGCTGACTCTGGGATGCTGCTGAGGCCAGAACCACCGCTCCCACGGTGGAAGCTTTTAGTGCTTGAATTAAAAAACAACGGCACCTCTCCACGGGGAACCTGCCACGTTAAAGACGGTGAAGATGAAGTAAGGAGACAAGGAGATACTTAGACTGAAAGAGCGACTGGAGCGAGGCTGAGGCTGCTCTGGGTGGGAAGGTTTTGCTCTTACCAACCGGCCTTTGTTCTTTGGCAGGAGCGAGACAGTGATCAGTTCTCACTAAACTTGCTCAAAATGATTTTCATGAGTACTCTGCTTCCCTTTAAAAGCTAAACAAGAAAGATCAGTAGTAAAGCAACCGCACAACGGGTGTGCAACCACCGCCCTTGCTCTTAGAAGTCATTCCCATGGCCAAGTACCAGACGGGCCGTGGAAAACCATCACGAGCCCTACAAACTTGAGTACTTTGTACCCTGCCCCTCACGTGGCCACGCTCCCAACACGATGCTCATTCCACCTGCTCACAGGCCGAGTCCCCTCTCACAGATGCCCCTCTACCCAACTGAGTGTCCGACGCCCATCTTGCCCTCTCAGAACGCCTCTCAGGGCGCTTCAGCCCCCGAGGGATGGGCACGGCCAACGCCCTAAGAGCACTCCAGAGAAAAACCTTTCCCATCCCTTTGCCGACCCGACGGCGGTGACTCAACGCTGCGTTTTCTCCTCATTCTGAATTACACCACGCGCTGAAGAAGCGATAAATAAGTCACGTGCTCCCCACACGCTATCAAAGCCAAGGGCTCCCCAACGACCCCCCCGTGCTATTTACAATGCACGCTGATTGTTCCGCACGCCGACGCTGGAATCCCTTCCCCACACAAACACCGGCTCTCCTCGTGCGCTCATCAGAAGCTGCTTTATGAATACGCATGAGGTAAATACAGCTGTTTAAATCACAGAAAAAAACCACATTTTCCAAGATCGATAACACAGAAAGAGAGCAGGGCTCTATCTGTTTCCCATCCTTCCCATCGGCCGTGGGCAAATTCGGAGCACAGAGGGTTGTGCTTGGATTTGATCGTTTCCACAATGGTGTTGAAGCTCCCAGGGCAGCGGCTCAAGGCAAAAGATCAGGCATGAAAGTATTTAGAGGGGAAAAAAAAGGAGACTGTAACTATCACGCACAATTTACTATGTGGCATTTTTTTTATACGATGCATGTGGGGACAGAACGGTGTTAAACAGTTGTGGTTTATATGACTTGAGGGATTTTCACGATTATTTAGCCATTATCTTTTAGTGCTTCGTGAAAACGCCAAAGATGGAGAAAAGGCTGGGAACGCAGCTCACCGGGATGGTTCTTCTGTGGGACTAGATTTACTCTACACTCCAGTGCTCACTGGGCACAACAGAGGGGTTGGGTCAGGATACCCTGAAGGGATCCCAAAGTATCCTGAAAGGATCCCAAATTGAATATACAGATGCAGTGATGGGGTTGGGCTCTTCTCCCAACGAACAAGCACCAGGACAAGAGGAACCGGCCTCAAGTTGTCCCAGGGGAGGGTGAGGTTGGAGCTGAGGAACAATTTCTCCAACCCCCTGCAGGGCTGTCCAGGCCTGTGCCAGGCTGCCCAGGGCAGGGCTGGAGTCCCCCTGATCCCTGGAGGGGTTTCCAAGGCATGGAGCTGTGGTGCTGAGGGACAGGAGTCAGTGGTGCCCTGGCAGTGCTCAGGTTGGCTCCCTTCTGGGAGTTGTGGAGAGCCAGAAGGTCTCCCCTGAGCCTCCTTTGCTCCAGGCTGAACAAGCCCAGCTCCCTCAGCCGCTCGTCACCACACTCCTGCTCCACACCCTTCCCCGACTTTGCAGCCCTTCTCACGAGTTAATAGACTTAAAAACAAAACCAACCCCCCCCTAAAAAACAACCACAAAATCTGATACTGTTGCAAATCGTTTTGAAAGATGTTCTAGAAAATCCTGATTATTCCAGCAATGTCTACGGAAAAAACTGAAAGCGAACTACGTCCTGCGGGCAGCTTTTGCTACCGATAGCATCTTCTCTTCAAGAGCGTTAAAATATCAATTTCTAAATGATGACAATACCGTTATGAAAATGTATAGAGTAGATATTGATGATTTTTATAACTATAAAACCTTAGAAATAAAGTATTCCCCGAAGAAAATAAGTTTTCAATTACTCCAGGTGATCAGGCACACCAGGGAGCATTTTGTTCTGGCCACAACACAAAGCGATCGCTCCACCTTGATGATTTTTCAGGTGTTCACAAAACGAACGACGCAGGATAAGAACATCGGTGATTAAGTAACTCCCCAAGAAAATTTGTCTTAGAAGCTCTGCAGACAGCGCCGGGGACTCACCCGTCTAATCTCACGTCGGGCAAACTTCGGTTCAGGGCAATCAAGTCACTGGCCATCAGGTTAAACTGGTTGATTTTGAACAGCTCCTTCATCTTCTCCTGGTCATCCTTCGGGATGAGCACGGCCTTGCCCATCTCTCCGGGTCCTTCTTGGTTTCGCGAAATAACAGCTGGAACACAAGAGAGCAACATCCCACTTTTAGCACCTGGGCGGCAGTTTCGATCCTCGCCAACAGGGCTCCGCCATTTCTGGGGTTCAACGAGGAATTTTTAAAAAAAGCCAACACACCACAATTTTCTCTAAGCTCCACCGTGAGGTTTCACCTCTATCTCAACCCTAATTTATATCTAGACCCTTTCTAAGATACTAAAACCCCCCAAATTCGTTCGCTTGCAGCTTTGGGCTGTAGTCACGATGACAGTAAATGACCCTTCTCAAGAGATGTGCACTGGGACTACAGAGCGTGGCACCGGATTCTCACAGAGATTCCACAGAGAGAAAAAGGTTGGAAAAGACCTTTATAGCTACTGAAAATACTTGAAGAACGTGTAGATGAAACTAATTGTAATCAAATTCTTTTATTTTTTATTTAGTTTTAACTACCAGGCATGTGATAGTATAATTGCAGTTATGTAAGGAAATCAATCAATCACTCCTCAGGGACAAAAAGAAAATTAAAAAAAAAATCCTGAAAAAATTGAAAATAGTCCTGAATACTGAAAAAAAAACCAAACCAAACCACTGAAAAAATCCCAACCCTGACAGAGGATTTTTTACATATTACAAACACCTAGTTTTGAGAAATATTTGCACAATCAGTTTTGAATTTTAAGGGAAATTACAGTATCATCTCACACCAGCACAGAAATTTGGCCTCTGCAGTTGTGGTTTATGCTTCAGTTGAGCAAAGAACATTTTACAGCATTATAGACATTTTCTTAATCCCTCCCTTTGATCAGCAGCAGCACCTGTACGTGCTCCACCAGGAAGACAGGATTAGCTCTCGCTGGCGTCACGTGCGAAGATCAAGTTGGCATCAGAGAGACACTTAAATCCCAACCGTGCTGACTCGGAATCCCTCTCCGGCCGGTGCGATTGCCCAGAGGTGACAGGCTCGGCGGCTCACGTCTATCGGAGTCGGCAGCATCATCCCCGCAGCTAAACCCGCTGTGGCACCAGCCCCAGCGCTGAAAGGAGGCTTGAAATGCTCCAAGACACCTTTTTTTCGTGTCTGAGGAGAGCTGCTGATTCCTTTTACCTGGCTCTGGGGAAAGAATTAATGCCCCACTGCTATGGATAGAATCAGAGAACTGTTTTGGTTGGAAGAGACCTTCAAGCTGATGGAGTCCCAGCGCTGCCCCATCCCTGCCAGGGCCCCACTGAGCCCTGTCCCTCAGCACCACAGCTCCACGCCTTGGAAACCCCTCCAGGGATCAGGGGGACTCCAGCCCTGCCCTGGGCAGCCTGGCAAAGGCCTGGACAACCCTGCACGGGAAGAAATTCTTCCTCAGCTCCAACCTAAACCTTAAAACACCCGCAGTACATGTGGGTTGTTGTTCTGAGATTTGTTGTTTGGGTTTCTTTTTTAATATTTGCTTTGAAATATTTGCTCTGAAGATAGGAGGTTTCTACAGCTTTTCAAGGAAATCCAGCTGAAACCCAAGCAACCAAATCAGTTACTGACTGATATTCACATCTTGATTCACCTGAGGCAACGGAAGAATTTTCATGAGCTAAACACATAAATAATGGAAAATGAATGCTCTTTAAGACTACTCAAGGGTTGAGCAGAGGTGGACAAAATTAGAAGCAGACTTTGCTCAGCTCCTCAGGAGAGACCTCAGCTAAAGCCAGAGAAGACACAAGCACAAAGACCAGACTTCTACCAACTGAAACCAAAGCCTGGGCTGATCATCCAGCGCACAAATTAAGAAAAACTTGTTTGTCAAGTGACTTACAGCAGAACTAAGGAGAACACAGGAATAAACCAGGTCAACAGCAGAACTGATCAGACTGTCTTCAAGCCTCTTCCAGTTTTCAATGTTACAATTCGTTAAGAAAACCCCAAAACCTTTCTTGTTTTTAATGTCCACCTGGGAAAGGCTTCCACTAAATCACAGGATGACAAATCCCACCCTGGATCAGGACAAAAGTCTGTCTGGCTCAGTACGCTCAGAGCAACCCATAGACCATGGCAGGGAAAGATAAAAAATAATAATTCTTCCTGAGACTCCCCTTTGCTGAGGGGAGGGCTGAGTTCCATAGATGGCCACCAGCCTCTGTCCTCCCTTTTTAAATCTATTTATCCTTGTGACAATGAGCTGCATGAATTCGCACTGTTGGGAGAGAAAAAAAAAAGAAAAAAGCATCCCTTATTTGTTTTGGATTTGCTATCTCCTATTTTCACTGGTTTTTACCTCGGTAGATGTGCTGAATCTCTAATCAACCTCCTCTGCTTATTTGCACCTTTACAAATCCTCAGCTTCTCCTTCTGTACTTACTGCTTTTCCAAGCAGCAGAATTATTTAATTCACTCTCTCCCCACGGAGAGGCCAAAGAGCACCTGAAATCATCCTCCGCTGCCTTTTCTGAACCACCGGTTTCACTCAACGAAAGCCTGGTCTAAATCGAGCACCAAAAATAAAATTTAAAAAAAAATGTTTTTTTTCCTGCAAGTGCTTCTAGCAAAGCAAAGGAGGCTGCTTAATTTGCAGCAGGGCTCTTCTTCTTCTGCAATCAGCTCTGAAGATCTTGAAAGCAAAGCAGCCTACAGCTCTCCGCAGAGTTCGACACCTCGCCACGCTCGGGGAGTTTCCGCAGGAGCCGCTCCGCACAAACGCTTTCCAAAGGAGGCATCTGTGCACTCACCTCCGTTTAATGGTTGCAAGGAAGGAGGAGCAGTGATTCAGCAGTTTCACTTCTTAACTCACTGAAGCAGCTTTCAAATATCTTTTGAAGAGCGCTTTTTTCTTTTTTTTTCTTTTTTTTTTAAATAAAATACGTCTATCAAAAAAACAGCTTTCCCTCCAAGCACAAGAATTAACAGCTCATCTCTTCAATGACCATCTCAGTGCACACGGGGATAATGGGACTGACAGGAATCATGCCCACAAAGCATAAAAAAAAAAAAAAAAAAAAAAAA
>VWZK01006486.1:69142-96486 GCA_013396935.1 Baryphthengus martii | reverse complement strand
TCCAGCGTTCTGCCTGCAGACATTTCTCATTGCCTGTCAGCGGAGATAGGCCTCCTTTGGAAATGGAAACAGCCCCTTCTCCACGAGGGCTTATTAGAAGTGCTGAGGTCTTTGGTGGAATGGAGAATGGAAAGCACAGAATTCAACATAAAGAAAGGGGGGGGGAAGCAGAGCCCAGTAGATTTCAAAACATTCAATTTATTTAACAATTCAGGAAAGGCTCTGCACAGGGGCTGCAGCACAAATCAACACGGCAACACTCGGGAGACACGCGGACTCATCATTCTGCTTTTTTTAGGTTGTTTTTTCACCCCAAATGTTCATCTCCCTTCTTTGTACTTCGGTTTGGAGCAATAAATAACACCATGAGCATCCCAGTATTGCTTTGCAGAGAGCAGGAGAAGCTCTTCTTGGTGGGGGGACACACAGGGTCCTTCCCCTAGAGCTGGGTCACTCCCTGCACACCCATCTGCGGACCACCTTCTCCAGCAGGGCCAGGGTAGGGATCATCCCCTGCACTGGGCACTGAGGAGGCTGCCCCTCCAATCCTGGGGTCAGTTTTGGGCCCCTCACTCCCAGAAGGAGCTGGAGGGGCTGGAGTGTGGCCAGAGAAGGGCAACGGAGCTGGGGAAGGGTCTGGAGCAGGAGCCTGGTGAGGAGCGGCTGAGGGAGCTGGGCTTGTTCAGCCTGGAGCAAAGGAGGCTCAGGGGAGACCTTCTGGCTCTCCACAACTCCCTGAAATTCAGGAGCTTGGAGCCTGGCAGGGTTGGGCTCTGCTCCCATGGAACAAACAAACGATAGGTCGGGAGGATTCTGTGGCTTTCCCTTCCCACATGTCCAGCTCTCTTGAGCCACTCTGCCAGGCCAACAACAGCAGGCAGGACAGGAAGGAGCCGAGCACAGATTTTTCTGAGGTTCCTCTGAGAATGAGATAAGAATGATTGATTTTATGCCTCGTATTAGCAGTGTAGTGAAACAGAAACCAGGGGGATTTAGGAACTGCACTATCCGCAACCTGCATCTGGAACGACCCGGCGCCTGTGCTGCTGGAGGCAGCGGTCAGTTCTGCCCAGCGTCCAGGTCCCAGCTCTGCCCCGTCTCAGAGTCCCAGCTCTGCCCAGCATCAGGGTGCCAGCTCTGCCCAGCGTCCAGGTCCCAGCTCTGCCCCGTCTCAGAGTCCCAGCTCTGCCCAGCATCAGGGTGCCAGCTCTGCCCAGCATCAGGGCGCCAGCTCTGCACTATGTGTGTTGTCAGCGACACTTACCCAAAATCCAGTCAAAGCCCTCGCAGCCTTCACCCCGACTGCAGAAAGCAAAGCACAGTGAAGCTCAGGAACGTTCCTGCTCCATCACCCAAAAGCCACGTCCAATTTCAGAGCCACCAGGCACAGTCCCGCCCCGGTGTGACACACCACAACCTCCATCACCACTGTATTTCACCCCTGTGTCCATCACTCCCTGAATTCCAGCAGCCTCTTACACGCTGCTACACAGAAGGCTGGGGGCCTGGGGGGTTCTGGTCGGTTTATTTGGTATTTCAAACATGAATCCTGCACAAATAATTCTCACTTGCATCTCCACAGCGGATATAAAATATTTTATCCCGAATAATTCGTTGCCATAACCTCCATACAGAATCCAATAAACCAAAGGATCAATTCAGGGTCCTTTGCCATTTCCATGATGTATCTCTGCTGCTCAGAGCTACACACAGACGGGTCTTAATCCACCAGATAAAGGATTCTAGTTTTAATTACATGGTAGCAATAAATCCTGTAAAGTTGTCATAAACATCATTAAATAGATCATTTACTTCACTGCCCTTCTCAACGTAAGAGTTCCCCGATCCTGGGGAAAAAAAAAAAAAAGAATGTTGCTTTCCAACACCAGAAGCATCAGAACTCATTGTAACTTCTGTCAGAAATACACTTTTTTCAGCATTTCTGCTACAGATGTTGTCTAGAGAGAGACCAGCCGACGCCGACTGCGCTGCCCATCGCCTGGGGCACAGAGTACAAAGAGGTACAACCGGGTTTGGAGTGAGAGGACAAACTGAACATCACATTTTTAACAAAAATACCATTTAGGGTGGATGTGAATCCCAGAATCCCCACCTGGTGGGGGTGGNCAGGGGGACTCCAGCCCTGCCCTGGGCAGCCTGGCACAGGCCTGGACAACCCTGCAGGGGAAGAAATTCTTCCTCAGCTCCAACCTAAACCTCCCCTGGGGCAACTTGAGGCCGGTTCCTCTTGTTCTGTCCCTTTTTCCTTGGGAGCAGAGCCCAACCCCCCTGGCTCCAAGCTCCTGAATTTCAGGGAGTTGTGAAGAGCCAGAAGGTCTCCCCTGAGCCTCCTTTTCTCCAGGCTGAACAAGCCCAGCTCCCTCAGCCGCTCCTCCCCACAGTCCTGCTCCAGACCCTTCCCCAGCTCCATTGCCCTTCTCTGGCCACGCTCCAGCCCCTCCAGCTCCTGCTGGCAGGACCAGGCTTGCAGTTCTACTAGTCCCTAAAGACCTTTGTCAGACCAGGGTGTGTATGTAAGGTCATGCCGATTTCTCTCACAGCAGTAGTACTCCTTGATTTGGAAAAATTCACCATTACAAGTGAAGCCCAAAACCTTTGAGCAACAAATATAAGATTAAGTGTGACAGTCAAACCAGTCTCCTGCAAAACAAAATTAAGCAGACAGTAATTTCAGGGAATGAAGGGAAGAGGCATTGCATTCCCTTTTTAAACCTTCCCTGACCTCCCTTGGCTGTCACTCCAGGATTTTGGAGCGCCTTCTGAAGCCAAACCGCTACTGACACAGAGTTTTTCTACCTCAGCCTTTTATCCGCTCTCATCAACGGGTTTGCTTTTTTCCACATTTACGAAAAAGGCCGCGTTTAGGAGCTGCCCGATTTGATTTACCGACATCTTCAGTAAATCCTTAGGAAAAGATTCTTTGTGGTTGCCCCCGCAGGGCTGAATAACTCCGTGGTTTTACTCCACCATGCTCTAGCTAAACAAGGCAAAAAAAACTGGAGAGAAAAGCATTTTGAGGTTTTTTTACTGGTTTTGCACAAAGTTCTGCGGGAAAGTCCCCCATTGCCCCGCCTAAGACATACCTGAGGCCGAGCGCTCCCACGTGTACAAGTCCATCTAGTGATGGACAGCAGGATTAATTGCTTTCAGGATAACGACCGCTCGAATCGACACGCAGCCGGGATGCACGCCCAGCATCCTCCATTACCCTAATTGGTCTTTGATACGAGGTAATTATGTCGTGGTTTGGCAGCAGGCATCAATCACTTGCGCACAGAGGCTACGTCCTTTACGCCAGCTCCTGAGGATTAAAGTAGCTTACTTGTAGAATCTTAGAATTAATTGGGCAACGGCTTAAAATTAGGTTGAATTGAAATTTGTTTTGCTTTACTTCGCACGAGTAGCTGGATTTCCTCCAGCCCGAGGTCACACGCGGTGAATTTACGCTGAACTTACTCATGAACTTACACGAAGGGAGACCCTGAGGAAGCTGCAGCCTGTGAGAAGTAAGGTACCACAGCAAGAACTGCATCCTCCAGATAAGAAAAGGAACTACCAGCCTGGAGACAGAGAAAGGGTCCTGAGAGGAACAAGATGACCCCGGACCCAAATATTGCTATTGGACCGAACCATCGTGTGAGGAGAGGGGAACTGAGATTGCCAGGATGTAATTATCCAGGGATTGCTTTGTTCAGGTTTTCCAGGCCACTAGAGCAGGTGGCTCAGAGTCTCATCCAGCCTGGTTTTGAACACTTCCAGGGATGGAGCAGCCACAGCTTCCCTGGGCAACCTGGGCCGGTGTCTCACCACCTTCACAGTCAAGAACGTCTTCCTAAATTCTAATCTAAATCTCCCCTCTTCCAGTTTGAAGCCATCACCTCTCATCCTACCACAATAAGCCGTTGTAAGAAGTCCCTCCCCATCTTTCTGAGCGGCCCCTTGAAGCCCTGACAGGCCCCCAAAAGGTCTCCCTGGGGCCTTTTCTTCTCCAGGCTGAAGAAGCCCAACTCTCCCAGCCCGGCCCCCCCAGCAGAGAGGTTCCTCCTTTATCTACTTACACCATCTCAGGAAGCAGTTTTAACTGTACCCTGTCTGATAATTTAGGAAGATTTTTTTTCCTTCTTTTTCTGCAATTACAGTCTAACAATCCTGACAACAAAAGCGGTAGGAAGATGAAAATACAGAGTGAGAAGCACTAAACTGTCACCAAACACCCGACACTTTCCCTTCTTGTAGGTCTCCTTGGTACAGTAATTCACATTAGCAATTACACTCCCATGCTGGCAGCAGGTTTTAATTATACCTTACAATATTACAAAAGAAATAGGCTATTAACTTCTACTCCTAGAACTGCTGCCTTTTCTCTTCTTTTGTGTTAGAAACGGCCATCTCTCCATCGTGTACAAAAGGCACCTGAAGGTGCTTTTCAGGAAGAGGAGTCCTAACGGCTTTGAAGCTTATTACTTCCTCATCAGATCATTTTTTGCATTTAGTTGACCTTTAAACTGTTCTTTTATCATGATTTTCCTCTTCCTTTGCCATTATTCTCTCTAATTTCAAAAGAGCCTGGGAGCTGCAGAGAATTACAAACATAAGGTAAGTCACAATGGTGCCGAGGGAAAAGTGAGAACGTTTTGTTTGGGAGAGACCTTTAAGATCATGGAGTCCAAGTGTTGCCCCATCCCTGCCAGGGCCCCACTGAGCCCTGTCCCTCAGCACCACATCTCCACGCCTTGGAAACCCCTCCAGGGATCAGGGGGACTCCAGCCCTGCCCTGGGCAGCCTGGCACAGGCCTGGACAACCCTGCACGGGAAGAAATTCTTCCTCAGCTCCAACCTAAACCTCCCCTGGGGCAACTCCAGGCCTGTTTCTTCCTGTCCTGGTGCTCGTTCCTTGGGAGCAGAGCCCGACCCCTCCCTGGCTCCAAGCTCCTGAATTTCAGGGAGTTGTGGAGAGCCAGAAGGTCTCCCTTGAGCCTCCTTTGCTCCAGGCTGAACAAGCCCAGCTCCCTCAGCCGCTCCTCCCCACACTCCTGCTCCAGACCCTTCCCCAGCTCCATTGCCCTTCTCCGGCCACGCTCCAGCCCCTCCAGCTCCTGCTGGGAGAGAGGGGCCAACACCTCACACACAGGGAGATGAAGACAGAGAGCAGCTGACGAGATCCCCGTTCCAGAGATCGTACAACGCTTCCCTTTAACACCAGCATCTTCAAAACCACAACAAAGCAGGAAGTAACATACAAAAAAGTACTATGTGCATTTTCTGTAAGAAAAATTTTCTCTACAGGCGAACTCAGGCTCCCTAGCAATGGCAACTTACAGGAAAGAAAAAACAAACAAACAAACAAACCACCACCACATATATATACTCCAACCACTCAAACGAAAGCAAAAAAAACACTAAAATATACAAACCCCTGACCCAAACAAAACCTACCCCCCTGTTTTGTTTTTGGAGGCACAGAAATGCCCCCAGCACCCTTCTCCTCCCCTCGGTGGGGTGCGGAAGGGAAATGAACGGTCGCAGCTCTGCCTCCGTAACGCAGCAACCTGATTATTCATCCTTCAAAGAAAAGGACTGAGGGATATTTGAAGTACAGCAAATACAACATACAAATCTAAAAGCTTTCTCCAGAGTGTGTATTTCAATTTCATTGCCTTCTTGGGTCGTATAATAAGGATTAAAGCCCCTCACAGGCAGGACTGTTCGGATACCTAAATAATGCAAACTGTCAGATACGGCATCCTTGAGGAAATTAAATTAAATGCTTGAGTGAAACGTTTATCAGGGATACAGATCCTTAACCTTCAAACCAGAAGCAGATCTTTGAGTAGTCAAAACAACCAAAAAGCAGTCAAGAGAAGACTCTTCCTACCTCGTGCCCCTGCTCAGCGCAGGGAGGTTGGACGAGATGACCTTGAAAGGTCCCTTCCCACCCATGACTTTTGCTCACAGCAGCTCCTTTTGATTTCTCCTTCAAAAAGACAACCCCAGCACCTTAACCCTGGTGCACCCCAAGGCCAACACCAGTCCAGAGAGCAACAGGGAGCTGTTGGAGCGGGGCCAGAGGAGGCCCAGCAATGTTGGGAGGCCAGGCTGGGAGAGTTGGGCTTGTTCAGCCTGGAGAAGTGCAGGCTCCAGAGAGACCTTCTGGAGGCCTTTCAGGGCTTCAAGGGGTCTACAGGAAAGCCAGGAAGAGACTTTTCATAAGGGCTTGTAGTGATAAGACAAGAGGTGATGGCTTCAAACTGGAAGAGGGGAAATACAAATCGGAACTGGATAATCTTCAAGGTCCCTTCCAACCCAAACCACTCTGTGATTCCTTGTCCCACGGACCCATCCCACTCAGAACACACGTGTCCCCACAGGGAAGAAACCCCCAACTCCATCGTGATGCCGCTGACAAAACAACCCACAAGCTCCACAAAGCCACCCATCAGCTCTTTGCCTCAGGGCGATTAAGAAGCCACGCAGCACCGCCCACCAGACCTGCCCGGAGCAGAGTCACAGCACATTCGACTCGCAATTATGCCTTCCACCGAGTAGCAAAACGAGGCAAATTGACATTTTATGAAGTTTAAAATAGGATAATTTAACGCAGTTAAATTTTAAGACCATCAGGAGTGGAACCAACTGCTGAACCCGCCGGCGCCGAGTCCCAGTGCACCGTATTTAAGCTTCCGATTTCCACTGGAGTAGCAAATCAGGGAGCCTGCCGCGATATCAAGTCTAAAACAAGGGAATTTAACGCGGTTTAAATTACTCCTAAACCGTGAAAGACTGGCAAGTTTCCATTACAAAGGGCTCTTATCACTTAATGGAGAAAGTCTTTTATGATTAAAGTTTTATTTGGTTTTCAGAGAGCGACGTTACACAAAGAACCGTCGTTCTTGTAGCTCAAGACGCTCTGCAGAGAGGAATCGTCTCCTTACAACGGGCCCGTGATACTCCCTGCTGAATTCATTATGATAGTTCTGCAGGTTGTCGTATTACGGAGGTCTACGTGGGTCTGGTTTATGTGTTGGGTGGGGCTTTGGGGGGTGGCTGGGGGGTTTCTGGGTTTTTATTTAAATGTAGCTTGTCACAACCTCTATGTACCTTTACTGACCTCAAAGCCAGGACCCATCCTTAAGCACAGAACCTGATCTCCTGCCTGGCTCCACGATATAAACTTGGACAAAACAGATTAATCACCTTTGCTGAGACGGCACCACCTCCATGGAGGTGCTGCGGTGCTAGGTACAAAAGACTTGAGGGCTTTGAAGGCTGCATGGTTGGAAAGCACCATTTACTAAGTAAAATTCGAGTATAAAATCAACGTCAGGTTGGCAAATCTAAGGAGCAGCAACTCGTGGGGAGATCCTCCCTGCAGGGCTGGGCCCAGCTCTGGAGTCCTCAGCCCAGCAGAGACAGGGAGCTGTTGGAGCGGGGCCAGAGGAGCCCCAGCAATGCTGGGAGGGCTGGAACCCTCTGCTGGGAGGCCAGGCTGGGAGAGTTGGGCTTGTTCAGTCTGGAGAGGAGAAGGCTCCACGGAGACCTTCTGGGGGCCTGTCAGGGTTTCCAGGGGCCTGTCAGAAAGATGAGAACAGACTTTGGAGCAGGGCCTGTTGGGACAGGACAAGGTGGGGTGGATTTAAACTAAAAAAGGGAGATTTAGACTGGAGAAAAGAAAAATTATTGCAGCTGAGGGTGGTGAGAGCCTGGCCCAGGTTGCCCCAAGAGGTGGTCACTGTCCCAACCCTGAAACTATTCCAGGGGATTTATACAAGCTGTACACATGCTGATGTCTACATGTTTTAAGTACCCAGATAAAATAATTTAAAAAAAAAAAACAAAACCAAAAACCCAAAAAACAAACGCAAAGCCAATCCACTTACTGCGGAAGTGAAATTCCAACAAAAATTCTTTAGAGATTAGCCATCTAATCTACTTTGGTTTTGTGACAGAAAAAAAAACAACACACCACATTCAAAAAAATAAAACCAAACAAACCCCAACACATTTTACTCCTGTTCATATCTGTCTGTAAAAATGAAAATACCCCAGACTCCGTAAATTCAAAACACTGACCTAGAACCAGTTCCTGGAACGCCTCTCAGGAGACTCAATCCAGTTTTAGAGATACTTTCTGAGAAAAATCCAGCGTACTTTTTAAACTGGGGGTCCACAAAGGAGTTCTCTGCATAAACCCGTCTCGCACAACACTCAGCAACACTTTGTAAACACCAAATTTTCATTAGTTATGAAAAAAAGAGAACCGGACACAGGTTTTCAACCATTTCATCACTGCCCAATGTCAAAGCAAGTCAGAAATGCAGTTTAAATTAACATAAAACAATATTTTCCAGATTTTTAATTTTTTTTTGTGCAGTCTGAACCCAGCAAGAGGCATTCTGCAGCTAAAAATACTTTGCCAGATGATTAGATGTAAAATTATCTAACATTTCTGAGCAAGCTGTGCACACCCCAGAAAAGGAAAGCAGGGAAACGCCAAGTCAAGGAATTCTTTTTTTTATTTTTTTTCCAGGAATAATTCTACCAGTTTCAGGCAGCACATGAAGGGCTTTCTATAAATTCCTGCCTCTCGTGGAACTCTGCAGCATGTTCCTGCTTAGTTAAGGGAATGCACACACCACACAGCCCGTTAAATTGCTGTTAGTTTTAGTGTAAAAAAAAAACCTGGAAACACAGGGATTGATGGACAAAACCTTATTAAAAAGGGGAAAAAGCCGTGAATGACACAGAGGCTGGCATCAGACTTATTAGTACAAGTCTATAAACAAAGATTTACTTTCAACTGAATTGTATTTCTTAATTTTTATCATTTCAGACCACAAGACTTAACCTACCAGATTTATTCAGATCATGTTGAGAGTCATCACACAGCATGTACAGGACAACCAGGTGATCAGGCCCGGTCAGCCCATGGGTTTGAGAGGCAGGTCCTGCTTGACCAACCTGATCTCCTTCTATGAGAAGGTTTTCGTTTTGGTTTTTTGTTTGGCTATTTTTTAGGTTAGAGCTGAGGAAGAATTTGTTCCCGTGCAGGGTTGTCCAGGCCTGTGCCAGGCTGCCCAGGGCAGGGCTGGAGTCCCTCTGATCCCTGGAGGGGTTTCCAAGGTGTGGAGATGTGGTGCTGAGGGACAGGGCTCAGTGGGGCCCTGGCAGGGATGGGGCAGCGCTGGGACTCCATCATCTGAAAGGGCTCTTCCAACCAAAATAATTCTGTGATTCTCTGTTGCAATTCCTCTTAAAAAAAAAGGTCTTTCCTTGTCAGACTTCAATGTGAATATGACCTTCTCGAGATGCCTTACAGCAGTATTACCTCTCTGCCTGTGGGGGGAGGGCTGGTGAGAGCTCTAAGGGAAGAACATGGAACAACGACTTCTGCAAGGGTCTAAAGCAGTTTTCACTTATTCTGCCAAAACACTCCCATTTCCAAAGCACCACTGCAGGTCCATTTTGCCCGTAGATCTGCTCTGGAGTGTGGAATTAGCAGCGACTGGAGGGGGGACGGGGTTATTTCTGTCACAGCTCAGATCAGGTATCCTGACAATGAGATTTGAGCCTGCAACCAAGATTCAAAGAGGCTCAACAGAGACGTGAACTCACTGCACCTTGAGCATAAAAGGGAGCGGTTCAGCGGCACTGGGTCAGATCAGAGCAAAGCTGCTCACAATAAAAATTCAATTTCATGTATAAGAATAAAAAGAAAAAAGAAAGAGAAAGAAAGGAGGAGTTGGGCAGATACACTCAGCATTGTAAGAGCAGAAAATTGACCAATTTAGGAGTTAAGCTTTCAACTTTAACAGAGCCCGAATAATCAAGTCATACAATAAAATGCAAAAAGGTGAATTTCCACATAAAAAAAAAAATATATATATAAGAATGTATCGTGCTATAATCAAACCCAGCCAGTATTTATAGTGAAAAAGTTTCAGGTAAGTCAAGAAAGATATTTAGGAAAGAGACCAATACCCAAGGGCTCACCAATGAGAGCAGCTGCTCTGGGCACGTGTGAAACGCCCTCGTGCTCCTAGAAATGCCCCCCCAGTTTCATTTTCATTCCACAATAAACCCTTTCTAGCCAAATACTACAGGTAAACAACACTTTTCTTTCTGCCACTGCTACGGGCATATCACCGAGGGCCCCAAACGCCAGTTACTATTCGCAATCTCATTCCCAGGAGCGCATTTCTCAGTCTGGCACCTCGACGGCAGGAACCCGCCGTAGGGGTTTGGGTGTTTGAATAGAGAGCAGGATCCCAAGGACAAGAGGGATGACATTGGAATGAATTTCGCTCCGATTCTTCAGGCTTTATTATGCAAATGGGTGCTGACTTCAGCTTGTCAGATTTGGCAATCAAGGCCCTGGAGAACGGCCGGAGCTAAAAACTTCCACCGCCGCGTACGCGAAAACCCTGCGCGTCATCTACTCAAAGGAGCCTCGAAGGACGGCGCTCAGGTACGTAAACAAGCCCGCCTTTACAAGAGGCATTTTGATTTCTCGTTATTATTCAAATTCCGTGCCACGCTCATCGCGACGAACACCGTCTGTGGGGATTTAAGTGATAAAAGCAACGGTGGTTTATTGCAAAAGCCTCCCCAAAGTTGTCTATCATCCTGATCAGAAAAAAAAAAAAAAAAAAAAAAAAAAAAAAGAAAAAAAGCTATCAGAAAAATGGTGGCTTAAAAGTAGCAGGAAAACCACTTCTCTCCCTCCGCAAAACAGGAAATCTGCCGTGTACGACAACCTCGCTTGCCCTATCCCTTAATATTCTGTACATCTTCTCAAGAACCCCGATTTCTCCGGCGTTTCATCGTATTTCTTCAGCAACTTGTTGAAGACGAGCTACTTTGCGGCAGCGAAGCCTCCACCGGTACGGAAGAGATTCTAATACGCTGTGTAGTTTATAGAACGACTTAAAGATTATTTACCACTGGATTAAGAAGGCTGAGAGCAGCCAGAGCTTCACGTCTTCACGGCTCAACCTCTGCAAACAGCCCTGTGTACACTGACGCTATTTGGGAGCTTTCCTGGAATCAGTGAAGCTCCGTTCACCGTCAAGAGCAAGAACAGAGTCGTAAGTTTTAGACAACACCCACTATAAAAAGCTCCTGCTGATAGGAATACGCGAGGTTTCCATGAATCCTTCGTAGTTTTCACAAAACTATTTTCTCCTGAGGTACTGACTGCCAATAAATTTTGCAAGCGAGTAGGTCTTAATGGTGACAGGTGCCTTGCAAAAAGAAAAGATTACTGGAAATTCATCTCAGGAGCTACCTCATGATTCATCTCTCGAACAACAACAACAAAAAAGTAAACCAGAAAAGACAGAATCCTTCAGAGCAGCTGGGAAGTGCGGGTTGTCATTGCCACAGGAAAGCACATCTCCTAAAATCGTGGGTTTCTGCTAATCCTCAGGAGAATGGCTTGAAGCTCCTCAACACAGCTGGAAGACCAGCTTCTTTCTGCTGCCTTACAAAGCGCACAATTTATGTATCTCGTTAGCAGAACGTCATTGGGACAAGTATTGGTTAGAAGGTGAAACCAAAGCCCTTCTAACACTACACACACACATGAAGTCACAACCATCCTGCGCCACTCACCATTTTAAACTGTCTGTCTCTCAATTAAAAGCCGTCGAGCACAAAGTATTCCTAGAAAGGACGACACGTTTCCCTGCCTACCTTACAACTCAACTATCAGCAAGGTCACCTCCCTTGAAGTATTTTCAACTTTATCACAGAATGGCTTGGGTTCAAAGGGACCTTAAAAATCATCCAGTTCCAACCCCACGGGCAGGGACACCTCTCACTAGAGCAGGTTGCTCAGAGCACCATCCAACCTGACCTTCAACACATCCAGGGATGGAAAATCCACAGTTTCCCTGGGCAACCTGGGCCAGGCTCTCACCACCCTCAGCAGCAACAATTTCATTCTTCTCTCCAGTCTAAATCTCCCTCTTTTAGTTTAAACCCACCCACCCTTGTCCTGTCCCAACAGGCCCTGCTCCAAAGCCTGTCCCCATCTTTCTGACAGGCCCCATGAAGTCCTGAAAGGCCCCCAGAAGGTCTCCCTGTGTGTTTACATGTGATACTGTGTGTAGTGTGCAATACACCACAATTTCTCCTAATGTCCAACCTAAACCTCCCTTGGGGCAACTCCAGGCTGCTTCCTCTTATCCTGCTGCTTGTTCCTCGGGAGCAGAGCCCGACCCCCGATGCCTCCAAGCTCCTGAATTTCAGGGAGTTGTGGAGAGCCAGAAGGTCTCCCCTGAGGCTCCTTTGCTCCAGGCTGCACAAGCCCAGCTCCCTCAGCCGCTCCTCCCCACACTCCTGCTCCAGACCCTTCCCCAGTCTCGCTGCATTTCCAGCAAGAATAGTTCATGGGAAGTTACAGAACAATATCGCTTCTGTTAATTCACCCTTGGACGGGAGTCGACCATGTGCTACAAAACAGGCCATTTTCCAGCTGGAGCTTGTACGCTGGAGCCAGTGAGTAGCGCACCTCTCCGTCAGACAGCCTCCATTTATTAATTTCTTTAATTTCACAGTCACACAGAGCCGCCTGCTATGCCAATTTTTCCCTCAAGCTCCAGAAATGCTCTCTTCTTCTTGAATCACACGACAAAGATCTATAAATAAACTTTACGTGTTGTCACAACATCCCAATCAGCGCTTGAAATTTTGATTTGTCAACCACTTGGCGGCAAAACTTCAGCACGATGTACACGCTCGTCCACCCGTCTATTAAATCTCCATGGGATGCCATTAAAAATATTTGCTGCCGGTGTTACTGCCGACAGCCCAGGGCGGACAGTAATCTGACAGACAAACCCCTTACTATGGAAACCACCCAAACAAACGCTTTCTTTGCTGAACTTGGCCACAACCCCAAACTTTTATTATAGCATCCAAATGTTTCATTCACTTGCTTTATACAATCAGACTACAGACTTTTTCTCCTTAAAAAAAATAAATATATAAATACAGTATGGGATTTGAAGAGGTGAATATTGCTCTTACACTGACGTTTCTTCAGAAAAAAAAAGGCATTTTAAGATTTTCTACCAATTTGACGACGAACCCTCCTGGCAGCCCTTGCGAACACAGTGAACACTACGAATAAAAATCTGCATAGGAGCATTAGGCACCAAAATTCAACACTAGAGATGTGTCACCACTTCAAGAGCCTCTAAGATGTACCCTGACATCACAAAGCTGTGTTAAAAGTACTATTTGTCGTGTCGAGACGAGCACCCAAAGTTATGATTTCACCTCATTACTCAGATAGGCTCAGTTTAATTAATCATGCTTTCCTCACAAGCAGTTTCGCTTGCTCCTCAATATATTATTTAGAGAGCAATATTTTACTTCCCCCAAGCTCACTACGTATTCCACTCCTAAGCTGAAAACTGCCAACAACAATTGTCTTCACCAACAGCTTTCCAAACAGAAAACATGACATATAACTAACATGGAAATGTTAGTTTAGTCAAAAANCAACAGCTTTCCAAACAGAAAACATGACATGTAACTAACATGTTTGACTTGGAAATGGAAGATGAGAGCGTTTTCTGCACTCAGTCCTTTTCCATTTCCCATTTCTTAACCACAAATGAAGGAAAAACACTAAAACCAATGCAGAAACCCCTCCTCTTTGACTCCAGGACATGTTCTTCCCAACAAGATGTACAGATCCTCCTTTTCCCAACTGCTGCACCGGGCACAATAAACCAAACACCCTCCAGGCCTGACAGAAACTTGGGGGATGATAAAATTCCCTAAGAGTATTTGAAATCATGGATGGAAGGCGCTGGATATGACCGAGCTGATGAAAAGGGAGGAGGCCTTTCCATTTTCCCAGAGTTAGGTTCCTCCTCCTATCAACACGAGCTTAAGGACAGAAGCTGCACTTGTGACGACGTCCACTCTGCTGACACACACCACCAGGTCCCAGTCCCTTGGTGTCAGCCAGGCTGGGGAGCTTCTAGTCATCTCATAGCACCTAACCCAATGGGATGACGGTCTTCACTTGGGTCACAGTACGGTGATGGTCTTCAACTGGGTCATAGTTTGGAGCTGGCTACCAAGAAACAGAGGTCTTCTGGGCATCCAGAATTATCCTCATTAGTGGAAAATTAAAATAAAGCTTACTCGATAAGGTGTCAGGCTGGCAAATTGCCTTGGCTTAGAAACGCTCTGTAGCTGGTTTAATGCAGCAGTTGATGGGACACTAATCCACACCCACATGAGAGGGGAACATGGATGAGAAGCAGGGTCTTCTGGGACAAAAGAGCTCAGCTGAGAGATTCTCACCGGTCACCTACAGACACCCGCTTGTTTTTCCCCCACAAAGTGCTGGCCTTGCAATGTTTAGACCATCTTATCAGACAGAGCTTGACGTCCCTGGTGGCAGCTGGGGATGTACAGCAGCGAATACCTATCTAGGTCAAGATCTACAGCTCCATAAAGAGACACGTTTTGGGGACTGGTTTCAAGGTGTAAAACCTTCCCCTCAGCTTTTTAGGATTACACCCAGGAGCGTTTGTTCTAAAGCACTTCATTTGGGTGCCCAGAGAGCAAGACTTCCAGAGGTAATAAGAATGTATTTGCAATCTCAAAGGTGCTCGACGTCGGGAGAAAGCAGCGGTGCCACAACTCAAGCCTCTGGATGGGAACCCTGCACCACGGGGAAGCAGAACTGCTGAGCAGGAGACGGTCAGTTTCTGCCACCGCCGAACAGCGACTGCAGCAAGGATTCATTTGAAGAAGTAAGTTTAAGACATAAAGGTTGTTTCTTTCGATAGTGGCGCAAAACCAGACGCAAGTAAAGATGACTCACACGAACGCCAGCTGGGGGTTGCTGAGGACATCACTTGCCAGTTGTTGAGCAGTAGCACCAACCCAGGCCAGCGAGAGCTCATCTTTAGAACGCTTGGCTTTTAGACTTGGCACCTGTACCCTGCAAGATGGACAGCGAGACATCAGCAGGGGGCTCCTGACGGCACGTTCCAGTCTGGGGACTCTCTCTGCTTCCAGTTCAACCCCTGCTGTAAAGTTATCCATACCAATCACTCAGAATGTGCTAATTACGACTGAAGGAGGCATGGAAATCTTACCTCTGTCACCTCCAAACCCCGCATTCGACACAAAGCCAGACCCTTCCTCTCTAATTAACGACGAGGCCGATGGATTAAGTGATTTCAAATACTGAATTACCACCTCCAATCTCAGTTTCTATGAGGATATTGATTCTTACTCTGTTTTCTTTTTCATAGCCTTGTGGAAATACTGTAATTATGTTACTTTTGATGATTACAGATCATCTGCATTGGCAATTAGAGATATTCAGAGCCTGGCGAATACACTATTAATGAGACAAAGGTGATGGTTTTCATGCAGGTACTTCAGAGCAAAAAAACCCCCACTACTCTTCCCCTCTATCCTAACAGCTCAGGGCACTGACTGCAAAGAGGGTTTAGTGCTCGGCTCGGCCAGAAGCTCCAGAAATTTACAAAAACCATTCCTAATTACTCCACCAAAAACACACGCAGCTTCAGCAGGAAGAAATGAAGACATTTTGCTACATCTCCATAACAAAGTGAAAAAATTACTCCGGATTCTTTTCCTTTTCAAAAACAGACCTCGTGACACGGAAAGCACACACGACTAATACGGCGAGGAACGCTTAGGACATTGGAAAAACCCAAAAGTCACACAAATTAACTGTGAATTTAGTGGACTGGAATATAAATTTCTCTCGAGAACAGGAACACTTGTTTGGAACAGTCTGTGGAGATCCTATCACCAAAGCCCCACTACCACACACTAAGTTACCAAGCCTTCAGTTCTAACGGCCAAGGAGAAAAAGCGGGTTTGTTAAAATTATTTTGCAATTAACAGCCCTCATCTACTAAATGTTGTGCTCCCAAATCCAAAATCTCGTGATTGCTGTTTACTGGCATTGTTGTCATTTAATAGGGACCTATGTCACCAAGCAGAGGAGAGGTATCACTGAAGGACATGGTTTTAAATTCTACATTATTGGCTTTTTTTTTTTCCCCTCCTCGCTTTTAAACAACCGATCAAAAACTTAAGGATAAAGTAGATTAACTCTGCTTTTTCTCATTCTGTTCCTCGGTGGCAGAAGCCTCACAGAATTTCAGTAATCTGACAAAAAAAGACATGCAATCCATTTCCAATAAAACTAGGCTCGCCCCCCTAGACATTACACACACCTTCATAACCTTGTAAAAAGGATTATAATCAAATATTTTTTTCAGGATCACACAGAATATGCACAATATAAGAGCAGGCTCAATATTTATTTCTCCTTTAAAGCCTGGTAAAAGAATGTTATTCAATATATATTCAACAGAACTTGTTTCTCAAACCTGGGAGCAAGAAGTAGCGTTGCTTTTAGAATTTCTGCACAGAAACCTCACCTCTTTATAACAAGCACAGCACGTAGAATTCAGTAAGTTGAAAGTAAAAAAAAAAAAGTCATTTCAAGTAGTCAGATTTTTGGTCTTTCAGCCAGAGATAAGAGTTTAAAAGCAAGCTGATGAAGTAAGCATCTGTCACAAACAGACAAACAAAAAGAATCAGAGAATCGATTCTCTCGCAGGTCAAATGACCTCTGATAACGAACAGTTCTTAACATGTTTAATTTGGTTTTCTCTTCCACATACTGGAGACATTTTAACTGAAGGAAACATAGAAGACTCAGGCTACACTATGGCAAAGGTCAAACGTGAGAGAAACGAATTCAGAACTCCCTGAAGCCCTACCGAAACAGAGCGCTTCAGATCCTATTGTCTCTGTTTGAACTGGAAAAATAATTTAGGAAGTACAGACAAACACGTTCGAGGCCGAATACTTCGGAAAAAACCCAACCCAACCTATGACCTTGGAAGAGAGCTTAGATGTGGCGCTCACCTCTCAGAGCAGGCAGCAGAGACCTCTCTTTCTTGTCGTCGCATTTATTGCATTCGCTGAAGTACAGGAGCAAGAAGACGTCGACGAGCACCCACATGAGCGAAGTGGCGAGAACCACCTTGCAGTAGACAAATCTCCTCATCGCTTTACTTGGCTGCTCGCTCCAACGCTGAGGAAAGGCGGCCGCTGCGCAGACGTAGCAAACTCCCCCAGGTCAAAGCCAACATGGAAGCAAAGAGGAGCATCCCACTGCAAGTAGATAAAAAAAATAATAAACTGAATCAGCAAACACCTCACACAGTCTGAATGGAAAAACGTACTGGAAAGCAGGGGATGGAGAAGTTTAAAGTATCTGTTTCTTTTCATATGTGCAGGTACTTTCTGGTTTCTACCCTCCTTCTATGAAGACCAACCACTTTGACCTTGATACGTCCTGGCCAGGCTACATGACCTGCCAGCCTTTTGAATCACAGGCAATATAAACACATCTTTCATGTGATGTAACCAATTTAATGAAAGTTACACAAAGAGCCAGCAGCACAGTGCTAATAGACAGTTCTAAAGCACCATTTGGTGTTTTATTGAACACTGGACATCTATTAACACAAAGAAGAAACCTGAAATTTTCATCTTCCTCAAGTGAGGTGTTTAAAACACCATTTTAAACACGGCATCCGAACACTAAAAGCCTCCACCTCTACTCTCAACACAGATTTTAAGTTAGCTGACTGCATTTAAAACCTCCCACCTACCATTAGAAGCTGCGTTCCACGCCAAGACTGGGAATTCTGCTGCGGCCACGCTCCCAGAGCACCCCCCTCGGCAACCCTCTAAGGGCCTATTAAAAAAACAAACGAAAAAAAAACAACATAAGAAAGTCTTATCATTCAACTGCCTTTTTCAGAACGTAAAGAAGTTTCTCATCATTAAAAAAAATCTCTGATGAACTTTGTCCACACTTTAACCTACCTATTTAATTTTAGGCATAACGCTTTTCTATCTCGGTTCTGAAAAGCCCCCAACTTTCTAACCAGGAAGCTTCACATCTGCTACTTCCCTGGTTGAACCCCCACCCCTGCCACATAACCTCACCCTGCCCCATCGCTTCCTAGTCACGTGGGGTTGTGTGTCCCCCCCAAAGGGACGTCCCCGAGGAGCACCCATCACACCACCTCCTGCAGCAAGACCAGAATCAGACGACCACCCCAGTTCATCTTCTTTAAACAACAGGTGATGAACAGGAGCTGCCCAAACACCTCCTTTGTCGCTTTGAACAGTTCCAACCCGTAAGAAATTTCCATTACACTCGAATTACACTTCATTTGAACCAAGGAGATGGAAGGGATGGAATCACTCCCACTAAATACAGTTCTGCAAATCATTCTGGAAGCGCTCTTCTCCTCTGCAATCACTAATAAAGTTTTCCATCTGTCTGAAATATAAACACCACCAACAGCTCTTTTTCTTGCAGAAACCATTCGCAGCCAGTTGATTTAAAATTTCCAGGGCTGGAGAAGACACACTTCAGGTTAGCGCTCCTCGGTTTCACGTCACTCAATGGGAATAGTTTAATGATAGGAAGAAAAACAACAAAGGGAAAAAAAAAACCAAACCAAATTAAGAGAGTTCTTTATTAGGGAAGAGCGAGGAGAAGACAGCTGAAGCGTCACCCCTCCCCAGGCAGGCTCTGTCACCATGGTGGCCGTGATTGGCTTTTGTGGCGCTGAGCAGAATAGTTATTTGTTGGGCACCGGCTGAGCTACAAAGGCGCTTCCTCCCCACGCTCTTTGTAACACTGAAGAATTTATTTTACTTTTTTTTTCCTTCACCAGTTCTTCTTTTTAATAGAATCGATTAAACCTCAGAAGCGGGGTCGCCATCCATGGGTGTTTGGAAAAAATCTTTTATTCCTAGCGCTGTGCATTTTTTAAACAGCCGGCGTGGACGGGAAGCGCTGCAGCGCGCGGGGAGGAGGCAGCGAGCCCAGCAGCTTCGGGGGGGTGGGGGGGTGAGCAGAGGTGGTGCAACAGGCTCCTCCAAAGGCAGCAGCAAGGAGGGCAACCTTCTTTTGTACCATAGTCCATACTCAGATTCACTGCTCCTCTTCTTTCGTAAAGAAAAACAAAAATAATACCCACTGGAATATTTTACAGTCCAGCTAATTAATTCACAGAATCCAAGCCTGGTGGGGGTTGGAAGGACCCTCTGGAGCTCCTCTGGTGCCACCCCCCTGCTCCAGCAGGGTCACCCAGAGCAGGGGGCCCAGCAGCGCAGGGTCCAGGTGCCTTTGGAATCTCTCCCGAGAAGGAGACTCCCCAAGCTCTCTGGGCAGCCTGGGCCAGGCTCCAACACCCTCCCACCAAACAAGTTTCTCCTGCTGCTTCCAGGGAACCTCCTGGGTTCCAGTCGGTGCCCAGTGCCTCTTGTCCTGGCGCTGGGCACCCCTGAGCAGAGTCTGGCCCCAGCCTCTTGCCTCTCACCCTTTGGATATCGCTCCTACAAATACAGATATTTAGGTAACTACTTCATTCATGCAGGATGAGGAATTAAGTTCAAATGGTTGAAGAGGTACCACATTTCCTGCCTGGTCTTCTGGCAAAAGCCACCCAGGCAGGACTGACCAGCTCAGCCCTTTCTCTGGGAAGACACAGAGCCAGAGGGAACCAGAACTGGGCACCGCTGGTGCTCAGTTTAAACTGCTCCCACAAGTGCCTGAGAGCTCCCAGGCTCCACCCAAGCTCCCTGGAAACAATCCTCCGATTTGCTTCTATTTCAATTAAGATTTGAACAAATAAAATAAGCAAACAATCCATGCAGAACGAATTCCAAGTGGATACACATAAATCACCAAGACAGGCTAATTGATCTATTTTCTTCAATTAAGTTGCTTGAGTGGAATCTGAAATTCTATTTCAGACAAGGGCTTGGTTTTTTATGTAGCATGAAAGTTGCTCCTTTAGAGTTCCCAATGGTTTCCTCCAGCAGGTTTTTCTATTCACGCTTTATTGTGAAACTTGGGGCAATTTCAGGCTCTTCGGAGACATAAATTGCAGGGACACAGGGGTGGGGGTAATAGTGAGGCCAACACAGCAGCAATCCAAGCACTGCATGCAAAAAACCAAACAAAACACAATCACATTCAGAAGAAACTTTAATAGGTGTTTATCTCCACACAAATGGCCAGTTTCTGTAAACCAGTAGGAACAGATCCTTGAAGGGTCCCCTCGCCACTCTTCAGGTTCAACATGAATTAAGTGTCAGAACATAAAATAAGCAGCTCACGAAAGTCCCTCCATAGAAAAATCAGAATTGCCCGGTTTATTCCTCAGCACTTGTACTGATTTAATGGAGAAGCACAGTTAGCGTCCCAGAGTCCACCTGCATCCTAGAACTGGGATCACAACTTCCAAATCAGCTCTGACCTCCATGGGATCTCCCAAACCTGGGAGACTTCAACCTCTGCAAGACAGTTTGTGTCGGTCATCTGTGCTCCCAGGAGCACCACAACCGACCAGTGAGGCCCGGAGGCTTGGCTAAGAAAGGATACAGACTGAAAACAATAACAATAAATATTATTATTAGGAAAGCTGTTTCAAAACAAATGACTCTGTTTCTTCCACAATGATTTTTCAAGCCAACATTGATCTTCAGGAGCTTAACGAAGGGCCTACAGGAGCTGGGGCCGGAGAAAAGGCACCTCATCCCCCACTTATTCCAGATGTGGCCACATCCGTGGGCATCCACAGCCAGCTGCGGCAGCATCAGGCAGCGGTTGCCTAGCAACCGGGGGGGTGGCTTCCCTGGGTACCAGGCTCTGCCAAAAGCCCCCCGAGCTTCCCAGTCGCTCTCCGGGTTCCCACCAGGCGCCGGATGTAGCGCGGGTCCCTCCTGACGCCCACCAGGCTTTCCAGGGAGGTTTGGGGCTTGATTGTGGGTTTGTTTTCTCTGCTGTCGAGCGGTTCCAGCTCCTTCAGGCTCCTCCAGAGCTGAGGACGCAGCAACGAGGACCAGCTCCAGCTAGGAGAGACCAGAGACTATTTTCCAATACCTCTGCACAGCATCAGACTACAAACAGGACAACTCCTCCTTTCACTTTGAATCCTGGGGTCAGTTTTGGGCCCCTCACTCACAAAAGGACCTAGAAGGACTGGAGCGTAGCCAGAGAAGGGCAACAGAGCCGGGGAGGGGTCTGGAGCAGGAGTGTGGGGAGGAGCAGCTGAGGGAGCTGGGCTTGTGCAGCCTGGAGAAAAGGAGGCTCAGGGGAGACCTTCTGGCTCTCCACAACTCCCTGACATTCAGGAGCTTGGAGCCAGGGCGGTCGGGCTCTGCTCCCAAGGAACAAGCAACAGGACAAGAGGAAGTGGCCTGGAGTTGCCCCAGGGGAGGTTGAGGTTGGAGCTGAGGAACAATTTCTTGCCCTGCAGGGTTCCCCGGGCCTGTGCCAGGCTGCCCAGGGCAGGGCTGGAGTCCCCCTGATCCCTGGAGGGGTTTCCAAGGCGTGGAGCTGTGGTGCTGAGGGACAGGGCTCAGTGGTGCCCTGGCAGGGATGGGGCAGCGCTGGGACTACGCTGGGACTCCATGATCTCAACAGGTCTCTTCCAATCAAAAGAATTGTAAGATTCTCTTCCTTTACACCTCTAAACCAACAGTATTGAGGGGAAAAAAATATACATTTGGGGAGAGACAGAAAACTGCCTTGGCTGACCTTCTGGGGCACATACTCATTCCTGTACACAGCCCTCAGATGGCAGGTGCATCAGAAAGAGTAGGAATGTGGATGGAGCTCCCTTACTGAGATGGCTCCAGTGGCAATTTCCTGCCTTTTCAGGAGGCACGTGGCATTTTCCAGCGAATCTGTTCCTTGTCAGGTAGACCATTCTCTTAACATATGCGACTTAACACCTCAGTCAGCATTGAAATTCATCCCGTTTGACATCTGGGTATGTTAGCAAGCATCTCAATTCACAGCCTTTCAAGTGCTCCTCTCACACATACTTGGAAGAATTCAGGCTAAAGGCAAAGGAATAGAAACCTCGGGATGGTCGCAGGTACTGTTACAACACAGACCACGGGAGCACGATATATATGAAAATATTGGACCATTTTATGAATCGGTTAATTCAGACATTAGATTTACACAATCAAGAGAATGGATTGTGTTGGAAGGGACCTTCAAGATCATCCAGTTCCAACCCCCTGCCACGGGCAGGGACACCTCCCACCAGAGCAGGTTGCTCAGAGCCCCGTCCAACTTGGCCTTGAACACTTCCAGGCATGGAGCAGCCACAGCTTCCCTGGGAAACCTGTGCCAGTGTCTCACCATCCTCACAGTCAAGAACCTCTTCCTAATTTCTAACCTAAATCTCCTCTCTTCCAGTTTGAAGCCATCACCTCTCGTCCTATCACTCCACGCCCTTGTAAAAAGTCCCTCCCCAGCTTTCTTGTACCCCCTTCAGATACTGGAAGGCCCCCAGAAAGTCCCCCTGGAGCCTTCTCTTCTCCAGGCTGAACAAGCCCATGTCTCAGCCCTCCCACCACCTTCACGGCCTCCTCTGGCCCCGATTCCCCCACTGACAAATCCTTGTTGAAACGCAACGCCCGACACAAGCGACATACGTGTTAACAACCACTGAGCTCAGCACAGTACAACACTGAATTTTTAAGAAACAAATGCAACTCAGCACTAGAAGCACCCACAAAGCCCTCCAGCAGCGCTGAGTTTGATGCTTTCAGAACCGACCCCCAGCAGACACTTCCTCTGGCACAGCCACTCGGAGCGGGGCTCCGCAGAAGTTGCGTAGGTCGGCTGAAGAGTAAAGTTTGCCGCAGGAAAATTCCCGACCGGAAATAGGAGGGATCACAAATGTCTTTTTCACACCAAAGGAAGGCAAGCTCAAGTTCAGCTCCTCTGAAATCCACCATTTCCAACCCTCACCTCTAAGAAATCCAAGGAGGAACGTGGCCATTCCTTGCAGAAAACCAAAAAGACACCACCACCGAAGTGGCAGCCCCAGCGAGACTTGGCAGGATCCTTTTGGTCAATCTCTGCTGCAGGCTGAGGGTCCAAGGCAGGCGAGCGCTGCACCGATGGGCAACGAGCCAGCAGGAAAGAGACAAACCTGGATTAGCGCTGAGCTGCCTCCGAGCCCCCCAGCAGCTCGGAACGGGAGCCGAGGAGCCCGCTGCCCGAGCTCCGGGTAAAACCTGCTGCAGTGCATTACAAATTTCATTTATCCCAGTTGCTACGGGAGCGATTCTCAGCCAAAGCCTGGAGAGGACAGCTGGTGAGAGAGCTAGGAAGCTGTGCAACCCTGTCTTCCGACAACACACCTCCCTTTTTAAAATAAACACATTTAAAATTCTATTTTGCCCACAAAAAAAAAAAAAAATAATCTTTAAATCATTCTGATCTGACCAAAACCTAATATACACGATACTCTCCCCAAATTACAAATCATCACTTAATACCAGAAGCAGTTCCTTAATTAATTCCTGGACAGCTATCTGAAGAACTTGCCGTGCTAGAGCTGTCCGGCTCCAGGATCAACGCAGGAAGCTCTTTCACATTTAGTAACGGAAATCGGAAAAAAAAAAAAAAAGAATGAAAGAAATAAAAATCAGGTCTTTCTACTTAAGAGTTACCTAGTGGTTTGTGTTTTAAGAAATAGTTTCTCCCCCTCTCTCCTTTCCTGAAATAGGCTGCTTGACATTTAATAATAGACCTATTCTTCACTTCCACACGCATTGCCGTGACTCAGAAATGAAAGGGGAAAAGACTTATTAATTCATCTAACCAACTTCTCTGTAATAAACGCCTCCCCTTCATCTCACGTTGCTTTGTTCAGGCTGGAGTCAGGCAATGACTAGCACCACTTCCTCCAGAATCAATACCCCAAAAGCACCACACCCCCCAGGATCCAACTAAGAAAAGCTTTTTGCATTTGGGGCCACCTCACCAAAAGCCACTTAGCTCGCAAATGATGTCAAATTTGTGAGGAGTTTATAGGGTCTACTCCCTCCTTTGCAGTCCCTGCCACCTTCAGCTACTAACCTTCTACTCAACCAGGCTGCTTCACGACACAAAGCACGAAAAACAAAGCTAACTAAAAACAAAAAAAGAAAACCCAAACACCCTAAAAGACTCCGGGGGCAAACTCAATACCCAAATACACAATCCCAGCTGCTAGAACGTATTGGAAGCTCGCAGAAGAGATGCAAAGTCCTCCTCCTCCTCTCATTCCTTTTTTCCACCTTCTTCCCCTGAAACACAGCTCATCTAATAATAGATACGAACAAATGATAGGACTTTGGTCACCAACGCCACAGGTTTCTCCTCGCCTCGACAGTCGGACGTGGCATCCCCTTGGTCTCTACCCCACCGGTGAGCAACCGGTACCCTCCACACGACCTGGTCACGGGTCATGAGCAGCCCAACCTGCCCGTATTTATTCTGGTTTCAGGTGGTGGGTGCCCTCCCACGCACCACTGCAACAAAAAACTAACAAGCCCTTGGACGGATATTGACAGCTTGACAGATACCACCCGGGACCTGCTTTTTAGCTCTTCAAAAACAAGAATAAAAAGCTGGAGCAAGCCAAGAAGAGGGACAACGAGCAGGGGAAAAGCTACGGGACAAGGATCTGAGGAAGAACACAGCCCACAAGCTTCAGCCACGTAGCAGAGGATTTCCTCACAAATCCTGGCCTCGTCAGCACAGATGCCACTCATCCCATGGAGATGCAGGACCCACTGCCCAGCCCTGCCAACAGGCTCACGATCAACTTTACACCAACACCAAAAAACAGCCAAACACTCACACTGTCCACGTGAACAGTAGGATTAATGCAAAGATACTTGTCTGTGAAGGTAACACCACCAACCCAAAACTTTAAACAGCAGGAACCAGAGAACCATCGACGAAAGAACAGAATCCCAGCCTGGTGGGGGTTGGAAGGGTCCTGTGGAGCTCCTCTGGTGCCACCCCCCTGCTCCAGCAGGGTCACCCAGAGCAGGGGGCCCAGCAGCACAGGGTCCAGGCGCCTTTGGAATCTCTCCAGAGAAGGAGACTCCCCAAGCTCTCTGGGCAGCCTGGGCCAGGCTCCAACAACTTCCCACCAAATAATTTTTTCACCTATTTCATGAAAGGAAGGACCTGCTGATTCTTTTTTTTCTACAGATCAAAGGCAAAGGAATTCACTTAGAATGCTGGGCAATCAGAATTCCCTCCCTACTCCAGCCCAACATAATAACGGTCTCGGTGAAAAGAACAAGTCTGTGAATATTAAAGGGGCCATTTATGGACACTCACTAAGTCGTCACATGATACTCAAACCTGATCATCACAAAAGTAGCAGAACACGCACTGTCTATTCCCTTTTTTTTTTTAATTCATCTCAAAGTTTTTGAGGAAAAGCAGGTCTGTTAAAACTACCTAGCTCTCAAATACACTGAGAGATGAAGAAAAAGAAAACCCACCAAAAAACTAACGAACAAACCATATTTTCCTACGTTCATAAAAGCCATGCACAGCCAAATGGAACTCGTCTCTCCCATCTTATCAGGTAAAGTATTCTCTTGAGTTCACCTCACGTACAAAACCCACTAGAATCGTCTCTGACGTAGACAAAATATTACAAGGTTCCCTAGTTTCTTATTTCCAAGCGATTCTGCTTTTCTTCTTGGGCCTTAATTACTCTGTCGTCTGGCAGCGGGCTGAGGTAGTTCTCTACCGCATTCCACCTCAACCCAAAACAACTGCAGTTAACATTAAGGAAGTAACTCAACCCAATTCCGCCCATTCCCAAAGAGGAACCGGCCACAAGCTTTTGCTGTGGTTCATAAGGAATATTTTCACAGTTTATTCTCCCCCAGGAATGAATGGGAGTTCTTGGGGTATGGGTGGCAGGAACAGCTCCGTCACCTCTCCTCTTGCATAAAGGTTTGGGAAGAATCACAGCTTTTTCCAGGGTAGGTGGGAGGCAGGTGTTAAGGCGATATAAATCCCGGAGCCACGCAGGCTTAAATCCTTCCCTTCAGTTTCCATTTGCGCCCAAAAGGCAGGGCTGTTTCCACTCCTATTTTCTTAGAGCTCATCTGCAGTCAAACAGGAGACTGGGAGTCTGCCTTTCCACCCTCTCCCACCAGCATCAGCATCTCCTAATCGCTCACACTCATCCTAGGGAACCTGCCAACACCAGGCGCTGCAGGACGAGAACACAAAACCAGGGAGACCCAGCACATGCTTTCCCTCCCTGAAGCAGCATTCCAAGAAACAGTCGCTTCTAAACCTCAAAAAACTCATCCCAGGGGAAGTCAATTTGATGTCATTTTACACACTCTGGGTTTAATACCAGCCCAAAGCACTTTCCATAAACAACATAAAAATCCTAAAGCATTTGTAGTAACAGGCCTAGCTGAAAAGAAAATCATCAAAATAGAAAGTACCATTTTGCAAGTTCTACCAATTTTTTTATCTGTCCTCGTTAGCCCGAGCACCTTTGCACGGTTTTACTAATTAATGTAGAACATCAAGACCACCAGCAATCAGATGTGCTCCTGGCTGACAGCACAACAGGAGAAAATAAAGAAAAAAAAAATACCACTTGAAAACCAAGACAAGCTTCAAGGCCTCATTTCTTCCCTCAAAGCCCAGAAGCCATCAACCAGTTAAAAGAATCTCTGCCTCTTGCTTTCCTCGGCATAATTCTGAGCATGTTTTAATCTCTCAATAATCTTGTCTCTTACTATTTCCAGCCACCCAGGAGCACCCAAACAAACATCCAGCCCATTCCCATTTTGCAACAAAAAAAAAAAGGAAGAATATCAGCTCCAGCAGCTATTTTTTTTATCCCGTTACTATTTCAGATGGGTAATTTCTTATCAAAATCTGTAAAATCAATTCAGCTCGGAAGAAGTTATTATCCGATTCTCGGGAAAACGGCCGGCATCCTAACTTCCTAACGCTCTGAAGAAAAACCCGAGCTTCAAACCAGCCCTGCCAACCCTGGTTTGCACTGGGTTTTACTGGTTTACCTTCCAAAAAAAGGGAACCTAAGGGACTGGCAAAACCTCGACGGCGTTTGGCGGAGCCCAGCGCGGTACGAGGAGGGGTGGGGAAGAGGAACGAACCCGGCTGAGGGACCGGGGAGCTGGAACTCACCGCCCGAAACGTTTTTCCAACCCTGCCGTAAACAGACTCTTGTTCGTGGCTTTGCCACCAACATTTAGACCTTGTCTCGCAGCCTCCAGAAGCGGAGACAATCTGGGTGCATTTGGGAGGAACCTGCCTGTCGGGGCTCGCCTTAAGTCGCTGTTCGTCACACACCGCTACCCAGAGCCGGGGCTCCAGCTCAGTCTGACCCTTGCCTTTAGAAAAAAAA
>VWZK01006486.1:41751-69100 GCA_013396935.1 Baryphthengus martii | reverse complement strand
ACAACCCAAAAAATCCCACGTCAAAACCTGCCTGAACTCGGCAAGCAAGGCAGCGGCAGTGGGATAAGGGTGGATTTCTCCGCGAAGCTCCGCGCAACGTTACCCCGGTACCAGCCCCCGGTTCCCGGCAGCTCCCTCCCGGCACCAGCATCTTATCCCCCGCTCCAGGGAGGGCGCTTCGCCCGCGGACCCACCGGCAACGCCACGCACTGAAAGTTGACAAAGCAGCCGCGGGGAAAGTGGGGAGGGGGTGCGAAGGGGGGGGCACCAATCCCACCCGCNTCCCCGCCGCCCCCGGAACAACGCTATTTTGGGTGGGATTGTGGGGAAAATGAACGTTCTCGGTCCCCGGTGGCTCGCAGGGCGGTGGGGACGGTCGCTGAGCAGCTGCCGGCACCGGGCTCCTCACCGTGCCCAGCCCGGCCCGTGCCTCCCGTCGGCGCGGTCGCCGTTAGCTCGGTAACCGGGCTGGACGGAAGCGTGGGGAAAGGCGCGGGGGGAGAAACCACGGGAACGGGCGCAATCCCTCTATGAGATTAAAGTGATGAAAAGCGTTTCGGCTGCGGGTCAGTCGGCGGGCAGCGCGGGAGGGCAGATGGCGAAGGCGGCCTGAGCCTGCACCGTGACCCTGCGCCCAGCTCCCGGGCGGTGACGAGTCCTCCTTGCTGCCAGCAAAGCCTTGCCCTAACTCACCCTTTGCCAGGTTATTACAAGTGACTCCTGTTAATGATTTCTCCAGTTTGCCGGTACCAGAGGGAGCATATGTGCTCCTGTTAGTCCAGGAGCGCCCAGGCGTTGAGCCGCTCTCGCCGCTCTGATCCCAAGCCCTGGTTACCAGGTCCTGCAGGAGAATCATCAAATGGTTTGCATTGAAAGGGACCTTAAATATTGTCCAGTTCCAACCCCCCTGCCATGGGCAGGGACACCTCCCACTAGAGCAGGTTGCTCAGAATCTCATCCAGCCTGGGTTTAAACACTTCAAGGGATGGAGCATCCATGTTCTCTGGACAACCTGTGTCAGGGTCTCACCACCCTCAGAGTGAAGAATTTAATCCTAATTTCTAATCTTCCCCTCTTTCAATCTGAAGCCATTACCTTCATCCTGTCACTACAAGCCCTTGTAAAAGTCTCTCTCCATCTTTCTCACAGGCCTCCTCGGAGGTTCATCCCAGCACCCCCAAATCCTTCTTTGCTGGGCCGCCCTCCATCCTTTCATCCCCAGGCTGTATTAATACCAGGGATTGCCCCAACCCACGCGCAGGACCTTGCGCTTGGTCTTGTTGAACCTCCTGAGGTTCACACGGGCCCACCTCTCAAGCCTGTCAAGAACCTATAGTAAGTTACAGTTACATGTCAGAACGTTGTATTTCTCCCTTTAAAAAAATCAATAACTGGGTTAATCGTTAGTGAAACACGTGCCCTGAAGCAGATTCATTTCTCCATTCTCTGATAAAACGCAGAGGAAGCTTCAGCCGCCTCTTCCAGAGAGTCTTTACATCCCAGCGGAGCCGTGGTCACTGCACGTACTATTGGCATGGTTTTTATAAATCACCGCCACGGATCTTGGAGGCCCTACCTCTTGGACTGAAAGTGGCAGTACATTTTCAGCATTTCCCAGAATTTTGTTTCTTGGCACTTTGTATTTCCTGTTCCCCATAGAAAAGAATTCGTAAAAGCATTTTTCGGTAGGTTCGAAAATAACATTTAATAAATGATTTGGTGGCTTGTGTTTCCCTTCTTAAAACATGCCAAAAGTTTGCTCAGAAATTTTTCACCCTCTCTTTGGGGCACCAAGTCTGTGCGGTTTGAGATGATTCCTAAGGTGGACTCAACGTGAGCAAAGCGGAAAACTCGGTCTCGGGCTGGACCGCAGGGGCTGGGACTCCACGGTTACGTGCTTCTCCGAGGATGAGCGAGTCAATTCCTCTGCATTGCAGCTTTCTTATCTCTAACCCCGCCCGGGCGTCGGGAGCATTAATTGCTTCCTGTAAAGTATCTTAAGATGCAGAAATGGATGTTGCTTGTAGAAGTGCCAAGTATTCGCTCTCGCTTCATTTTTAATGCTAAGAGTAGGATGTTTGTTCCAAGTGGGAGAAAGCGGTAGAGGAAAACAAAAATCCTCAGGAGTGTGGCAACCTTAAAACTCTTCAAAAGTAAGAAATACAAAAGAAACAGCAAAATTCAGGCAGTGCCTTATTCATTCAGTCCTAATTTGTTCTGATTTGGGGTGTACCCCCTCCCCCCCTTTGAAAGAGCGGTTTCGAAATACTGCGGCTTGGTTTTGTCTGCTGGAAGGACTTTTTCTAGTGGGGGAAAATCTGTCGTAGAGCAGGAACCTTCACTTCTCAGGAGAGTTTTCCTTTTAGTTCATATAATAGACACCTGCCACCTTTCTTCCTGAAAATCAGGCACTAAGATCCTTCCTTTCACCAAGCTCCTGACAGCGTAACCGCACAAACCTGCAAACTGATGGATAAAAGATATTTTCCCTGTCAAGTTTGTTCCCCTTGATTTTCCCCTAGTTACTCAGAAGCAGGTTCCCCCGTAATCGCCGTTAATTCCTCCACATGCACCAAATCATTCTTCTCTCAGCAGCCTGTGTTTCCAGCAATTAGCAGTGGGCAGTTTCCAGTGTGGGAGCTGGCATTCAGACCATCGCTTTTCACGTCTGTTTATAGATCTTCGATGAATTTCTCGTAACATCTGTTTTGATCTGCTTCAGCTTCTGGTTTCAACAACAGCTTGAGCCACAGAGGTTTAGGATTAATTATATATTTTGGATAAAAGAGCCTCAACTTCACCGCATCAGCTGCTTGATGTTCTCACTGGGTGGTCTTCCATTCAGGTGTTCTGAGAAACAGCGGACGAGCATTTTTAATATATTTTTTTAAAGACATCTGTGATTCGGTCTTTCTTCTCCCTCAGCTTTTCCAGGTAGAAGACAAATCCAGGGTACTTCGGTTTCCCCTGTACAAAACCCGCTCCCCATCTCCACTTGGCCTCCTCCCTCCCTGTGCTTTTTTTATGTGGGTTTTTTGTTGTGTTTGGGGTTTTTTTTCCCTATTAGACTTTTTCTCTTCCCATTGCCAGAGAAAATAGGACTACAGAGCCTCCTTTTGCTTTCCAGAAAGGTAAGCGGCATCGCAGCCGGGCCGGCTATTGGGAGGCTGAGCGTGTGCCCTGCGTACGTTCACCTCTGCTAAGCTTTTACGGGCTGGGATTAGAGAGCCCAGAAATAAACCCAGTGCTTTTTCTTGGCAAGTACTTCCAGCTAGCGTGTTGCAATATTTAAAATGTATATAGCGCTGTGCCAAAAAATGTATTCCTGTCTCTCCTGGAATATCCACCACGACCTTCTAACCAACTTGTCATGCCAGAAGGTACCTTTTTTATTATTATTATTATTTTTTTCTTCTGGCAGGTGAGGTTGGTGAAAAAAAAAAGTATATATATTTACTTCCTGGGACATATCCTTTGCCTTGTGCCAGATCTTACGCAGAAGGGGAAAACAAAGCTGAAGGAAGAAGCCAATTTTTTTTTCATCTGAATTTCACATCAATAATTGTACAAAATGGAGAACTCTTCGCTACCAGCTAATAGAAACACAACGGGCTGGTAGATTATGGGCTGACAGTTATTGTCTGTCTACTACCTGCCAGGGTAGCTCATTTTTTACTTTTTTTTTTAGGCAATAGCAGCCTATACTCTTCTACTTACTCAATTTTATTGCTTTTGCTGCGTTACCTTTACAAATGCAGACCCGCAGGTAAAGCAAACGTAACTATTAGTCAGCCCCGTGAGGTATCATTGGTGACATTAAAGCAATCACAGCTCAGGCATCGGGTAATCCCAGGCCTCCTCCAACGGCTACGCAGCCCGGTTTATACCATTTGCAACGGAACCGGAGAACCTCCGAGATAAATTTCCCTGCCCTGTGTGAGAAGGTTGAAATACCCTTGCATTTAAATACTCTACGCCCTGTACTCCCTTTATGTCTCGAACACAAATCTCTGAGCTCTTCCAAAGCAGGCTCTGGCACTTAGTCCTCTGGCCTGATGTCGCAGGGGGGGTGCAGTGATGAATTACAGACTTTTGGCAGTAGTTCCGTTACTTCAGGCCTCGGTTGCTCCAAGACTCCGAGACAAATGTCATCTGGGCTCAGTGATTTAATTTCCTTTTTTTTTTTTTCCCCCCCTCGCACATCTCGCTAACTGCCCGTGTCTTGCTTTCTGTATTTATGAACCTGGGGCTGCTGCTCCTTGCTCATCTTGTCCTTCTAGAATCATTTCCCCCTGCTTCTGTTTTCTTAATCAAAGACTAGAATGTATTTCTCTGGTAATGGAAGTGCAGTAAAGGCGTTAACATTAATACTGCTCCACGTTTCGCTTTGTTTAGGTGCATCAGTCTGCTTCAAATTTTAAAAGATGAGCGAGATCAGCAAAAGTGGAAAACACACAGAACTGAGTCTAAAACTTCACACTAAGTTAGAGTCTCTTTCTACAGCTGTGGACCCAGGAGGACTCTCAAACCTGAGTGAACTCTGTTTCAGGTGCAGAGAGAGGTCGGTGCTGAACACCTGGGCTCTGCATTTAGAGCGTTGGTAAAGAGCATTTCTTCTCACGGTTCACCCAACTGCGAGAGCCTGTGTTGGACTTGGTGCAGAGCAGCACCCACATCTCTGCTCAGCACCGCTCACTGAGGGGCAAAATAACACTCCAGAATTGTTTTCCTTTTGAAGACACAAGCACTTTTGGGTGCAAGAAGTTCTAGATGCTGATGTCCCTGCACCCTGCGGGCGCGGGGGAGGTTGGACTAGAGGACCTTCAGAGGTCCCTTCCAACCCAAACCATTCCTGTGATTCTATGATTTTTGAGGAAAATCCCGTTATCCAGACGCATCCAGAGTTGGCATTACTGGAGAATTAATTTTGCCATCAACCAATTTCTTCATGTTTGATAAAATTCTGTTTCAGAAGTAAAGGATTTATAGCTTTACTTTCCCTCAATGCACATTATCATTTATATAACTGACAGCTTCAGTTGTTAAAAGCAGAACGTGAGGGTTGGTTTTTTTTTCCAATAAAGGGCTCGCATCTTTCTGACATTTATTACAAGTTTATTACTTCTATACCCTTCTCAGGGAAGCTCCTTCATTCATTGTGGGAGTGTCCGACGAGCAGATTTTTCATTACCTGTGACTTACCATTCATTTTTGGCCAGAAGTGGTTTCAGTTTGGTGGTTAAAAACAGGAAGAGCATAAAAAACCCCACATGAAGTCAATTAAGCTAAGAAAACTTATTTGTGATGGAAGGGGGAATTTAAGGTGTGTGGTTTTTTTCCCCCAGTGATACGTCTGCCTTCTCAGAGCAGAGAGAAGGTGGGTTAGTCACTCTTCTGATTTATTTTAGAGTGAAAAAAAAACAGGTTGAATGAATTGGTTACATGAGATACGGAAGGAGAAATGTTGTATCACCATCTTGGTGATGATATTAACAGACCACTTAATTGAGAAGCATCGTTTGTCCCAGGTCGATAGGAAAGTGAATTCTAAAGGAGGTTTCTGTGTCCGCACATGGATGCTAAAAGCAGATCGCACGTTCTCCGGTGGGTGAAGAGGCCATCCCATGCCAGCTGGGCTCAGTGCCAGGCGATGGTCCCGAGCAAGTTTCATGTCCTAATACAGATAAAGCCTTAAGGATCCCTCCTCCAAATCCTAAATTCATGGTAAAGATCCTCAAAAAAATCAGTATGCATAATGGCAACCCTAGAACCTCAGGTCTTAGGTCCTCCATTATCATGAGATCTTTAGATCACGGAACGGAGCTACTTCATCAGTGTTTCCCTTATGCAGGACAGGGTCTGGTCGTCTGTGTAGAAATGCAAATTCCCATATTTATAACGTTTGCTTTTGGTCCTCAGGAACAGTCTGAGATCTGCCACCCTCAGTAACAACTCTGATCACCTCCGCTCTAATCATCCCTTGAGCTTGATTTTAGTAAAACTTCTATGATAAATGACGACATCACTTTTACTAAAACTCAGTTTTCTTTGCCAACACATCTTTGCCCTTGAAATGTTCTCCTTTTTTTAAAATTAAAACTTCTGTTACTAATATTATCCTACCAATTGTTTTTGTGTTTTGTTTTGTTTCCCCCCCCCCNTTTTTTTTTTTTTTTTTTTTTTTCCCCCCCCCCCCCCCTTAATCTGTGCTTCCAATCTCTGCCTGCATGAAGGGCAAATTGTGCTTCAAAATCTTATCTACAGAAGCAATAGTTTATGAATATTGGACATCATCTGACTTTCTTGTTAGAAACAGAAAGTATCTTAAATTCACACCATAAAACTACCTTTGGGGCTTCAGCACATGTGCTCTTGGAAGCCTCTGAGACATTGATCAGAGAGACTCCTGTCTTTTTACTCTCAAAAAATATTTTTTTTTGCAAAGTCTGAGTTCTTGAAAATAAAGTTAACCCGTTAGAAATGGCAGGGCTGAATAGAAAACGTGAAATGGTAACAGGAGTTTGATCCAGCCACATACAGGTCACACTTCAAACAACTCCTCAGCCACAGGAGAAATAATTCACGCAGGGGAAAGGGAGGTTGGCAAACCCAGGCACTTCTGGGTTACTCCCCTGACAGCGACTGAGGACATTTATCTTCCCTTGAGATGGCAGTGGCTGAATGTAGCTGTGTCATTTTTTTTTCATTTTTGTTTCATGTGTGGAATTGTGGAATTGTGTATCTGTAACTCAGATATCTGGTCCAATCCCCTGCAGGAAGCGGTGACATCTGCAACTCAAGCAGATTGCTCAGAGCCCCATCCAACCTCCCCTGGAATGGGGCCAGGGATGGGGCAGTGACCACCTCTTGGGGCAACCTGGGCCAGGCTTTCACCACCCTCAGTGTCAAAAATCTCTTTCTCTCCAGTCTAAATCTCCCTCTTGGAGTTTAAACCATCCCCCCTTGTCCTGTCCCAACAGGCCCTGCTCAAAAGACTGTCCCCATCTTTCTGACAGGCCTTGTGAAGCCCTGACAGGCCCCCAGAAGGTCTCCCTGGAGCCTTCTCCTCTCCAGGCTGCACAAGCCCAACTCTCCCAGCCTGGCCTCCCAGCAGAGGGTTCCAGCCCTCCCAGCATTGCTGGGGCTCCTCTGGCCCTGCTCCAGGAGGTCCATGTCTTATGCTTTTCATTCATCAAGGGTGTGGGAGACCTGTAAATAGTTATCAACTCCGCGAGAGGAGGCCTGAGTTGGTGTGTTTGCTCTCCCAAGCACAAGCTGCTGCAGACTCTCGAGCAAGGTCTACAGGGCGCTTTAGAGCTGAGCTTTTCAAATATCGCTGCCTGTCCAGCTCAGTGCTGTAGGACGTGGTGCGTTGCCAGCCTCGGGAGGTGGCAGGTTGGCTATCTGCTTGTCTCTGCTCCACCCCGCCATGTCCCTGGATGTGCCAGCAATGGACAGTAATTTCATCCCACTTCAAGTGAGCAGGCTTTGGTCCAAGTCCCTGCTCTAAAGGCTATTTAACGAGAGAAAATTAATCATTGATTGGAGGCAGGCTTAGGACCCAACTATCCCCAGCATCAATCCTACCTTCTTTCTGCCCCAATTAATACTTAATGACTCTGCACAAAACGATACGGCTTTAATAGGATGGACTGAGAGAAATTTCCTTCCTGCCTCATTAGCCAGCAGCCTCCTCAGCTCCCACGGGAGATGGGAGCTGCAGGTTGAACTTCTCTTTCGGCAGAGGAGGAAATTAAACCCAAGTCCTCTCATCCTGTGTGGGCACGGCAGCCGCTGAACTGGGACTGGGCCAGAGGCGCCACTGGTACCTCCTGTCCCTGCCAAAGGCACGGCACCGAGTACTTAACGGAACGGAGCAGCAAATTCTCCCCTGTGTGGTGGATGAGCCCGTTGGTGTGTGCTAAATATTGTATTCTTCATTTCCAGGCTAATATTCATGGAGTGTGATTTGAGAAAACGACAGCGATATTTTTAATCGGAATTATGCACCTGAAGTAGCTGTTAGATATTTATGGCATTAATTCAGGCTTAATGGCTCCGTGCCTGGGGAAATCGTTCATTTTAATAACGCATAGATCACATCCAAGGGTGACCTCATTCCTATTTGGAAAACAGATATTCTATACCCGGCCTTTTCTGGGGGTTACTTTTGCTTCTCGCAGTAACTGCTGCCACGCTGTAAATGAGATATCACATTTTCACGGGTATAAGAGCGGCCAACAATCTTTTTTTTCTTTTTTTGGCTCAAAAATAAACCGCAAATGTTCTCACTTACAAATAAATGAACAGTCGTTGCCCGTTGTGGTGTAAACTCGGTGTCTCCCAGCACAGTTGCATTTACTCCATGTAAAGGCAGAGGGGTTTGGCCTCGGTACCTACGACAGTAACAGAAATATAACCGGTAAAGAAATATACTAAAAAAAGGAGAAATGAGATTTCCCTTTGCAAATACTCTCTCCAAATGTTTCCCTGAGGCATTACCCCAATGTCACTCATACCGCTTGCAGGATTCCCCGTGTTCAAAAAACTGCGTTAATTTGGTTTAATTTTTCAAGGAGTTCTACGAACTCCATCTGAAACCCTGTGGCTCACTGAAATATTTTATTTATTTATTTAGTGGTGGGAAGATAACCTCCCACACCTTGGGAGAGCATCTGCCAGGTTGTAGTCGGCCTCCGAGTGACAACCCAACCTGGAAGTGGCTTAATCGCCTCCTTCGGTGCTGCTGTCAAAATCCGGCACGTGGCAGGACGTACTGGAGGGGACGGGACCGTCACCTTTTTCCTGCCTTGGGGAAGGTTTGTAGTTCCACCAGAAGAAATAGGACCTCTTTCCCCTGCCTCCCCTCATGCACTGGGAGGACCGGGGTGTTTCTGTGTAGGTTGCCTCACACCGAAGCGGTGCGGAGCTAAGAACGAGTTGAGTAAACTGGGTTAAAATAAATCTGGAATCTGCCTAACAGGATTTCTAAAACTTGAGGTCTGTGACGGCTCTAATTTGTGAACAGCTGCCCAATTCTAGGCTTATTTATTTCAGACTTTCTAATAGAGTTACGAGAGCTCCACTGCTGAAGGGGAAAAAAAAAGCTTTCTAATTGAGTTCTTAGAAAACAGGGCGCGTTGTTTACAACCAGGAATTGCTTCGCTTCAGCCTTTTCCTTCCTATTCATCAATTAAAGTCAGAGAGCAGTTTCAACGCACTGACGCCATCTGAAATCGTCCTATCTGATGCGAGCATAAAGCAGCATGTAAACTGTTTACAAACTTCTTTTTTTAGGAATACTTCCAAGAATTCGGAACCAGAGCTTTCATACTTGCCACATCCATAGATGTGCATCTCAGGTTCTTCCCGCTGCTCCTCTCTCCCAGTTCACATAACTCTCTTTCCTCTGGTATCAGCCCCACCAGGATTTTCCTCCCTGCAGTCCTTAGACTCCCACTACAGCCAATTGATCCTAACCACGGTCATTCTGTGGATCACTTCTGATTTTGGAAGAATGCTGTTTGCACCTGAACTCAAAATACGGATTCCTACCTCAAAGCTGTGACATTGTTCATTCCTTTTTAATGCCTTTGGGCCATTTGTCTTTTTTTTGGGGGGAGGCAGCACAGACATTCTTTTTCAGAAATAAAAGTTGCGCTGGTAGTTGCTCTAGTATCAAGTGATGTTATTTGGGGTATATTCTACAGAGGGCCGTGTGCACGGCCCAGGATTTATTGGGGAGAGGGGATACACTCCATGAAGGAGAGAAACATCATGGGGATAAAACAGGGAAGGCAGTAAAGATGTAAAGCCATGTTATTTTGGATGCAAAGTGAGAATAAAGGAATAAATGTAAAGGCCTCTTGCTGAAACAGCTCTGCTGCTTCCTTTTGATCTGGTGGTTAAACGTTTAATAACACCCAGAATTATCCGTAGTAAATTCTTTCCTTTCTACAACTTTCTCAATAACATGCTTCTGAGTTTCAATTGAAATTTCATTTTCATCCCGTTTTCTCATAGACAGGAAAATTTCTTGTCCCCTTTCTTTACTCAGACAAATGAAATCCTTTTTTTTCTCCTGAACTACTTACCCTTCTACTTTCTTGTGCAAAAGAGACTCCACTCACATGTCTGAGAGCGGTGTTTAGATATGAGAGTCCCTATGAAGCACCTGGTAGGCAGGTGCCTACACCTATCCATCCATAGCCTATGTAGAGGGGAAGATACAAGCTGAATTTTCACTGATTGAATTCCATCCATGATTAATTATCCGTTCTCCCAAATAGCTGGAGCAATCTTTACTTCAGATCACCACCCTCATAAAAGTTTATTTTGCACAGCTCTTTGAAAATTACCGCCAAAGATAAATACATGCATCGGGTTTTAAAAAGGGTCTACTTTGTTTTAAATTTCCACCCAGAAATAAAACCTTTTTGTTCACTGAAGACGGGCAGAGTTACAGAGCTGTGCCAGTGATGGACAGGATTTTAGCAAAAGACTAATTCAGGACTTAACATACCAGCCTTAGCTATTTAATATATAACTGTTATTCCAATATGATACTCAGTTTATAATAGATTTTCACAGCTTAACAGCGTCTATTTAGCAAGAGACAAAAAAGACACTGACTTATTTGTGGAAATAAGCTGCGATGTCTTTATAGAGTCTAATGCAATGTTTTAGTAGTACAGCAATTAACTTGCCAGTTTTGTTTCTGAAACTTTTCCAAGTGTTTAATGTCTACACAAAAAACCTCAGTAAAAACTGTGCCATCCAAAAAAAACAACAAAACCACAACCATGTTATTAAAAGACCCAAACAAATTATTAAGAAATAACCCCAGTAGCAGGATTATGAATAACTTCCCTTTTCTTTATGCTTTTCAACAGCGACTGGAAGCGCAGAGGCCAGAGGTTCTCACACCACCAGCACAAGAGATGCAGCACAGATATTTTTTTTCTTTCAAAGCTGTGTAAGTAATAAAGCCCAGCAGTTAAAGCGTAGGATGTAACAGATGAGCTAAGAGCAAATGCAAAGATCAGACAGCCCCAGATATAAAAACTTTAATTATCTCAGAAGCAGGCGTGTTGTGAGAGCTATGGGCTGGGCTTAGGCACAGGAGTATAACCAAAGTAATTCTAGAGAATAAAGACTCTCTTGAAAAGCTCAATTGTTTATCTGTACAGGCTTTTATTAGAGAAAAAACTGGAGAAATCTCTTCTCTTGACATGTAACAGAGGTAGACTACCAGAGCCAGGGAAACATCACAAGTAAAAAAGCAGAGGTTGGGTCAAACCAGTCAAATTAAAATGCTACAGAACTCCGTGGCCAAGTAACACTTCCCTCAGAGATCTGCTAGTGCCTGGAGAATTACAGAGAGAGAGCTGGTACCTGCTTGCTGTGCCTTGCTGGAGAACACAAACGCTGACAAAGTCCTTCCTTTATCCACCCGGCACGTTTCGTGTGCTCATTTCTTCAGCCTCTTAGTGTCTAGAGCACTTGTGCTCCAGCACATTCTAGAGCTGTGGCTCTGGGCAAGAAGGTATTTCATTCCAATTCTGTGTTTTCAGGAGCTTAACGTCATCTAAACAAAATTATGTTTGGGACACATATTTCTTTGCCAATTCTGATCCCACAATAAGCTGCCTGTTGTGTCCAAATTCTGCTACAACCGGGATTTTTGTTTCCTAATAAATGGAGTGAGAAGAGCTCCAGCAAAACATAGAATTATGGAATGGTTTGCGTGGGAAGGGACCTTTCAGGGTCATCTGGTCCAACCCCCTGCAGGGAGCAGGGACATCTGCAACTAGAGCAGGTTGCTCAGAGCCCCATCCAACCTCCCCTGGGATGGGGCCAGGGATGGGGCAGCGACCACCTCTTGGGGCAACCTGGGCCAGGCTCTCACCACCCTCAGCAGCAACAATTTCTCCTTCTCTCTGCTCTAAATTTCCCTCTTAGTTTAAACCATCTCCCCTTGTCCTGTCCCAACAGGCCCTGCTCCAAAGTCTGTCCCCATCTTTCTGCCAGGCCCCTTGAAACTCTGAAAGGCCACAGTACTGAAAAGACAAGCCATGCTGCCTGGTTGCCTTCTCCCTCAGCTGGACAACACAGGAATGTCTACGAGGAAATAATGGACCACACTTGGTCCAAATCCAGTAGGTAACATGTAAAATATACTCTTAGTGTGGATCCAAACATGTATTTGTAAGATAAACCACCTTTATTGCACATTCCTTGCCCTTTCTTTCATGTTCCTTGCCCCTTCTATGCTCTAGGAGAAGCACTTGATTCAAATAAAGTTGGAAATGAATACAACTATAAAAATGGAGGGTTTGGAGACGTTATAACGCATATTTTTTTTCGCAGTGGCTTAGAAAAATCCATTAGCTAAATATTTCTACAGCTTCTATTTTATAACCCACAGGCCATATTCCTACTAAAGAAGCTATAAATTATTACACGAAATGCAATTACAGAGCAGAGTGTTTGCAATACTGATTTGCAATCAGTAAAACAGGGCAATCCATCCTTCTGCAAGACACCCCAAACAGTAATGGGGAAAATCTAACAGCTTTCAGCCCTCGCATATTTCTTGGAGGAGTGAATAATGTCGGAGCGACTCTTCCGCAAGATCAACAGAGCCACTTAAAATCAGACCAAATCTCTCATCTAGGAAAGAAGATGATCCCTCAAATCCCATCATTTCTTCCCAAAGTCGAAGGAGCTCTCTGAATATTGAATATTAAAGCCATAAAACTTGAAAGCTCCACCTCTCCCTGAACCCACCTCTAAGTTACAGTTTGCAGTGGTTCAGATCTCGCTTTGCTATCGAAGGAGGATTTAGCAACGTGCGTTATGAAGTCAGCTCCCAATGAGGTAATTTAATGAAGGCAAGATTTGGTGAATGCCACTTCCCTGAACTCTGGTGAGGAGGCTCCAGGGAAGGTTTTGCACATTCTGAGCCATGCTCGCGTGCAGCAGCAAGGAGATTTTTTACAAAGCATGTCTAGAACGCACCTGAGGTACCTTATTTTGCCAAATGCATGTCTGGAATTGGTAACTTCAGCTTGCTTAGCAACCAAGCTTTATTATAAAACAGTGTTTTCAAGAGAAACACAAATTCTTGTAGGAATTAATCAACTAAGATGACTTTTTTTTCAAGAAACCAGAGCAAACCTGGTCAAGATTTAGCTTCAAAGCTACATGGCAGTTTTGCCATTAGTTTTCCTTAGAGAAAGACACACAGGGGAAAAAAAAAAAAAGACTTTTCAGGTAGCAGATTCACTCTGCAAGTGATTGTGACCAAATAAGCCCACCCACCCGCTAGGAGGAGATCTGCATTTGCCAGCCATGGTTTCTCACCACACAGCGTGGGACCGAGTTCAGCAGTACGTGGGAACCAGTCCCCTCCACTTCCACAGCAGGAAAAATTTCCTGAGTGCAGAGTTCAATCCACTGGATGTTAAAAAATAAACAAGCGACCTTTGTGAAGTAGGTCACTCTCCATGTGATGTTCCCCCCCAGGAGGCTGAGCAAGGTGCTGCTGCCCATGGCAGCCGCTCAGGGTGGTGTGTTGTCTCTCGACCCCATTGGTACCTGAAAGCTCCTCTGACTTTGTGCCATTTTTGGAGTCAAGCATCTCACTCCCTCCCCTGATAAACGACCACTTATACTGAACTTGCCTTGTCAGAGCTCCATGTAAATCATCTACTTGGAGACTGCATGAGTCCTGCTCCGAGGAGGTTAATCCATCTGCCCTACCCGTTCTTCCCAGGGCGCTCAGAACCACTTCAGTTCCTCATCCTAAAGCTTCCTTGATCCCAATTGCTGCCATGGCTCCAATACAGCCATGAAGCCTCTGAAGCCAAGTGCTCCAGCCTCCCCCAAGTGTCGCATCAGGACTGTCCAGCTGAGCACTGGAAACCTCCCAAGCAACCATCTGAAGCAACTGGTTTCGATCCTTATTAACAAGGGTAAAAAGCTGGATTAATGTGAGCCATAACTCTTGTATTAAGTTCTATTCATTTAGAAACAAAAATAGCTGAAAACACCTAAAGTTCTTTATCTCAGCAGGTTAGTTTTTACATTTTCTTTTTTTTAATGGAACATTTTAAAAAACAGTGGAGAGAGAGAGAGAAGCCCTTGAAGTTGTAAGTGGTAGCACAGTTTATAAATGAAGGTGTATATTCCGTGTCATAGAAATGTCTTTGCTCATTTACTGATCTACATAAAGCTAAATGTTTGTTTTGATAATTGGCTTCACACACACACACAAAAAGGTGTGAAGTCAGCAGTGCTAAATTATTTATCAGACCTACTTTAGTGTGATTGTTTTCTGAGGGGCTTAAGAAAGTCTTGGCCATGGTGCTGTTTCTCATTAATTGCTGAGACAGTACAGGAGTCAAAGATCTCTGAGGACGACCCCTGCCCTGGCCCTGCTGCCCCCCCAGAACTGACCCAGCCAGGATGCTGGTGGCTTCTTGTCCCCCTGGGCACTCTGCCTCATGTCCAGCCTCCTGCCTCATCACCAACCCCCCCCAGGGCCTTTCCCACCAGGAGCTTTCCAGCCGCTCTGGCCCAGCCTGGAGTGGTGCCGGAGGCTGGTGTGACCCAAGGGCAGGATCCAACTCTTGGCTTGTTGACCCTTATCCCTTTGGCCTTGACCCATCTATCCAGCCTGGCCAGAGCCCTCTGTGGAGCCTCCCAACCTTCAAGCAGATCAACACCCCCACCTAACGTGGTGTCATCTGCAAACTGGCTGAGGGTGCCTCAATCCCCAGAAAAGTGCCAGAAGAGTGAGGAGAAGGGACAGCAAAAGGAGTGTGGGAAGGAAGAAGGGGAAGCAGAGCGACTGAAATTTGTAAAATTAAATATTTTTTTCATATTGTGGGTTTACATCGGGCCGAGCAGTGCAAGGGGTGGGGCAAAAATGTCCTTTTTGGTGCAAGGCTGCCAAGGGCAGCACCCTGAGTTCGCAGAATTTGGGCCCAAAGTACAATTTGACCTTTTCTCGCTGTCCTGGGAAGCACGGGGACATGCAGCACCCTTCCTGCTTCTCAGCACGGCTCAGGAAAACTCAGAATAATAATCCCAGTATTTGCACATTTGAAAGGTAATAACCGGTGGTTTCGCAGGCGCCGTTTGCTCTTTCCTGGCTGCCTGGCTCCTCTCTTGTTTTTTTTCCCCCCTCAACATTTGTATTGACTTACTGTATTTTTCTGATTTCAGTTGTTTGGCTCAGCAGTACTGTTTGCTCCTTGCTTTTATCATTAGTTCTGGGCCTGAGCCAACATTGCACAAACGTTTGGATAAAACACTGGAAAAGCCAGGAAATTAACCATGCACTCGGGGCGTTGTTTGTTCCAAACAAAAATATATCATGCTGTAGAAGTACAAATGCACAATTAATGGTATTTGTGCTAGTTCTGTACAGGCAGAACTCAGCTGTGGGTACAAATAACCCTGAGATAATTCTGAAGAATCTAAAAACCAAAATCAATGTTTTGCTGGGATTAGAAACTGCCAGGAAACGGGGGAGGGGAGGGAGAAACTTGAATGTTCCAAATAACCTTCCCTTTTAACTTTTTGCAAGAAAACGCAGTACGACCTTAGGAGCTGCCATGCAGAGGACAACAGTTCTTAGCCTCAAAATGCTTGTTAAAAATGACAACTTAATTAAGACGTAGCAACTTTAAACAATGAAGGTTTTCAGATGGAAGCTGAAAGGGCCTGAGCTGCTGCAATTTTACCATATTGGTTTGAGAAACGATAGCAAGTGGCAGAACCTATTTGAAAGCCAACCTTTGAAACGATTCTTAGTAAAAATACATTTTTTATGTTAATTAAGAAGATGAAATAACGCAAACTATTCATTCCCTGGCTCCAAACGCTCGTCAAGAGGACCACGGTTAGTCATAATTAAAATGTAGGTTATGTTCTCTCATCTGTGTCCTCCTCCCTATAGGAATTTAAAATTAAACGTGCCCGTTTGTTGCCTGAATATCCCTATCCAAACAAATCACTTGTCCCTCATTTATTTTCAAGTAAGCAGATTAAGTAGAGAATGGGCTGAGATTTGGACCAAAAAAAAACCAAAAACAAGTGAGGTAAAAGGTGACAAGCAGCAGCCAGAGCAGAAAGGTTTGGGGAGTCCTAAGCCCACGTGACAGCTCCTGGGGCACCAGCACCGTTGAGGTGCCCACAGGCAGCAGATCCACACCCAGCTACACCAAGGGTCCTTGTGTTTGCTCTTGATTTAACCCTTTTCAAGAGATGACAGCCAAGCAGACCACTGGATGTTCCTAAAGAACACACCAATTGCACCCTCAGCATGTTAGCGGGTGACACCAAGCTGCGCAGTGCGGTCAACACACTTGGAGGAGGGAAGGGATCCATCCAGAAGGACCTGGACAGGCTTGAGAGGTGGGCACCGAGCAGGGACATCTGCAACTCGAGCAGGTTGCTCAGAGCCCCATCCAACCTCCCCTGGGATGGGGCCAGGGATGGGGCAGCCACCACCTCTCGGGGCAACCTGGGCCAGGCTCTCACCACCCTCAGCAGCAACACCTTCTTCCTTCTCTTTCATCTACATCTTCCTCTTAGCTTAAAACCATCACCTCGTGTCCTGTAACTGTTTGGTCCTCACCTATCGATTGCTGGGTTATTTCAAGGGAATTGATCAAGATTTTTTTTCTGGTATTTTATCTGCACTCTGCTAGTAACTCTTATTGCTTATACGTGGTTGTGAAGGGTTGCCCAGGGCAGGGCTGGAGTCCCCCGATCCCTGGAGGGGTTTCCAAGGCGTGGAGCTGTGGTGCTGAGGGACAGGGCTCAGTGGTGCCCTGGCAGGGATGGGGCAATGCTGGGACTCCATGATCTGAAAAGTCTTTCCCAACCAAAGCAACTCTGTAATTCTATGGCCTCGCACAGCTCCGTGTTTATCTCCTCAAAGCACACACAGAGTGTTTCTTCTCTTAAGAAAATTGTCTCTCTTATTTATACAGAGATGAGAACAGGAGCTCAGCGCGACAGTAGTGATACATCAAAACAACTCCCAGAGCCAAAGGAAGCCATGCTCTTGTTGGACCAAATGCCTCTTTACAATAAAACTTTAGCAGAGCCCCTTGCTGCTGGGAGCAGCATCAAAGGCAGAGATGGGACGGCGTACGCCACAAGCCAGCGGTTAAAGGATGTTCTTTCTACCCTGTATATATTGGAAGCAGCAACACACCTCACAAGAAGGGAAAATTAAGACCTGGGAAGGGACATGTGATGCTACAGAAAAGGGGATGGGGACTTTCTCATCCCCCTGCCACGCCAAGGGGATGGTGGCACCTGCTCTGCCCTGAGCAGTGTCCCCATAACCCACTTTGCAGCAGAAACCAGCCCTTGGAGGGGCCTTTTCAGGACAGCGTGTGCAGGATTCGGGTGTTTTGGTGCCTAAAGCACCAGCTCAGTGCCCAGACTCCTCCCTGTCTCCCTCAAGCTCCCAGATGAGAACCAGGAGGATCCTTGTCATCCAGGGCCACCAGATAGGTCCTAGAGTTGTTCAGCTGAGAAATACGACTGCTGACAACTCAGAATTGAGACACAAATGAACACAACAATTAACCCAAACACAATCCTAAAAGACTTCTGCCACTTAGTTCCTTTTGCACTCGTACCCATTTCTTTGGGAAGTTCAGAAGGCACGAAAAGTATATTTTCCTCTTTAACAGAAAGCACCAAAAATCATAGAATCACAGAGTGGTTTGGGTTGGAAGGGACCTTCAAGCTCACCCAGTTCCAACCCCCCGGCCATGGGCAGGGACACCTCCCACTAGAGCAAGTTGCTCAAACATCATGAGGTCTCCCGCACAGTTTCAGAATTCCTTTTTGAGCAGAGGGTGCCTATGAAAACTTGACAGTGAGCAGATTTTTACCCCAGAGGTCACTGCTCCATTAAAGGTTGACTGAGCAGAGACCCGCTGGAACAGATTTCTTCTTTTTTTTTTTTTTAAGTCCTCCTAAAAGCCGTCTGCAGGCGATTTCCCAGCAGCAGCTGAGCCCTCGCCACCACTGCTGCGGTGACACGTGTTTTCCAGGAGAGGCTTTTCTCAAGGAAGTCTCCAAGCTTGATCCCAGCCGAGCATAAGCCCTCCTGGCTTACCCTCAATGCCTCCCGTGACCCGCTTTAACAGCTAAACCTCTCCAGGCGATGTCTCGCCGAGCTTTGTGGCACCCACCACCGCCCCGGCCCTTCACAGCCGTGTCCCTGCATCCCAGGAGGACAGAGCTGCTTCCCTATGACCCCTCATCCCGGTGCAATTTGCTACTGGTTCAACTGGTTTGAGTTTTGGTTGCGTTTGGGGGAAATCACAGCATCTGGTCGTATGCAGAGGAAAGAGCTCATCCAGGTGTTAAGCAAAGCAGCTGCCGCACAGCAGGGACGGCAGAGAAATGGGCAGGGTAAATTTTAAAGACTGTTTAAATATTATCACTTTTTTTGATTTCATCTTTAAAAAGTTCCACCAGCACCATAAGCATTCACAAATCCTGGAGCTGTGAGCACCCAGAGCCGAGCAAATGGAGCCAGAGACCGGGAGCAGAACAGCTGCTTCACAGGGCCTACAATAATTAGCGCTACTGAATTAAGCACTGAGGATTACCCTGGCTAATTAGCAGAGCCCCACCTTACGCTGGGACAGCCCTGCTCCAGCAGGGACCTGAATTAGTGGCTTTCCACCAGGATCAGTCATTCCGTGCGCTCCCAAGCTCCTTGGTCATCTGTGCCCAGCCTGCCTTCCTCACTCAGCCACCCCACCCTGCCCTCTGAATTCAGTTTTGTTTTTCCAAATACTACAAGACTTGAGAAAAGAGCAAACGAAGAAATGGCCTTAGACCAGTAAAGTCAACATGAACCCCAAGCACAGATTCCTCTGCTGGTCCCCAATCTCAGGTCTCAGTTTCCCAGTAGAGCCAATAGAAATTGCAAGAGATGCTTCAGAGGAGTCTCAGAGCACAAACTGAGCTCAACCCAGCCACAATATCCTTTTTTTTTTTTCTGTTTGAAAGCAGTGGCAAGTCCTGGGACTCCTGGGACAGCGACTGGGCTCTGTAGTGTGCAGCACAAATCGTTTAGCTAATTATTCATTGACTGTCTCATCAGTCCTGATTGAATTAACTGATAGCAGCAGCTTGAAGGAATGAAGGTAAGGAGTGAGGACACAATGGAGATTGTTACAGGCCTTGCTGTGACCGCAGCTTAATTATCAGCTGTGAGCTTTGAATGGAACAGGGCGAGACACCAGAGAAGAGCTCAAGAGAAGGGGCTCTGGTATTCTCTACAAGCACCTCCTATTATGGTAGGACAAGAGGATAAGGCCTCCGATTGCACCAGGACCTAAGGAACAATTTGTTCCCCTTCAGGGTTGTCCAGGCCTGTGCCAGGCTGCCCAGGGCAGGGCTGGAGTCCCCCTGATCCCTGGAGGGGTTTCCAAGGCGTGGAGATGTGGTGCTGAGGGACAGGGCTCAGTGGTGCCCTGGCAGGGATGGGGGAATGGTTGGATTCCGTGATCTGAAAGGGCTCTTCCAACCAAAACAATTCTATGATCATGTTCTTTGACAGACCAGGAGGTAAAACTATTTTGCCTTCTACAGAGGGAGGGTTTCCTGGGGGTGGCATCAGCAAAGCCTGGCCTGAGGAGCAGAGATACCGAGTACCATCTTCTCCTCAGGTGGGAAAATCTGAGCTTTTTGAGTGTCTGTCAGCTGCTGGTGGCTCATGCCACCGTAGCTGAGAGGAAGAGGATAGACTCAAAGGCACGTTTCATATATTCCAACAAGAATTATTCCAGTGTCATCCTGTCCCTGAAGCTCAAAACACATGCAGAGTGTGATGGGGTTTGAGATGCATTAGAGAGGCTCTTTATGGGAAAGAGACTTTGGCCATAGCCCTTCTCTCCAAGCCGGTCGCTGATTTTGGAGCTACTGGTTTGTTGGTGGTACAACAGCTGTATCGGAAAGCTCTGGGCTGGCGGCACAGTAACGCGGCCAATGGGAAGGAAGGATACCGGTAATTAAAGCATTAGAAGACAAAACCCTCTTCAAGTGATTCCAGATGCACCCAGCCCACAGCAAATTGGAGAATTTGGTCACATTTACCGGCTTTTGTGGTGCTTACTGGCCACACAGATCCTGTTTTGGCAGGTCAACGGGAAACTCCTTCAGTGGTTTGATACCACACACCGAGTCCAACAGGGATTGATCTCCCTGGCAGCCGCTGAGTGAGGGTCTGAGCACAGGACTGCAGTCAGAGATGGATCTCCTTTAATTAAAACATGTGGAAAAAAATCTGATTTTTCTGCCCTATATGTGGGAACATTTGTATTTCTGATGAGGAAGGGGTGGGGATGGCTGTTGGCTGCTGACTCCTGCTTGTTCATCACTCCTGGCCCTGCTAACAAGCTGCTCTGCCCCAGGGAAGCCAGCTCTGCTAGGTGAGAAAAGTTATTTATTCTCCCAGCCTGCCTTGTTCACAGCCTTTCCTGAAAAGAAATTGTCAATCACGGGTAATTGCGCTAAATTAAGTGCGGCAGATCCCATGGAAGACAGAAATGAGCCCTGCAAAAGCGAGCTCCCGGTCTGGGACTGCAGATGAGGATGGAAACCACATTCCAGTGCAACCTACAGAAGTCACGCTGGAGCTTCTGGGGAAAGCCAGAAAATGGGGAAGCTCTCCAGAGAATGAGAGAGGCGGTCGCTGCCCCATCCCTGGCCCCATCCCAGGGGAGGTTGGATGGGGCTCTGAGCAGCCTGCTCCAGTTGCAGATGTCCCTGCTCCCTGCAGGGGGGTTGGACCAGATGACCTTCAAAGGTTCCTTCCAACTCAAACCATTCCATGATTCTAAACCAACTGCTACTTCCACTAGTATTTTCTACTTGCCTACCAGCAACACTCCGAGTGCTTTTAATAAACACAAAGCAGGAGAACAACAGCTAAAAACCACAGACGCACCACTTCAATTTCCTTCTTTCACACTTTTAGAACAACTTGATGGAAAAAGAGGAACATCACAAAACCCTTAACTGACTTCATTTCAGCGCTCGAGCAACATCGGCAAGATTAAATCCTCCCGGCCACAGCTCGGGAAGAAACCCCAAACAGCCTGGAAGGTGTGAAAAATGGATTATTAACTCCTAGGTCTCAGCAAAACTTCTGTTCCTGCTCCAAACGCGCTCATGCGTTTGGTGAGTGTGACCAAATATAAATTGGGATGTGGTAGGAAAGAGCACAGGGACTTGGGAATGAGAACTACTGTTATTGTAATGGCTATTTTGTACCTGATTTCCTTCACAGCGTGTAGAAAGGTAATTGTCAGAGGGAGCACACGCCTGTTGTCAGATACAATTTTTTTCCCCACCCGTTTAGGAGGAAGGAAAAAAAATAAATTCAACTCTGCTCTTTTTTTCCGGTCTGAGTTCCAGCCTCAGCCCCCAGCCCCAGAGCCTGCGATGTGCTTATTCAATGGGAAAGTCAACTAAAAATGCTTTCCCTTATGGACCAGCTGCATTGAAAGACTCTATACATAAAAGTTTCTAAGTCTGGCAGATTTTATATATCTAATATTTTACAGATATTTTCCTTCAACACAAAAGGCTGTTTGGGATTCTGTGCAGCGCTCGCAGTAAAATAATTAAGTCTACCGTGAAAATGTTATTAAAATCTGCTTCTGATTCAGACAGAAATACAAAATTAGCAAGGGAGCCTGTGAAGAGAAATGGGAAACAGTGGAAGATAAACCGTGGTAAATAGAGTCCGTCATTAGAAGACGCTTCATGGGCAGCTATCTGAGGAGGCAGAATCATTTTGATAAACTGGTAATACTCCCTGAGAGGAAAACAAACATGTTTTCTGACCTCACTTAGCAATGGTAGCCTCCAAAAAACCCACCCTGAGAAAAGTGTGTTTAAACTGAGGGGGAAAACACATCAGAAGACACCAGTGGCAGTGAAAGAAACACCTCAGTCTTTCTCCCAAGAGCTTTGTGTTACTCAGCCCAAATATTTGGGTTTTTTTTCCTGAAAGTTTCTCCACTACAGAGACCCAGAGGAGCAGGTCTTCTGAAAATCCAGGACTTCAGAAGCAGGCTATATTCCACTTGTGCCTCTTGGCTGGTTATGACAAGAATAATAAATATTATTTGGGGACAAATCCAATATCAAAATCATCCCCCAGAGATGCACAGGCAAAGAAAGATGCAAAGAACTTCACTATAGGTGGGTTCTGAAGAAGCTCTGGTCCTCATCTCAGTGCAATTCTTTTTTTATAGCTATTTCTTATTTTATGTTGACAAATTTATTGTGAGAGCATAGAAATCAAACACTGTTACAATTTTTTATTTCTTGCACATGCACACAAATCAAAAATTCCCATAGAAAGACTTTTCTGTTGGATAGATGTGTGTTGTGAGGTTCTTCATCAAGAAGAGCAGTTCAAGGAGGCTCAGAGGCAGGAGTCTTATTTACAGGCAAGCCCAGGGGTACACAGCACATTCCCAAATCCTGTCAGCTTCAGAGCAGTCCAGAAGTTGGAGATGCCCCATCCCTGGATGTGTTTCAGACCAGGTTGGATGGGGCTCGGAGCAACCTGCTCTAGGGGGAGGTGTCCCTGCCCATGGCAGGGGGGTTGGAATTGGATGGTCTTTAAGGTCCCCTCCAACCCAACCCATTTTCTGATTCTCTGGTAAGAGCCTTTTTGATCTAGTTTGCAGTTGAGTGGGGTCTGACTCTGTTTCATCAGCACTCGGGGGGCCCCACGCACTGGATGGGTGACCAGCACAAACAGCAGCTGCAAGAAGCCGACAAAACCACCTGCCTGTCTCACTCTGCACCAGCATCAGCAACAGGGTGATGGGTGTTGGTGGATGGACATAACCCACAGTCCCGATGGGCAGTGCTCAGACTCAGAGGCCCCAGTTTCAGTGGGAGATACTGCCCAGTTTGGAGGGTTCTAGAGGAATGGGAAGGTCAGCTCAGGCATCTTAGCTACAGCCACATTGAGAAAGAAGCTGCTGTCTTTCGTTGGCTGCAGTATACACACCAACATACACCAGAAGGGCCTGAGGAAGCCAAAAGTGGACTTGGAGTTATGAAAAAAAATTATCTTTTTGATCGATTGCTCCCTCGCAACACCAGCCTCTGCTGACACGCCACTGAGGGGAGCTTCAGTCTCACCGTCGGGAGGCCTGTGGAGCACAACTGAGCTAGAGCTACACAGCCACCAGCAGATGAAGTTACCGCCTTGGGAATCAAGAAATACACGTTTGGAATCATCTTAAAATGATCTCAGGCACTTTTGAAAACACTGACTCCCTCCACAGACCCCAGTCTCAGCCCTAGAGGAGGAGTTGCCACCGTGGGTAGCGAGTGGAGCAACTTTACTGAGAGAAGCTGGGGATGCTCCTGCAGCCACACTGTGTGGAAGAACCTGGGCTGCAGCAAGAGAGGCACGAAGCAGATAAAACAAATGCCAACATGACTCTTCAGAACAACACCACCTCTATTTTTTAAGCAAATAACCCCATATCTCACAGAAATCATACACACAATATTTTAAGCTAAAATTTGTTGCAATTTAATTCCACGCTGCAATATTTCAGTCATTTCATCTAGATGTAATGTTCACAGATCAACTTCCCCCCAAAAAATACTCGTTTTTCTTGCTGAGCCGCACAGAAAGCTGCTTTTTTTCTGGAGTGCTGACTTGGTGTTCCTACAACAGCACTTCAAATGAAATTCAAGCCAAGTGCTTTTCATCTTGGGGCCTCTGGGGCCTCAAGCACCTATAAAATATTCCCTGCCCCGCGATGACACCCCTTTAAAAAAGGCACAAGATGCAGGCGCGTGCGGGGAGCAGAGCGGGACCAAAAGGCAGAGCTGCAGGTGCAGATCAGCAGGACGGCTGCTGCAAGCCCTCATTTCCATATCATTTCCATAGAACGCTTTTCCCGCGTTGCCTAGAAATGGCATTTCATCCCAGAGACTGCAAGACAGGAGTGCAGGTACTGCAAAAGCTCCCTCTCCTCCTGCAGACATCGAGTTACGCTCACCAGTGACGACACTCCCCAGAGCAAAAAGGCTAACTCTGAAATTTTTTTACTTTCTTTTGCTTCCCTCCCCTCATTTTTTTTCCCACTCATACAAAGCCCTGACACTATTCCCAACACCAGCAGCGGGGCAGCTCCCACACACGGTGGGTCAGCCCTCTACATCCACGTGAGCCCACTCTGCAGGCTGGTGGCCCAGAGGCTTTGGAATTCACCACCCCACTTGCCCAAGGGTCACCAGCAGAGCCCTGAGCAGCAGCAACCACGGAGGCTCCAGCAGGATTTACAGTTCTTGCTGCTCATTCACCTTCTGCAGTGATCATCTCTCAGCAGTTCCTCTTCTGCTGCATCTTTTCTACCATCTGACACTCGCTGCTGTCACCTCCAATGCTTTCTAGCAGCCCTTCCATCTGAAGCAAACCCCTCTGTGCTCACAGAGCAGCAAGCGAGGCTGTTACAGCTTTAATTGGGAGGTTTCACTGCAAGGGGGCAGTACCAGCAGTTCCTAAGACACGGCACAGGGCTCCTCACCCAACCACTTCTCACCACAGTTCCCTCCTGCAGAGCCAGCCAGGACCAGCCAAAACTGATCTGAAGCAAAAGAAGACACCTGAAACCCACAGAGACCTCTTCCCATTCCACTGCCATCACTCAAACCAAAAAAAAAACCGCCATCATACCTTGATTTTATATTGTGCTTTACAGGAGCAAGACATCTTCTCCAGCACCTCCTGGGACACGCAGCAAACTTGGCCCTACCCCAGAGCTCTCCTATATAAGCAACACTCCCCACTCCCTCCCACTCCACCTCCCCCAGGTGTCCAGGAGGTGGGAAGAGCTGATCCCCCCCAGCTGGCACCAGTTACTTCATCGACACCTCCCAAAGCAAGAGATCACCTCAGCCTAAGAAAACGTAGATATTATCTCCTTGCTGACACATGTGAAAAACGAACAACTACCATTCCACAGGAAAAGAGTGATGGCAGTCGGCAGAATAATGAGCTTTTTCTATTTACTCTTTATAAAAATAAAATGCTGCCAGGTGCTGCCTTGTGAAGGCAGAGCAGAGTTCTGCTGCGTTATCCCATCGTCTGAGGCATTTGGGGAAGGTTTGAAATATTAAGCAAAATACTGATTGTGTATCAAGCACCAGATTCTGCCAGACTGCCCAGTCTGAGTAATTATAGAATTAAGTCCCAAACAGATAATATTAACTTTAAAAAAAAAAATTGATTGATAAGATTGGCAGGTATCTTCCCTTAAATGAATTTAGCTCATTCTCCCAAATTTGTGCCACTCTTGGTCTAAAACACCTTAAAAAAACCGGATGGTTTTTATCTTTAATCACAGCCTTAGAACTAACAGCCAACTTGTGTTGTATCCTCCTGCTCCTGGAGGATGCTGTGCCTGCAGGCTGGGAATATCATCTTCGTGCCTTTCTCACATCCATGTGCCGCACACTTGAGGTTTGCACAGAAATTAAACACGTAGGAGTTTAAATTAAACGCTCAGGAGTTTAAATTAAACACGTAGGAGCGCGAAGCAGCCCAGGAAAATAATGAATCCTGATAACAAAATATCACTGAAAGCTGGTGTTGGGATGAACTTCAATCACGTTGCTGAGGACTTTTGGTAAAAAGCAGCCCTCTGAGAAGGATCGTTTTTAAGGAAAGGGCCTCGGAAGTTTTCCGACAGCAGGGGCGTCGCAAAGCGCCAGCTGTTAACACCTGCCCAATGGATCGGCTTGTCTGGGAGCTCTCCTAAAAAACAGGCATCCCTCAGGGGTGTGCATCCCAGTAAATCACCTCGGGAACCACAGCAGCTGCGTTCGCACATCTGCACATCGGATTTTAGACTCCGTAAAATCCATCGGCCACCCCTTATCCCAATGGCCACCAGGTACACCTGGGAATGGTTGAAAGCAACACAAGAGGAGGTTCAGACTGGACATCAGGAAGCATTTCTTTAGTGAGAAGGTGGACAAACCCTGGAAGAGGCTTCCTAGAGAGGTGGTGGATGCCCCAAGCAAGTGCTCTGAATAATGTACTTCAATTTTTGGTCATCCCTGAGGTAGTTAAGCAATTGGTGAGATGGTTGTTGTGGGTTCATCCCAACTGAAAAACCCTCTGTTCTATTCTCCATCGGTCCGGCCTCAGTGTCCCTCTGTTTTCTCTTAGCAGTCGTACCCCATTTGTATCATCTCGCTGCAAACCGACTCAAACCCTGCAAATTTCCCACGTTTTAATTGTCAGTTATTGCACGTTTCTTTTTTTTCCTAACATAAATGGAGGAGAACGAAGTTGTGAATATTTATACACTAAAGCCCGAAGGATCCTGCGGTGAGACATTAACTCTGCTGACGACACGGCTGCTCAGCTGGAGCCAGACATGAAAGAGGTACCGCTACCAGACTTTCTTAAAATTTAAAATAAAAGCTTCTAAAAAGCACCTGTCTCTTCATTAATCTCGCCTGATGAAGGCCTCGGGGGAGCCGATCAACAAGAATATTTTTCCACATCGAAGCAGAATAAATATACTTAAAATCAGTCCCTAAATGAGAGTGTATTTATAGCTAATTACCAGTGGAATACACCCGGAATGGAACAGAGCGTGGCTCATCCATCCGTTGACTGGCATGTTTTATAAATACACAATTTCTCACTTCCTCACATAAAGTAGTTTAAAAGACTGAATCTTGTTTTCACTGCCTTGATCAAAATAGAACAAATTAAGATAACAACCAAAGTGAAAATGTAGAAAGACAAAAAAAACCCAACAAATCACACACAAAAAAACAAACCACCATGAAAAATTCAAACCTGCAGTTTTCTAAGATTTCCCTGGGGAGATCCCCAAGCATTTATTAGGCACCATAATTCCTTGGGTGAATTCCAGGCACCCGTCTGACTTCCCACCTGCTCTCCTTGTGGCTGATGCTCTCCACAGGAGTGAAGGTGAGTGGCTCCTGAGTATTGAATTGCATCCTGCTGACAGGATCATGGAATTGTCTGGTTGGAAGAGACCTTCAAGATCATGGAGTCCAACTGTTGCCCCATCNCCCGGTGCGACCCTCGCTGCGGTGCCGCCCCAGCGCTCGGGGTTCCGAGGGGCTGGATTTTCGGGACATCCCGCTCCCGGCGGCTCTGCCTGCGGCCGGTGTGGGCAGAGCAAGCGCTGGTGCCGCTGGCCCGGTCCTGGCGCTGGCCACGCGGCTCCTCAGGAGCTGGGTCTCGGCTCGAACCCCCCCCCCCCAGGACCAA
>VWZK01006486.1:0-37086 GCA_013396935.1 Baryphthengus martii | reverse complement strand
AGACGCGCGGGTGCGGTCCCCGGAGCCGCCCGTCCCAACCCGCGGGGTGCCCAAGTAAAAACGTGCTCTGATGGCAACAGGTCTGGGCTTTCTTATTTCGTTTGCGGTAATAAATTCCACCCGACTTCCACTCCTGGGGCCCCGCCGGTAGTTCCGCGGGAGGGAGCCGGGGGCCGCCGGGCTTCCCTGCCGCGAATCCACCGCCCTCGGGGTGGAGCGAACGCCCCGCGGTCCTTCCTTGCCGGTTTTTGCCTTGACAGCTGTGCTAAAACTTCCCTTTCAGATGCTTTTCGAGCCCCCCACCCCCTGTTGCACCGGGCTGGGTGAACGCGGTACCCTCTGCCCGGTGCGCGCCGGGGAAGATGCCCAGGAGAGGGGATGTGCGTGGGGACATGCAGGGACCCCGCTCATCCCCCGTGGATCCCGGCTTTGACCAGAAAAATAACCCAGGACATCCCCTACTCTGTTCAGGTTTCACTCTAAAAGCCAATATATATACTTTTTATTAACCCACCAGGAAGCCTCACCAACAGGTGACTTCTTACGGTCACATTTAAGTAGGGAGAAAATTTTGCTTGCACGGTAGTTTAATTTTATTTTATTTTTTCCATCCATTTCCTCTCTAGAGAGAACAAAGACTCTCTCTTGTGGGTTTTTGTTTTGGTTTGGTTTTTTTTTATGAGAGGTTTGCAGAGTTGTTTGTCATATCCCCAGGGGCTCGCACTGGTTGGTAGTGATAAATCAATGTATCCACATTTGGAGGAGTGGAACCAGCATAAACACTTGCTGGGGACCACAGCTGCGGGATGGGGGCAAAAAGCCTCAAGCAAACCTGCCTGTGTGAAAATACCTCTCGTGACACCTGAAGCCCTGCAGTTAGACTGGTAATTGTCAATATTTTTACTGCTGATGAGGATCAGGAAGTTTTCCAGAGCAGCCGTGCAGACTCCAGCTGCTTGGTTTCTCCTTGGTTTAGCCTGAGCTGGTGTGATGATGGCCAAGCCCCCGTATCGTTCCAGACATCTTCAGGAGATGTTCTCCAAAGTTTCCGGTTTGATAGGCAAGGTGAAACTCGGCGTTTTCAAAACACACCTGAGCTAGAAGGGGGTGAAATAAAGCCAGAGTCTGAGACAACCACTTAACTGCAGATAAACTTTTGGTGTTAAATGAGAGAGATCAGAGTATCTTGCTGCAGCCCAGTTCCCTCAGCCGAGCAGAAATCTCTGCTGGGTACTCCCCCATCTACAGCTGCATTTAAGGGAAAGACAAAGAACAGATCTGCCTGTTCTCTGGGAAACAAACATGCTGTGGACTCTGTCATTGCATCAAAATAAATGTTACCGAGCCGTCTATCAGCTGAAACATCGGTGGGAAATTTAACCACAACTCACCTCCTTTCTTTACCCTTTAGTGCCTTGGCTAGGGCAGAATTTTAAGGTGATGCAGGAAGAGGGAAAGCTCCTAATAAAGCTGCTTCAGTCGTTGGAAAGCATTTCCAACTTTTCCATTTCCCTGGGTTCACGGTATTGCAGATAACACCATCATTCCCGTAATCGGACTTGCGAGGAGGGCAGGGCCTGTTTGAATGCCTGCTGAGAGCTCAATCCATTTGGGATGCTTTATTAATTACAGCAAGCACTTGATGTATAATATATTTTGATTAACCTTTACCAGGAGCCACAGCTTTTTCCAACCCCACAAATCTGAGGCACGACAAAGTCCAGGTTCTCTAATAAAATCTCAGAATTTTCAACCTCAGCCCAAGAGCTTGTGCTGCCTCTTGCCTAAGGACTCCTTACAAGGTGAAACTCCCTAATAAAATCCTTGTGACTCATTAATCCCTACAAAGATACCTTGTTTTAGGCAGGGAATAGTTGGGAACAGTTTTTTTCCCACTCAGTGATGCAGAGATGCTTAAACACACCCAGCCCATCATCTTCACTTAGGCCTCTTCTCCGTACTGTGGGGCCTCTGGGACTTGGCACGGAGCATAGCAGGAGATCTGGGCTATTTATGATCCATCAGTGGGCAGGAGGATGACAACACTGGGAAGAAGCAGCTCTCAGACGCCAGGAAGGGCTTTGGCATCCACCTCACCCCCATGTTGTACAGAGTGGATGGAGAAGCTGCTTCTATTCTTGCCAGGAGTGACTGGGCAGGTATCTCAGCTCCCAGGCTCTACAGACACCTCCCTGCTTTATGCAGCCAGGTCTTCCTGCCCAGAGCAGACCTTTGTCCCTTCTATATGCGTGTAAAGTCACAACCTGCATGTTTGGAGGGCAAGAACCTCACACTGAACGTAGCTTTTTCAGATGACTGCACACACCATTTCAAGGATGTTTTTAGAAAAGCACCTGGAAAGCTGCTAGAAGAGCAGTGGAAAGTCTGTGATGCCAACAAGTGGCAGGACAAGGGGTGATGGCTCTACACTGAAAGAGAGGAGATTTAGATGTAAAGAAGAAAGTTTTTATACTAGGAGGGTGGTGAGACTCTGGAACATGTTGCCTGGGGAAGCTGTGGATGTCCCATCCCTGGGACAGGTTGGATGGGGCTCTGAGCAAACTGCTCTAGGGGGAGGTGTCCCTGCCCATGGCAGGGGGTTGGAACTGGATGGTCTTTAAGGTCCCTTCCAGCCCAAACCATTCAATGGCTCTCTCCCAGCAGGATTCACACCGGGACCTCCCACCACAGCCTCTCAATGGTGGTTTTGGAGAGAACGATGCCCAAAAAGTCCGTACAGCCCCAACCAGAGCCAATTCCTAATGTGGTACTATTTGCAATTCTTCTTAAGTGCTGAAACAAAAAAGCTCAAATCTCACTTTCTTAAGTCAGGGTTGAAGTAGCCTCACCTTAGGATCGCCTCATACCTGGTTACTGGCTACAAATTATAGAATCGCTTTGGTTGGAAAAGACCTTTGAGATCATTGAGTCCAACAATGAACGTAACACTGCCCATCCCACCATGAAACTACATCCCTCAGCACTTCATCTACACTAATAGCACAGCAGACCTTGCCTTGAATTAAAGCAGTGAAGCTTCAGGCCACCGCCCTGCCGGCAGACCTCAGTCCTCGTGCTCCGCCTCAATGCAAGACACTGGAGCCAGAGCTCTTCTGGGCATAAGTACCCACCAAAGCTCATCCCCAGCAGGCGGCCAAACAGCACCCAAGTTCTCTGCTGCCTCTTAGCCGGTCTCGTCTTTTCTCCCGGTTCGCCAGGAACGCGGGCTTGGCTGCAGGAGATCATAGGTTTTACCCTTCCAGCTGAACCCCTGTGTTAATTGCCCAGGACAAAAGTCAAGAAGCGTCTTAGTCACTTCCCCAATACCCACTGAAGTGGCTCGTTCGATATTTCAGGTGGGATACACTGATCAGAAACACTCCAGCGACTGCAGTTGCTTTTAGATAACCCTGCGGATGTACTTGGGCTCGATCGGCCCAGACGGCTGTGCAGTTTTAATTGTGTGCTCTCCGCGGCTTCTTGGTGATAACAGAGACAACCAAACACTGCCTGAAGCACGTGGGAAAGGTGCACTTTAGCAGGTCAGCTCTGTGGAGGTGCAGGGCTTTACTCCACTTTCATATTCAAGCAAAACTCCCGGGGATTTTTCAAGCGGTTTCGCCTTAACGAGCAAAACAAGATCCCACCGCTCATTTGCAGTTAAACCCCCAGAACTTCACCCGAAGTGACAGGCACAGCACACGTTACACCTTTAAATTATAAATATTTAAGGCAAATTGTAAACTAGCCGTCGAATAATCCCAGATCACGCAGAGTGAACCCGGATCCACCTTGGGCTGAAGCTGGGAACTCTTCCTGAAAGAGTGTTTCCTAAAACAATGTTCATATTCAGCCAAAGAGTCCATTTTACCGAGCAGCCCTGGCTGCCTTTGAGCCCCTATTAATTGTCGTTAACGAATGAGTCATTAGAAGCGCTCCTCCTTTCCTGACAGCTCTGTTTGCGCCTGTGAACGGATTGGGCTGTTGCCATTGATTCCAGCAAACCGTGACTGGGGCTGTCTGACCGGTAGAGCTGAAGGAGCCCTGAGGGACATCAAGTCTTTCAATTCTTTTATATTATAAAGCAGCAGTGTCTACTCTCTAATTAAGGTTTAAACTTACTGTCCAAAAAAGCTAATTTTCTGTTCTCTCACCATTGGCAAGTGATGGCTGTTGCTCGTCGCACTTGAGCCGGCTTTGCTCCAGACAGTTTAGCCAGTTGTGCTGCTCCCCGTCTCCACGGCACCGATACTGGCACAGCCAGGCAGGCTTCTCGAGCGGGAGAGAAAGGAACGGGGAGAGAAAAGCCAGAAAAGGGCCATAATGGGGATGGACTTTTGAGCAGAACCTGTTGGGACAGAACAAAGGGGGATGGGTTTAAATGAAAAGAGGGAAATTCAGACTGGAGAGAAGGAAGAGATTTTGGACACTGAGGGTGGTGAGAGCCTGGCCCAGGTTGTCCAGAGGGGTGGTTGCTGCCCCATCCCTGGCCCCATTACAGGGGAGGCTGGATGGGGCTCTGAGCAACCTGCTCCAGTTGCAGATGTCACAGCACCATCTTCTCCCTTCCCTCCTTCCCTGAATTTAAATCCAGGCCAAGTGATGCTGGTGACCATACAGTTTATCCCCTCTGTAATATATTTCTAGGGGGCTGATTTCTTTTATGGGCTACCCTTATGTTTTAATGCCAAATACTAGATTTATTTATTTTTTTTTAATTGCTGGGTACCAGACACAATGGCTGAGGAAGGAAACCAAAGGAAGCCTGAGATCTTCAGGACTAAGTGTATCCATCAATTTGGCCACCGGCAGCTTGGGACCTGTTCTGAAGTTATAGGACGTATTTATAGCACATGGAAAAACAGTGTCATGAGCACATGATATGAAAAATACACAAGCAATATATCACTTTTATGTCCTTTATTCCATCATAATCAGGTTAGGATATATATTTCCCCCCCACACCCCTACTTGCTTCTATTTTGGAAGTGTCTCCAGGGAAGCCAGCTGTAGGAACTTAATGGCCCATCAAACCCACGTCCGTGCCGTGAGGCAGCCGCAGCAAAGCCGTTCACCACGTCAAAGGAGATGGAGCGGCACCGCGATGAGGGAGATGGAGCAGGGATGAAGGAGAAGGCGCTGGCAGGATCTCTCAAGGGCGGGTGAATTGACACCCACCACTGCCAGCCTGGGTCCGGCCTTGGTGGTGGCACATAGCACTGTTGTGTTTCTTCCCTTACTGCCACCTCCTCAGGGCAAATTCTTTTTTAGTTCTTCCAGTTTGGCTACTTTTAATTTCCTATGTGGCATAGCAAGTGCAGACAGAAGACAACAGAGACCTCTTTGAGCTGGTATCTCACATGGGTTGAAAAGAAAGAATCATAGATTCATAGACTCACTGAATCCCAGGATGGAAGAGTCCTCACGGGTCATCTGGCCCAACCTTTCTTGGCAAAAGCCTGATTGAGGAGCAGCCAACTCACTAATACAATGGAGATGTAAGAGCAGAAGGGATGTCTTTGCCCTCACCACCTCACTGGGAAATCAAAGTCTGAGTTCTTCTCCATCTCCAGGAGGCGAAGTGATGAGCACAAGGGTTCACCCGCTGACACTGGGCCTAAAAGAAAGTTAAGGAGGTTTTTACAGCGTGAAAAATGTCAGTGTAGTCGCATGCAAAAGCTCTGGTGTGTTTTGTGCTTTAGTTCTGAATATACCATGAAATAAATAATGAATTCAATCACAGAATTGTCAAATCCCTGGTTGGAAGGGACCTCAAGGATCATCTGGTCCAATCATTCTGTGATTCTATGAAAGTCTTGAAACTCAGTGATATTAGGCTGTGGAATAATCTCTATAGGGAAGATATAAAAATTCTTCTAGTCACAACTTTGGCTCTAAATACATTGCCCATAGGATATCGCTGCGTTCACAAGAAGCTGGAGCTAGTTGACTACTGCAACCTCTCCATACGTCCAAGTCCCCATCCACGTGTACCGATATTGATCCTATCAGCAAATCCTCCCTAATTCCAGCAGTCTGGTTTTCACTGGGAGCAAACCTCCCTGCCATTCCTAGGGTGGATTAGAAGAGAGGAGACCACGCATTGTCTTCAGTAATTCTCTCCTTTGCACGCTCCCTGTACTTGCAATGGCTTCTCCTCCCCTCCAGAAGGTACACCGTGACCATTTTCATACACAAATAACACCTCAAACTTGAACAAAGCATAGCCACGGGATATTCTTTAAGTGAGAAATGAATTACCTTAGAAAAAAAAACTTTAAAAATAAAACAGCATCACTGGAAAATGGAGCACAGCAGGTATTAGCTAATGATACCCACCATTTGTCATTGCTTGGACAGAATGAAAATACATACATTAATTAAAAGCAGGCTTTAGGGAAAATATTATTAACTCATGCTATAAGAAAAGCTAAAGGCTTCCAGGGAGAGCCATTGTGCTGCGGCGGGGTCGTGCAGTTAATTTGATGAAACGTGTGGGGCTCGGCAGGCGTGGAACAGCGGCTCAGAGCCCTGGAAGAGGGATAAGACGTGTGGGACCTCGCGGGGGATGGGGGACTCCCGGTGCATCCGGGACGCAGGCGAGACTTCAGCTCCTGGCTTAATACCACAATATAAATAGACCCTATTTATCCCCCCTCAATGGATAAATTGCAAGCCCACGCTCAAACCGGTGGCTTTCCTGGATCAAAGAAAGGTGGGCCAAGGAAGAAAATCACAATTTCACGTTTTCTGCCTCAATGCCGGTGAGCGCTGCCTGTGGCACGGGCCGCACCTGTGCATGTTCAGCCTCGGCCACGGAAAATGCAACGTTCTGCTGTAAAAACACTTTGAATAAAAGATTGCTGCCAAGTATTGACATTCTGTCTTTTGTGAACTCAGATCCAGTGAAAGCACAGTTCTGTTTTTAATTTTCATGGAAGGTTCACGCTGTGCAGCCATGTTACAACTCCACGTTGACATCCCGTTACTACCATGGCTCAGTACCACGTACTACCAGGTTTGGTACCACCCACCCCAGGCATGACAAGGCAGTGGTAAAACTTTGAAAACATGGACTACAAAAGGCCAATACACCTGCTTTATATACAACATGGCTTCATAGGAGACAGGTGTTGTCAAACTTCACCCTCCGTGCAATGTGCATTTCGCTGTTAACATGGAAAACAGAGATAAGGATGAAGAAAGTAGGTGACATTTGTAACCTCTTGGACTCTGCCCTAGGAACTAGGATTTTGAAGGGGTTTCGGTGTCACCGGAATGGAATCAGCTGAAGGTGGAAGTGGGACACTGGGACCAAAAGAACAATTACTATCCATATGCTTTTCTTAAAAGAGTATAATACAGATTTACGGGGCAGAGAGGTTGTGTTGGCGAGTCTGTGACTGGAACATTGTGTCCAGTTTTAATATCCCAAAGTAAATAAAAAAAAGACACTGATTAATTGGCAAAGATTCAGGTAAGTGCTGTGAGCACAGTTACACTATCATAAAACATGCTTTTGGTTAATGGAATGAAAAGTTGAGGGCTTGGAGCTTGCAGGTCTTATAAATGAAATGGAAATTGGTCATCGAGAGCTTTCCATTGTGGAAAAATAAAGAGAAAAAAGAAAGATTTCCATGTGTGACGTGAGGTATATTCAGACAAAAAGCGTGTAATTTCTGCACCTCGATGTTCTGAACCTACTGGGACAACTCTGCTGAATCTCCATGGATTGGAAAACACTGAATTATAGAAAGTTTTGGGTGGGAAGAGCCCTTTCAAGGTCATCTAGTCCAACCCCCCTCACAGGGAGCAGGGACATCTGCAACTAGAGCAGGTTGCTCAGAGCCCCATCGAGCCTAACCTTGAACATCTACAGGGATAGGGCCTCCACCACCTCTCTAGGCAACCTGTTCTGCCACTGTCATAATAAAGAACTTCAACATCTGGCCAGTTGTGCACCTCTAGGCTTGCCCTTGCTGCCCTAAACACACCTGGTGACATCCCCACTGCATAAGCTTTGACTGCAGCCATTGGGAGTTCTGTGAACAAAACGCTCTGCGATCAATCCACGTCCGACATGCCCCCGATTCTCCAGCTGCAGTTCAGTGTCGCAGCAGCAGAACACGGATGACTGGCTCTGAGGAACGTGCAGCGTTTAACAAGGTCTCTCTGGTGTGATTATATTATTTCAGCAAAAAAAAAATGCACTTTGCTCCTTCACAATTGAAAATAAAACCCGAATTCCCGAGTAGAAAGAAAGAATATCGTGTATCGCTTATGAAAAAACCACTCAAATGCAATAAAGCACTTGGACTGTAATTACAGAGTTGTGTCACACCTTCTAAGTCATACTTTGTTCTCTTCTGATACATGTTTAGAGAAATGATGGATCAGGACGAGACTCTAATCCAGCAATGACTTAATGAGACCGACCGTAAACCAGACATACTGCCGTTGCTACAACCACTGGGCAGGAGTAGAGCACCAAGTACCTACAAGAGTGTGCTGGAGACAGAGTTAATTTAAGAGTCATCACCTGATCCAGCTGCCCTTGCGTACGTGGTGAAAGCCCTGGCTCCGTGACGCGCTGATTTTGTTTGGACTAGAAATCCGAAATGGGGAAATGGAAAAAATATTAAAGGCAGTAGTAAAACAGCTCACGCAAGCGGGATATTTGTCGTCGAAAGAGAAATGATAGACTGGTCTGAAGGTGATGGATAGTCACACTTACGTACCGGGCGCTCTTCCAAGGAGTAACAATCCTGGAAAAATTCCTCCCAGAGAGAAGGACGTCTATGGCATAGCCCTGGGTCCTTGCGGTGAGTCATCTCCCAGGGCAAGAGGAGATGTGAAAGGGTCTGAATGAGGCTCCGTTAGAGCTCCAAGAGCTGAAAGTGGCAGTCCTTAAATGGAGAAAAAAATGGTGGTGGATCTGCAAGCTCAGGAGGGCTGGGGAACTTTGCCTTTTATAGCTGATGGGGCCTCTGGCCTCTCTAAGAGGCTCCTGCTTTTAGCCCCTAATTTCCTTTGCATCCACAAAAAGATATCACCGTGGAGAGGTCCTGCTAAATGGACATCAGGACGATGGGCATCACAGAAAGGATATCCCTTCCACCCCTGAACTGGAGGCTCTGAGCCACAGCAGCCTCTCCTGCTTTTTCCTACAAATGCCATCCCTTCCAAGGATGGGGACAACCCAGAAGGGTTGTCCAGTCCTGTGCCAGGCTGCCCAGGGCAGGGCTGGAGTCCCCCTGATCCCTGGAGGGGTTTCCAAGGCGTGGAGATGTGGTGCTGAGGGACAGGGCTCAGTGGTGCCGAGGGACAGAGCTCAGTGGTGCCCTGGCAGGGATGGGGCAACAGTTGGACATGATGATCTTGAAGGTCTCTTCCAACCAAAACAATCCTATAATTCTATTTTCCTTCAGGGTGAAGAGCAGGGAAGGTGCCAATAGCAGGATGTAACCAGGCAATGGGGGTGAGGGAAAAGAAATAAGTGAAATATCCTTTTATCTAGCTGTTGATGTTCTGAGCAACTCCAAGGGCTTACCGGGAAGCGGTGAGCGACCTCGGCTCCTGCTGGCTCTCGACAACAATGCAGAGGGTTTATAGAAGGAAGAACTAACGAGGTGTTCTCTCCTTCAGTCAGTCTCCAAAGTCGCCTTCCCCTGGGGCTGGAGAGCAAAACACCTTAAATCAGCTCCTGACCATCTCCCGTACATGACAAAAGGAATGTGCCGGCTGATCTCCCAGCGAAGTTGTAATACAGTGATGTTTAAAGATGGATCCTGCACTACAAAGCAGTTCCCACCACTGTTTAGGTTTCCAAAGAGAGCTTTGTCATTCTCCCTCCAAATCCCAAGGCAGATTAATAAGGAGAATTAATTTTCTTTGGCTCTTTGTGCTTCCACTGCCAAACGATAAGTCTCTGTGTTTCTTTTTTTTTTTTTCATCTGGTGTTTCCTTCTAATTCCGTCACGCACAGTCGGCCGCGAGAGAAGTGGGGAGCGAACAAAGCTCCCGCACGGAGCCTGGCGCCGGTCCTTTCTGTAGGGGCTGTTGCTGGGACAGGAGAACAAGATGCAATTCCCAAAGTTAAAGGTACAATCAAACAAAATTGAATTTTGTAGCTTTGTGAGACAATAAGAAAAAAAAACCCACAACTAACCACCCACATTCATTTGGAGAACAAGAGTTGGCTTAAATATTTAGAAGGGGCAGACAATCGGCGTAGGCAATATTTTCACGGGTAAAGCTGCTGTGACTAATTCATAACGTTACAGATGAACCTGTCAGCAGAGCTGACACTGCAAATTAAATTCTGCGTTCCCTCCGCAGCCCCAGCAATATCAGCTGCATTAAATCTGTATTTAAAATAGGCTGTAGGGCCCAGATAAATGGCTCAGCGTGTTGGTAACAGCTTCCCACCTACAGATCCTCTTCTCCAGTCCAGCCGGTGCCACGGTCATCCCATCTGGGTGGCAAGTGGCCAGGGTTTGTCTCCACAGCAGTGATGTCTTCACTTGGTGTCCCTGCGTTCGGCAATTTGGTCACGCTGGAGAGGGACGTGGCTGGCAACTGGTCCTTCTACACCGCCACCAGCAGCCACGTGAAGACAAAATCAAGCAATATAACAAAAAAAGCCACTCCCCATCCTGGCGAGACCTCACTTCGTGTACTGTGTCCAGCTCTGGAGTCCTCAGCACAGGAGAGACAGGGACCTGTTGGAGCGGGGCCAGAGGAGCCCCAGCAATTCTGGGAGGGCCCAAAGGAACAGCTAATGCTCCTGCAAACTATTTGTCACCCCTAATAATGAGCGATTGGGAAGGGATTTGGTTTTCCTGCCCGACCCACCATCAGCAGTCCTCAGACTGTACACCTTCAGTTGCCCAAAAAAGGAGAAAATAAAAGCGGAAAGTATCTCCTAGCACTGGTAGGTAATTAAAAAAAATTAAGATGCACCATTAGACGCATCACTTTACCCTGTCCTTTAGATTTTACGTGAGGAGATAACTTGGCAAAGTAGCCCAGAGGACTGAATGTGACTTAAAATAATTAAATAAAAAAAAAAAGAACAGAAAAGAGAAGCAGCACAAAGCACCAGTTGCAATGAGTGTTGCTGCTGGAAGCACCATCCATGCCCCACCTCCTCCCCTCCCTGGGATCAGTCTCACATCCCTTCCCCGACTCCCAGGCAATAAATACCATCTTTCCCTCCGGCATCCCCCGCGGCATCCCCAGCGCCCGGCCGTACCTGAAGCCATCGGCGCTGAAGATCCAGTGGCATCTGAAGCCAAAAGGTCCCGGTGAAGCAAGACGAAGCAGCTGCGGGTGGTTTGAAACTCCCATATTTATAGAAGGGGGATGTTTCTAGGAGCCCTTCCAAAGCTGCCAACGGCCAATGTAAATTGTGACGATTGCCGTTATTAATAACGGCGGACGGGTTTGGAGGCGTTCCACTGGAGGCTAGCGTGTACGGGGCACTGCCCCCGGTGCTTCTTCCCATTGTTTTAAACAGGATAAATAAGATAAAATGAACAATTTTCATCAGAACAGCCAAATGGAGTTGTGGTAGCTTCTTCTGGCCATGAAACCCTCCAGCCTGGACCAAGCGATGTTGCTTCAAACCTGCTGCAGACTGGAAGGAGACACCTTCTCAGTGGTCATCTTTCTCCATTCTCTGCTTGCAGAACTACCAGACTGAGAATATCGGGGGCCCATCGACCATCAACATAATTTCCCTTCTTAAATGACTCCCATGCTTTATTTTTCACGGTACCCTTCGTTCCTTGACTCATGGCCTCATTTTGCAAAGGCAAGGCCGCTCTGTCACCGAACGAGCAGGTCCACTGGTCACTTCCTTGCATCTCTAGTGTGTCGTTTCCCGGCTACCAGACAGCAGAGAGGCATCTTCTTTTGCAAGTGCCAGAGATCTTCACGGAACTCATGAAAACAGAGCCGCCCGCAGCTCTTCTGGCATCTTTAGAATCAACGCTGAATTTGCACGAGAGCGGCGAAAACTGTATTTTGCCTAATCAGAAATCATTAATTTGAGAGAACAGATGGAAACTGCTTGTTTATGAGACAGAGCTCTTTGGTTTGATCTCTAAAGGGTACGTTGCATCTGGGTAGTATGGATAGTTTTCAGCTCCTCCCTGCCCCAGATATTTAAAGATTGTTTGCAACTGAGCAGACACTAGAGAAGGAGCTTAAGGCACTTAGATGCTGGAGAAATTTGTCATTAACCTCCCTGACACATTTGAATACACCATCCCACCATCTCAGGCAATGCTCCCATTCTTCATGCACGTGGCTGTTACTAATGCTGCTGCTACTACTGTGAGCAAACCCTAGAGAGCAGGAAGAAATATTCCATCCCTGTCCACCGTAGATTATAGAATCATTGAATCATAGAATCATTAAGGTTGGAAATGACCTTCAAGATCATCAGGTCCAACCGTCTAATAAAAATTACCATGACATCTAAACCATGTCCTGAAGCACCACATCCACGTTTTTTGGATGCCTCCAGGGATGGGGATTGATTGCATCACCTCCCTGGGCAGCCTGTTCCAATGCCTAAACACTCTCTCAGTAAAAAAAAAATTTCCTAACATCCAACCTAAACCTCCCCTGGTGCAACTTAAACCCATTTTCTCTCGTCCTGTCGCTAGTTACCTGGGAGAAGAGGCCAACACCCACCTCACCACTACCTCCCTTCAGGTAGTTGTAGATCATGATTTGGTTGCTCTCTAGCAGTTTCAGTTTTGGACGATGCCACGACCGTCTCTTTCAGCTGAGAAGGGTCTCACCGTTTCCTTCAGTCATATCTGTAGGATGGTTTTATTGTCACCCATAATAATAGGATACTGTTTTATTGAAGAAATGGGGCTCTTTGGCTGCTGCTGTGGTTGGGTTTCTGCCCCTTCATGCCTGGGGAGGTTGGAGTTGCTGTGGACCACACCCGTAGCAAAACTTCAGAGCTGAGCTTTGTCCCAGCAGGTTGTGTCGTGTTGATTTTTAAACGTCACGATCTAGAAGGAATCACGTTGCACCTACAACACCAAATGTTCACATCAGCACATCTTTGTAAGGTGATAGAATCACCTCTGGATCCCACTGCTGCTTCCTAACAGGACTGTAAAGATGTGGTGCTTTCAAAGCTTGGCACAGGACAACACTAATAACTCATAATAGAAACACCCTGGAAGTGTTCAAGACCAGGTCAGATGGGGCTCTGAGCAACCTGCTCTAGTGGGAGGTGTTCCTGCCCATGGCAGGGGGATTGGAACTGGATAATATTTAAGGTCCCTTCCAACCCAAACCCTTCTATGATTCTAGATGAACACTCTGTAAGAACTGGGGTAATGTCAAGTACAACTCAGGACTCTCATTCCCTGTCCAGGGCCAAGGATGATCCCTGGGAATAGATGCTGTCGTACATTCATTCTACCCCTCGACCAGGGAGAAGCGCACTCCTCCTCCACGAGGTGCTTCTTCCAGTCTCCGCCTGCAACAGGTACCCAGGACGTAGAATCAGAGAACACCAGGTTGGAAGGGACCTCCAGGATCATCTGCTCTGATCTTTCTTGACAAAAGCCCAGTCTGGACAAGTCGGCCCAGCTCCTGCCCAGCTGGATCTTAAAAGTGTCTAATGCTGGGGACTTCACAACTTCCCTGGGGAGATTATTCCAATGGCTGATGGTTCTCATTGTGAACAATTTTACTTTAGTCATATCTCATTTTAAACTGAAGAATAACCTACTATTGTGTGGTCTTCAGAAAAGGATTAGAAAATGTCCAGGATACAGAAGAGAAAAATAAAAGATGGACGATCTCATGACAGAAGAAAACTGAACAATAACAAAAATCCGCTGTTCTTTGATTCTCTGAGGGGGAGAGGTGGCCACTCTGTGCTTTCCGAGGCTTTTTGCTGAATATAATGTAATTTCTCAGGCGCTTTTCTGTCTGATAACCATGGATGGAGTGTTTCCTTCAGAAAAATTTAGCATGGTCAGAAAGCTTTGCAGAAGAAAGGCTCATATCAACCGATCAGCGGTGAAAGAAGAATGGAGATGCTATCTTGGCTGCTAGCACAGCTTTCTGAAAACTTCCCAGTGGTAATTATAGCCAATGATACTCTGAAATACAAAGCCCCACAGAAAGGCTATTATAGGCTGAATTAAAAATCAGAAATCAGAAGTCAATTCAAACCACAACTCATTAGCAAATGTACAGGCACAGCAATGAAAAAGGAGTTATTTTTGAAACATACTGAAAACAAAGTTATGTCATAGAATCACAGAACCATTTTGATTGGAAGAGACTTTTCAGCTCATGGAGTCCCAGCACTGCCCCATCCCTGCCAGGGCCCCACTGAGCCCTGTCCCTCAGCACCACATCTCCACGCCTTGGAAACCCCTCCAGGGATCAAGGGGGACTCCAGCCCTGCCCTGGGCAGCCTGGGACAGGCCTGGACAACCCTGCAGGGGAACAAATTGCTCCTCAGCTCCAACCTAAACCTCTGCTAGCACAATCTGAGGCTGTTTCCTCTAGATTCAAGCACTAGAAATGGTGCAGAGTGACCTACTTTAAAATAGAGATTAAAGGAAACGGTTTAGCTAAAAGATTATTTTAGAATAGATCTGAGATGACTGTAAAACATTCTGGATGCAACTAATTCTTTAATTCCTGGTTTTCCATCAAGTGTCATATTTTCAAATGTAGCCACATACATTTTTAAAAATGGAAACCAGAAACTCCAATGCTCTTCAGAAGGATGGCAGAAGCTCTTGGATACACTGATAAAAAATGGTGAAGACATTGAGTAGCAACACATGAAGACTGGAAGCGTTTCTGTTCTATAACCAGACAGTTCTCCAACAGCCACACAAAGGAAGAAATGAAATGCCAGCCGTGGACACCAGCTAAGTGGTTTCCCTGGCAATCGTAACTATGCAAAAGACTTTTTTGTCCCTTCTTTCTGCCTAAATATCAGCAAATACTTATGCCCATCAACTGATCTACAAAGATCGGTTCAGCTGAGATCAGACCATCTTATTCATTTGAAACCACAGGAGCGTGTCCAGTGACACAGTGCCGGCATGTACACACCTGCCAGCACTTCTGCAGCCCAGTGGCCTTGATGGATTATTCCCTTGCTTACAGCCCTGCAGACAGTCCCATGCTTTCGTTGATTTGGAAGATAGAAAGCTGAAAGACTCAAGGGCAGAACTGGGAAGAATTGTATAGACCCAAACTGGGAGAAACCAAGGAGGTTTCTGTGTGAAAGCTGAACTTCCCCCAGCGCTGGGCATCGAGTCAGATGAACACGTAGAGAGGCTGGAGCACTTCACCAATGAGGCCAAGCTGAGAGAGTTGGGCTTGTTCAGCCTGGAGAAGAGAAAGCTCCACAGAGACCTTCTGGGGGCCTTTCAGGACTTCAAGGGACCTGTCAGAAAGATGGGGACAGACTTTGGAGCAGGGCCTGTTGGGACAGGACAAGGGGGTTGGGTTTAAACGAAAAGAGGGAGATTCAGGCTGGAGAGAAGTGAGAAATCTTTTTCCACTGAGGGTGGTGAGAGCCTGACCCAAGCTGTCCAGAGAGGTGGTTGCTGCCCCATCCCTGGCTCCATTGCAGGGGAGGTTGGATGGGGCTCTGAGCAACCTGCTCTAGTTGCAGATGGCCCTGCTCCCTGCAGGAGGGTTGGACCAGATGACCTTGAAAAGTCCCTTCCCACCCAAACCTTTCCATGAACATTTCCAGAGAAAGAAGAGCATGCAAACCTCACCTGGGACACATAAACCACTTTGCTCGGCTGTTGCTGTCGGGGGACTGGGGTTTCTTTGCTTGCATTGCTGTTTTTCCATAGTAGACTCACAGCCTGGTGTCACAGGCTCTAATATATTGCTTCAGTTGCTGATATTCATGCCAGAGAAGAACAGATTGATCATTTTATCTGAAGGCGACGGAAACCAGTTCTGATCCCAGTGCCAGGGGATTCCATATTCCTGGAGGGAAGGTTCAGAGCTGATCATCACCCAAGTGCAAATGTGTGTTGCATGAACAAACACTCGACTGGGCTTCATTGAAGATAATTATTTCTTATAAATAAGTTATGTAGCTCATGTTTTTTCTTCTAAAGGACCCCCGCTATCCAGACTGGAAAGGATTACTCTTGTGAATTCTTTTTTACATTACGCATTATGAATCAACAGGAAAAAAAAAAAGATTATGTATAAAGATTAATTCATAAAATGAAAGAAGGACTTCACATTTTATTCTCACATCGAAGGAGGGCAAAGACTTCACGATGGAGGAGGCAGAGGGAGCTCAGGGGGAACGGCGTGAGCTCGTGGACGTGAGAAATGTTTGCGTTGTTCTGCTGACGCAGGGAAGATGGATGAGGCCTGGTTTCTTTCGAGCCTCCATCGGTTTCAAAATAAAACCAAAGTCTGTTATTGTTATTTTTTTGAAGGGGAGTGTTAAATTTCAGCCTCCCTACGTGACGGATTAAAATGAGCTCTCTTTAATTAAAAGAAAAAAAGCCCGCCACAGTCTAGCTGTGATTGACAACCGTGTCATTGGGTATAATTAATAACCTCCCACTGTGCACTCAGAAAATGACGGATGCAGGATTCATCCGAGCCCGCGTGCCCTCCACACACCATTTCCCAGCCTGCAGGGGCAGCTGGGGCTGCTTCTCATACCCCGAGGGCAAACGAGGGAGCTGACGTACCTGCCATCGCCGTTTGCTCTCTCCCGCATCCCGACTGCAAATACTCCCAAGGGATCGGATGCTTTTGTCAGGTCTGGCACTCCCAAGTAAAGCCTGCACGAGTGTCAGGGGTCAAGGCGGCGTCTGCCTGGTGGTCATCGGCTCCTTGGAGACTTTGTGGGCTTGGAGGCCTGTTGCTGGGTCTAAGACCCGATCTCCTGGTGCAGAAGAATATGCACTTATTAGGCAGGTACCATCTTAGCATTTGAAGACTGGATGAATCAGAGAATCCCAGACTGGTTTGGGGGGGAAGGGACCTTTCAAGGTCATCTGGTCCAACTTCCTTGCAGGGAGAAGGGACATCTGCAACTAGAGCAGATTGCTCAGAGCTCCCGCCGTGTCCTGTTCTATCATTCTACAACCTTAGCATATGAATACTGAAAAAAAAAAATCACACAAGTCCACTTAAATAGTCGCCCAATGATCCCTTCATCGAGGGCAGGTAGAGTGCCAGCAGCCAACTTCACCAACACACTTTATATTAAGTCTTCCCATTGACCTCCTCATGAGTATGAGGATTTAAAAGCCGTGGAGATGTGGTGCTGAGGGTCATGGGGATGTGGTGCCCTGGTAGTGCTGGGGAAACAGTTGGACTTCATGATCTTAAAGATCTCGTCCAACCAAAATGATTCCATGATTCTATGAGAGTGGGGTTTTGACCAAAAATCTGCTCTTCACCTTCAGACCTCAATTGCCTCTTCCTCACTTGATCTCATAACTTTTATTTTGTTTGACTTACATGTCTGTGGCTCTGGCAGAGACCTCCTGGGCTGGCAGTGCTGCCCAGGTCCCCAGGAACACCTCAGCGTTGCCTGCTGCTTTGGGGCACCACAGAAGGGACCTTCTGAGCTTCAATGAATGGTTTGGAGAAGTAGCTCAGCCCAGCAAGGAGCGCACCGCGCGGCGCTACCGCAGTGTTGCGTCCCACTCACACCACGAAAGGCACAACGGAAGCACGGAAGAGGGTGTACGGGTTTACAGCTGCCAGATTGAATTAAGGAATAAAATATTCCATGGCAGCACACCCAGAAAGCTGCTCTTTAATTTCTGGGCCATTAGGATGCTTTGCTGAGACTTTCAGCAGCTTCCAGAATCCTATTTAAGCTGCAGGGAATAGGAAATGATGGAGACGGCGGAGTAGGCTGGGTTTGCGGGAGGATGGCAGCGCTCCTCTTGTCAGCATCCAGAACCACTGCCTTAGGGCAACCACCCCATGGTTTTCACTCAAAGACAGAAGTGACTAAACTGAATTTACCAAGATGTGAGTGCCTGAGAGCTGGTGTTATGGAAAAAATTATCTCTTGAGGCACAGAGAAGCAAACCTAGGACAAGCAGCTCTGCTTTTTCAGTCCAGCGTTACACCACACGCTGCTCGTATTTATCCTACAGAAAGGTCATTGCCAAGTACGCAAGATATTAGCTCCAAGTCTGATTGTCTATCCTTATCATGACCATTAGTTATAAAATAATATCAAGTAACTTACTTGAACTGTTTGGCACAGTCACTGCGGTCTGTGGACAGGCTGGATGAAGCGCAGAGCCCGGGGTGGCTTCTTCTGGACATCACCATGGCCGATTAGTTCCCTAATTCCTGCAATTATTAACCGTAATGAAATTTTGCTCTCTAATAGCTGCATAGCTATTGATTTTTAATTGCTTTGTTTGTGCCTTGAATTGATTCATATCAATTCTGAAAGGCACGCACAGCAGGAAGAGGCATTTGTCGTTTGCAAATTAACACGGAAACAAAGTGTGCCCAGTAAGGAGCCGTGAGGGAGCTGCCAAGAGCATCCATGGACCACTCACCACAAGAACCCCCATCCAAAACAACTGTAGGCCACCTAAGGCTTTGCCTGAAGGGGAAAAGATGAGACATGAAGGGCAAACAAAGATCTCACACAACGGTCACTTATCAGAGAATCGCTTTGGTTGGAAGAGACTTTTAAGATCATCAAATCCAACCATCAACTCATCCCTGCCAGGGCACCACTGAGCCCTGTCCCTCAGCACCACATCTGCACAGCTTGGAAACCCCTCCAGGGATCAGGGGGGCTCCAGCCCTGCCCTGGGCAGCCTGGCACAGGCCTGGACAATCCTGCAGGGGAACAAATTGTCCCTCAGCTCCAACCTAAACCTTCCCTGGTGCACTAAAGGGCATTTCTAGATGATGCTGAGTGAGAAAAATCACGTGTCCAAAGCATTGCTAGCCCAGCGCAAGCGCGGTCAGCCGGGGCTGACTTCTGCAAAGTCTGTGCAACTCTAAACCTCTTGGCTCATCTCCTCAGAGGCACTTAAGAGCACCAGATCCAGTTAAAAGCCTCCTCAGAAGACATTGCTTTGCGCTGGGTGTTGGCAGGGTAATGCGGCCGCTCCAGTGGCTCTCGAGGAGGTGAGAGCCACTTGGCCCCCCCAGCTCCTCAGGGCTTTTCACCTAATGGATGTCTGGGCTCAGGCCAAGCTCTGCTTTTCTAGTAATTTTACTGCAGAAACCAGAAATATAAAGTGACAGTTATGGAAGGAGCACAGACGTTGATGAGAGGACAAGAACAGCTCTTTAGGTTCATCCCCACATTCAAACCTGCGCCTTTCTCTTCTGTGCCACAGCTCACTAGGGTGGCACGAACCTTGAACCTGCCCACTACAACAAAAATTATGTTTCAGGCTGTGACCTGCTTCTTTTAACACAAACCATTAAAGAAAACCCATTTCATGGCTACTACAGTCCTGCTAGTGCTCCTCCCAGTCGAAAGGCCAGGCACCCTTACACACCATAAAGGGAAGGAAAAAGTCCGCAAAATTAACGTGGATCTTAAAGCAAACTACAACCCCAGGCGATGGTTTCCTAAACCACAACAATTTCTCTTGAACCCAGACAGTGGAGGCTGAGCTTCGCTGAGAGACGCTGGGAGAAAAATGGAAATTTGGAGAGACACTGAATTTCTGGGTACATAGAAAAGTTCCAGCCGTAGAGAAATTACACAGCGCTATGAGGCTCTGGTTTTGCCACTGGAAGCATTTCATAAAATTAAGATCGTTAAAATAGTAAATTCATTTTGCTCTGAGTTGTAAATACAGAATTGTAAGTATTAATTGCGATGACAACATACCAGCAAGGCTTGATTTTAAGATGTGCATTCGCAATACGACACATTTTGCTTCAAATCGCATCTTTTGCCAGCTGGGCATTTAAATGGAGCAGCTCTCCTTCGGCACTTGATTCAGCTCTCTTCTTATACCACGATCAAAACAAAAGAGCCCAAAGAGAGAATTGGAAAAATACTGTTTCAAACCATTTACCTCAAACTGGTGCCAGCTGTTCTCTCCTCAGACGCCGCTTTAACGAACACCAGCCCCAGTGGGGAGCCCAGGGATGTCGTCACTCCCAAACACACCGCTCTCCTCAACCAGGATGTTCATTCCTTATTTCTTAGGTCCTAAACGGTCATGGGGATGCCCCACTCTGGAGAGAAGAGATTCATTCTGGCAGAAAGTGGGTTAAAAGGATGAAAAGGTGCTTTTGCTTTTTACCTCTGTATCTACAGTATAATTATTCTGTTCTCAAAAGCTCAAGAAGACAACTAATTACACAGCAAAATTGTATTCAACGTGAACAAGGAGTTGAATGTTCGACTCGATTGGAAAAATTGGGTGGAATGTAAAAAAAAGCGTCGCGTGGCAAGATGGGCGCTGGGGCCCCGGGGAAGCCACGTGGCTGAGTAAGCAGGTTGGTTGAGGCTTTTAGAGAAGAACTACTCTGCAGTATTTACACTCATGCTAACCCCAGACGAATTCTTCTGCTAGAAGGAGCTCGCAAAAATAAAAATCAAAATCTTACAGATGCCAAAATTCACATCTCTAACAGAACCTCAGCAGCCTATTGCTAGAGAACAGCCTGGGAACAGGTTGAGGAGTCTGAAAGTCCAGGCAGCTGGTGGCAGGAAGGACATTGGTGCTGCTAAACCAAATGCAGAGCCCCTTTCACCGCTGCTCAGAGAGGACACGCTCCTGTTCAAAAACCAGGTGAACCTCAGCCAACCTGGCTGGGTTTCCTCAGCTTTTTTTTTTTTTTGACAGCGAGGGATGAAAGGCAAGCCACCCCAAGTTTAAATATTTATACTTTGATCTGAACTCTAACAGCGTTTCTGGGATGTTCTGTTGTTTTATGTTCCCCCTGTACGTTCAGAGGCAGGACTCTAAATACTTGTCACTGGGAATAGCAACTTGCTCTATATCACAACCGCTAATGTTCTTTTGTCCTCTCCGCAGCACATTCCAGCTTAATGTGCACAGCACATCTGGGCTCTGCAGCTCAATGAGATCTAGAAATTCGCAGGTGACATCAGAATTCACCAGCATTTCAGAAAAACAACCCCGAGGTGCTGCAGAACCATCCAGCTTTTCAAAATTCCAGACTCATGTGGGTAGGATGACCCCAAAGTCATCGGAGCTATCGGGGAGAAGATGACCAGGGGGCTGGGGTTGCCTGTGCCTCCTGCCAGGATACTCCTCCTTCCTGATCCTGCCTCTCATTAAATGGTGAATTACAGAACCAGGACTGCCTTTTTTTCTTTATTTTTATCGATGTTTTATTGATCCTGCGTCAGGCCTCCTCGCCAGCAAGCCCCGCCTGCCTCTGCTGCCCTATCAACCCGGCCACGGCGAGATAAGGACTGCCCCTCAACTGCTCCTCCCTGCCCGTCCATTCAAGGCTATGCAACAAAACCAAAACCATTTTCCAACCCCAAGGGCAACTTTCAGGTTTCTCCAGCCAGCTACAAAAGCTGCACTGGCATTACACAGTGAAAAATGCAATGGAGCAGCATGAGATGGCTCCAAGAACAGATCAGTTTTGGGCCCCTCACTCCCAGAATGACATTGAGGATATTAGGTTGGAGCTGAGGAACAACTTCTTGCCCTGCAGGGTTGTCCAGGCCTGTCCCAGGCTGCCCAGGGCAGGGCTGGAGTCCCCCTGATCCCTGGAGGGGTTTCCAAGGCGTGGAGATGTGGTGCTGAGGGACAGGGCTCAGTGGTGCCCTGGCAGGGATGGGGCAACGCTGGGACTCGACAATCTTAAAGGTCTCTTCCAACCAAAACCATTCTATGGTTCTATAATTTCCCGGGCCAGGGGCTCCTTGTTATGGGGAATTCAAAGCAGAGAGAGAAAAACAGCAAAAAAATCTTTTTCCTGATCCTTCCAAGCACTCTGTCCCACCCAGCATCCCACACCCGGTCCTGGGGAGTTATAAACAGCCTTCCTCTCTGACTCAGCTCAATAAACAGGACGTTTTTGGGTTGCAGAGGTGATTAGGGGATGGGCCCATGGAGCCTGCAGACCACGACCAGACAGGCGGAGATGGAGGTTTGGTGCCTCCGGGTGATAACGCAGATCAATGACGCTCCAGTTTCTGGAGAACGTCCCGAGTCCCAGCTGTCGGCTGCGGCTGATTTATGGTAAATAAGTGTCATCTGCGAGAGATCAGGTTGAAAAATGAAATAAAACACAGGATGAAGGAGAGAGCAAAGGAGGGTTTCTGGAAAGAAGTGGGCAGCAGGATGCAGAGCAAAGATAACGCCAAGGTAGCTCCTGAAACACACGATGCTTGTTTTACATGAATATTCTTTAAGCAGTTAATTTAGCTGCAGAACAGTATTTACTGACCTCACATACATCTCCTGGGCGTTAGCACGGCTCTGCATAGCGAATACTTTCAGGGTTTTGTCTTGTTTTTCTTCATAGGGCAGGACAGGGGCCAGCGTTCGCTGCCTGATGATGCACAGAGCTCTAGAAAGCAGGCAGAGGGAACCCGACCCTGCCTCTTCCTTCGGTCAGCTCTCACTTGGAGATTGGCCTTCTCGACCCTTTTGGCATGTTTGGATGCCGCCCTGCCTGTCCCCGAGCTCCTCCTGCACCAGCTGTCTCGGCACAGCAGGGATCCCCAGGAAATGCCCTCTCCAGCAGCCCCTCAAGGATGGGGACCCCAGCCTCCTCTTCAAGCTGTGCTCTTCCAGTACATATCGGCAAAATAACATCAGAATCATAAAATCATAGAATGGCTTTGGTTGGAAGAGACTTTTAAGATCATCAAGTCCAACTGTTCCTCCATCCCTGCCAGGGCCCCACTGAGCCCTGTCCCTCAGCACCACAGCTCCACACCTTGGAAACCCCTCCAGGGATCAGGGGGACTCCAGCCCTGCCCTGGGCAGCCTGGCACAGGACTGGACAACCCTGCAGGGGAACAAATTGTTCCTCAGCTCCAACCTGAATCTCCCCTGGAGCAACTTGAGGCTGAACTAGCCCAGCTCCCTCAGCCGCTCCTCACCACACTCCTGCTCTAGACCCTTCCCCAGCTCTGTTGCCCTTCTCTGGCCACACTCCAGCCCCTCCAGCTCCTTCTGGGAGAGAATTCCCAAAACTGAGCCCAGGATTCCAGGGGCAGCCTCCCCAGTGCCCAGTCCAGGGGGACAATCTCTGCCCTGTCCCTGCTGCCCCCCCAGTGCTGCCCCAGCCAGGATGCTGGTGGCTTCTTATCCCCCTGGGCACTCTCTGCCTCATCTCCAGCTGCCTGGCCACCAACCCCCCGAGGGCCTTTCCCACTGGGTACTTTCCAGCCGCTCTGCCCCAGCCTGGAGCGGTGCAGGGGGTTGGTGTGACCCAAGGGCAGGACCCAGCCCTTGGCCTTGTTAAACCTCATCCCATCGACTCAGTGGATGCCGATTAGGATCAGCATCTGATAAGCTTGCAAAAGACAAGATGGCCAAGCATCTCTCTCCTCCCTGGCCAAGTTTTCCTCTCTCTGATTTAAACCCCCCTTGCCATGCCACATGTCTTTGCCCAGAAGGGAAGAAATCATCTCAGGGTGTTCCTAAGAGTGACTGTTGTGGATTCAGCTGCTGCCTCCAGCCAACAGAGCTGACCAAACGTGAGCGGATGGCGCCCAGCCAGCCTGGCTGAGAAATGTTGTACATGTGCAAAAGAATCAGTAAGCAAATTTTAATATAAAAATCAAACATAGGGCTTTATATTTCGCACCCTGTAACGCTCAGTTGGAAATGAAGTTGCTTGGTAGACATAAAACCAGCACAGTATAAAATATTTCAGTGTTTGCTTCATTTCCCACAATAGTTGTTACTATTATTAATTGCTAAGCAATTGAAACACCATTTCTCTGGAAGCAAAGGCATGAGAAATGCGCTTCTCCTTGAGTGACGTCCATGGCAAAAATAAAGCGTCACGGAAGGCACAAGGAACAGATGTCACTCAGGCTCCCCTGTTCCCATCTCTAATTAAGTTAAGGAACCAAACAGCTTTTATTAACATATTTTAAAAAAACCAACACAAAACCACAAAAAAATCCCAACACATTTTTCCTGTCATTTAAAAACATCACATTTCTGTTACACAAGCACAAGCTGCTCAGGCAATATTTACTTTTTTCAAGACTATTTGAATATGAAATTTTTTTTAAAAAAAAAATGTTTTAGTACAATTCTGCTTTACGCTGCAGAATGAATGATCAGGAACAGGGAGCAGGCAGCATCCCTACCCTGTGAGCTGTCCTTGGGCAGCGGGGAGAGCTGGAGTTGGTGCAATGTCCTTGCATATGCTTGGGTCAGTTGTGACAAGACAGTGGGTCTTCCTGGGTTTTTCTATCCTAAGAAACTGGGGGAAAAAAACCAAACACCACCTCTTTGCATGAGTGCTGTGGTCATACCTTTGGGAAGGGTCGTATCTACTGGATGGTGTCTGGTGTTTTAACGTATTCCAGCAGGATCCACCATGTAACTCCCATAAGGATTCAGTGGAAAAATACCTGGGAGAGGCCAAACGCTCAGTGGTGAGCGTTCAGTGAGAGGGGAAAAAAGAATGAAGTCATTCTATGGGGCAAGAGAAAAAAAATAAAAATCTGCATGTAAAATCTCATTATATACCTTCCTGGGAGCTTGGTGCCAGAAAGCTCCTCAGGAACTAGAGGAAAAACTGGCCCAGGTTGCCCCAAGAGGTGGTGGCTGCCCCATCCCTGGAACCATTGCAGGGGAGGTTGGATGGGGCTCTGAGCAACCTGCTCGAGTTGCAGATGTCCCTGCTCCCTGCAGGGGGGTTGGACCAGATGACCCTGAAAGGTCCCTTCCCACCCAAACCAGTCTATGATTCTAACCCCATCTGCTGGCATCTCAGACACTTTTCCTGGTCCAGGATCAGGCTGCTGTGTGCACAGACACTGTTTCATGCTGGGTCAATGCCCATGATACGTTATCCCAGCATGCAGATGCCATCTCCAGCCATTACTGAGCAGAGCAGCAAAGCTCAGGACAGGGTGGAGTTGGCTTGGACAGCAGCACACGTTGTTGGCTTCCCACACTATTTTATCCCACCCTTTTTACTCCTCGACCACAGCGATGACACTTACACCTGCGTGGGACTTTACAATGAGTGGCAGGCAAGCGAGTACAGCTCAGAATAAAAGATGAATGCTATTTTGACATCCCTCCCAAGGAAGTGACAAGGGTCAGCAAGTTTCTGACGTTCCTTCTCACCGTGTTGGAGAGGCTGCGTGCTGCAGAAGCCGCGGCAATGCCAAGGAGATCATCTCCAGAGGTCATGTTCCCAAAGATCACAAATGTGGCTGCTGGCACCAATCTAATTTAGCTGCTAAATTAAACATGGTTACTGCCTTGGGGACCTCTCCATAAGAGCTGTCATATTTCTCCAAACCAAGTATATATGCAAATTTGAAAGACTACTGGAGAAATTAATTATTTTCCAAAATAAGAATGCTTAGAATTAACATCTAAGCCGGGCTTCTCCTTGTTTTGCATCTGGGAGCTGTCCACATTCTGAGCCAAAACTGAGGACACCAGTGCCAAGATATTGTGGGCAGCAGGGCCGGGGCGGGGATCCTGCAGCATTCCAGGGGGGGCTGGCCAGGGCTCTGAGCAACCTGCTCTAGTTGCAGATGTCCCTACAGGAGGGTTGGAATAACTGACCGTAAAAAGTCCCTTCCAACCCAAACCATTCTATGATTCTATGATCTTGGCTTACTTTTTGCAACTGAAAATGTCCAGCTGTAATAAAAGGAACACAAATATCTTGCTTAAAGACTTTAACCTTTACAGAGTCATTCCAGCCCACATAAAAGCTGTGGGAGGCATGCCAGCAAAGTACACCACAGCTACTAAAAACTTCACGTTTATGTACACAGGGAGATCAGTGGATTCAGCTAAAGGATTTCCAAGCAGTTCTACTAAGCAACCCTTAATACAGAGCTATTTGGTTTGGGATAGCATCGTTAAATGTTATTACATGGGACTGTAATACCAATTTTCTGGGTTTATTCAATTCAAAACACGGCCCAGGCAGCCAACAAATAGAGCTGAGACCCACAGGAGAAGCACAACGTGGGGCAGAGCTGTTGGCAGCGCAGGCAGGAGGACCCTGCACGAGCTCCCAGGCAGTGTCATTCCTTCACTGCATCCCCAGGACCTCTCAATGTTCCGGCCACATCCCACCCATCAATATTTACCCCATCAAAGATATTTTCCAAAACGTATTCTGGAAAGACCAAACCTATTCCGTACGCCCCCTGAACTCCAGCTTTGCTTTTCATGCTCTTCCTCCTATCTAAGATGGAAATCAGCAACATCTCCTCGTTTAAAAAACAAACGGTATTGAAGACATTTTTAAACCACATCTAGGTGCAAATGATTGGTGAAACACTGGCCCAGGTTGCCCAGGGAAGCTGTGGCTGCTCCATCCCTGGAAGTGTTCAGGACCAGGTTGGACAGGGTTGGGAGCAACTCGCTCTGGTGGGAGGTGTCCCTGCCCAAGGCAGGGGGGTTGGAACTGGATGATCTTGAAGGTTGCCTTCCAACCCAAACCATCCTACCATTCTATAAATGAAGCAAAGTTACGTGAGTCGTATGGATATAAAGAGAGCAATCTCTCATACAATATTGTATGATATATTGTATGAGATACCTCGTATCATAACCTAATAGATGGGAGCACCAGCTGAATTCAGGTGCCTTGTGCTATACGGTGAGAGTTGAATGGTTAAAGACCCATTTCCCCTCTTTCCAGACAGAACAGTGTTTTCAACAGATCTTAACCTTTCCTACTGAGCATTTTGAGTTGTATTTCCTTTTTAAAACCTCCTTTACTGGGAAAAGTCTTAGGAAAACCTCGCAGCCCCCCGTTTCTGCCAAGGCGCGAGCCGGTTTGAAGGCAGGCGCGGGGCAGCTCGAGCGGCCCGTCGCGTCGCAGACCGCGCGGCAATTTACTGTAGCGTGGTCTAATCGCTTGTGACAAAGCGCTTCCATGTATCAGCATGGCACGCTGCTTCCCGGGACAATTGATTTTTTAGAGAGGGAGAGATCCTGGGTTTATGTAACAGCAGGATACAACAGCGGCTCCTACACTCTTCAAACACCCCAGATTATTCTCCGGTCTTTTACACTCTGATTTTAACGCAGAAGAAATGAAGAACCTGCTTTATCACTTGACAGAACAACACAGTCGCTACGAGAGAACCTCACCGGAGAAACACGACGTGGCTTTGAGCCTCAGCAACTAAGCACGTTTCTCTCTCTCTTGCCTGCCTTGGAGTTGCACAGAAAAAAAAAAATAAAAAAAAAAAAATCCATTAGGTTTCAATATTGCTGCAGGGCAATTATTTTTTTCCAGGGCACTCTTTGGTGCTGCCCTGTCACTGTGGAACATCCTTGGTTCCCTTGGACATTTCGCACAGTTGCTGATGTCTGTTTTAAAAAGCTGAGCTACCAAACGCTGGCCCCAACTCCAGCCTGGTACCAAACCTCCCCGCACCACCGAGGCTGTGGGTGAAAATGTATCCATAGATCTGCAGCTTCTGAGCAACATCAGGACTTGAATCATAAAAATCATAGAATGGTTTGGGTTGGAAGGGACCTTTCAAGGTCATCTGGTCCAACCCCCGTGCAGGGAGCAGGGACATCTGCAACTCGAGCAGGTTGCTCAGAGCCCCATCCAACCTCCCCTGCAATGGGGCCAGGGGTGGGGCAGTGACCACCTCTCGGGGCAACCTGGGCCAGGCTCTCACCACTGGTCATCAGAGATGACCTTTAAAATCCTTTCCAACCCAAACCAGCCTGACTGTTCTACAATTCTAAACCTTAGATACATCCACACATCAGCCCGTGTGTCTCCAAATACTGCCCAGCCTATATTCCTTCCCTCAGAGACAAGTGAGAGCGTGAAAATCACCTTCGTTGGGGTGGGAAATGGTCCTCCTTGAACAAGGAGCTACCTCTTAGCCCTTAGCAGCTTTCAGGGCTGTGACACCATCTGTCAGTGGGGGCATTCGGGTGCTTCTCGTAACCCTGGACAGGGCAGAAGAACAAAGTGCTCTTGGCCCAAGACACACCTTCTGAACCAACTGATGAAGCATTTGAGAGACATACACAGAAGCAAGATTCTGGCTGGTGGAACAGAGGCCGCACAAGGATACCTGAGAGCTGGGGTTTTTTTTAAAAAAAATCTCCCTGTCTCTGTTCCTGTTAAATATCCTTCCTTCGGCAGCATTTCAGACCTACAGACCTCATTTAAAAAGGCCGTCAGCCTTGCAGCGAGAAGCATAAGAGTCATCCACAACCTGGCGCTTTTTTTTTATCTTTTTAATTATTAAGCCCTTGTGTTACCAGAGGGACTCAGTCACCTGATGCTCCCAGACCGCTTTTCCCATGATGAATTCATGTTTTGACAGGTTTGAAATCGGAAAGTCCAACTCTTCCAGAAAGAGCAGCCAATGAAATCAACAGCAAGTGCAGCAGATGGAAAAGACCGCAGCTTAATAAAAAAATGACGGACTCGAAATTCAGTAATTTTCACCCTCCAGACAAAACCCAGCCAATTCCCAAGAAAGATTTCACTGTTGCTGCCAGAGGTTTGTTTTTAACGGGGTGTATAAAGCCCCCGGCAGCCTCCCATTGCCCAAGGTCTTTCTTGCTCCTCATAGACAATAAGGGAAAAAAAACCAACCAAGCAGTCAACCAAAATCTCAACACAGCAAGCTCACAATCTGCATTTTGATATGGAAGCCTGCTTTTCCATCTTATTGCAGCACCTGCCTTTGACAACTCTCTCTGCTTTTAGTTAAATGTCAACGCAAGAACCGCAGCCACCAGCAACAGGAGCCTTGGTACGAGTTTAAATCCATATCAATTTATTTTCACCTACTTATCAGCAGCACCAGGCACGGATGGTGCAGGTGGAGGTTCCCAGGAGCTGGAGGTGCTGAGCGAGATGCTGGTTCCTGGGTCAGGGCAACGTGAAATTGAAATTGTTATTATCTTTCATACAATAGCTCTTTGCCGTGAGAATTTGTGCATCCAAAATCTAGATGCAACAGGTTCCCTTCTCCCTCGTTTGAGGCTACTAACAAAAGAGGACATTCCACCACGGTGGCATAAACTGGGCAACAGCCCAAACTCTTCCCTTTGGCTTTGCTTGAGAAGTGCCCCAGAAGCGGTTTAAATTATAAACCGTAAAAATATTACTTTTGTTCGAAGAAATTTAGGGCCAAAGTCCTGACGCCACCCACTCAGCCACTCACCTCACCTCTCTTCTAGTGTTTGCTCTTCTTCACGTGCTCAAACTCCTGCTGCAGCGATGTGAAGATACTGCAACTCTCCTTGCCTCCAACTGATAAAGTTATCGCTGATTTTCTGTGACGCCCTAGTGAAGTCACACCCTCCTTTGGTAAACTGGATCTAAATGGTCATTCATTTAACAATGTCAATGGAGAAAAGTGTAACGGCTTCTAGAGCTTGCTGAATGCAAGAGACTAGAGGGACCAGTCATCATTAGATTTTCTTACAAGAGTTTTGACGAAGAGAATCCTAAAGAGTGTCCAGCTCAGAGTGTTTACTGCAGGGAAAAAAAAAAATCAACAGTTATGCAGAAAAAAACCTCTTGAAAGGAGAATTATTTATCATACTTATCCTCTGGCAAATTAAAAATGAGAAATGGTTGCTGGAACAGAGAAGTGGTGGGTTTTGTGGTGGGTTTTTTGGTCTCTCCAGGTGAAAACATGGGAAAAGTGCCAAATCCACCTCTGGAATTATACCCAGTGCAAAGGCAGAGATAAATTTGGGAGAAATGATCCCGGACCATCTTTCTTGCAGGAGGTGGCAGAGACAGCTCCGCCCATCACTCAAGAAGACTGCCAACTCTTCTTAGTGATGGGGCTGGAGCTTCTCCTGCAGGCCAAGGGACCAGCAAACGCCAGAATGAAACTCAGTTTTACAGACAACTCTATAAATATGGCTGAACCTCCGCACAACAGGTACGAAAATAATCTAAAACCTCTGGAAGCTGAGCATAAAAGCATCAGGACTGACCGTTGCCCTGCTGATGCCAACACTACTCGTGGCACTGACTTTAGTAGGACGGGCGTTTGACACCCAGTGCTGACTGGTGTCCATCGGTTCGACATCATTAGCTGTGGAGATACCACCAGTCAAGCGCTTGTCTCCAAATATAGGTGCATGGAAGAACACTCAAAGTCGAGCAAACAAAACCAACCTGTTTACACGACGTTAAAAATCCCCCAGCACCTTCAAAATCAGCGCTATTTTTAGAAAGTCTTTACATTGACAAAGTCCAATGGTACAGTCAGTACCACAAAAATTGAGAAGGGGTTGCTTTCAGCTTCAGCAAATCTCTCAATAAATAAATATGAGGCTTTGACCTTGTTTCTACAGAATTTGTTAGAGGTTTATTTGTGTGTGCCCAGTAAGTTTCCAAGCAGCTGGATATGAGGGGTTTGTTTGGGGTTTTGAGGGATTGGGGTTTGTTTTTTTTTGATTGGTTAGTTGGCTTATTGGTTTGATGTTTGGGGTTGGGTTTTTTTGTGGCTTTTTAATTTATTTTTTGTTTATAAGATAGTCGAGTGTAATAATAAATCTGGAAAACTCATTGCTAGACTTGGAAGTCGAAACATCCACCATCCCTTTCTACAATCGTTTTAATTGGCTAAAAGGAACGTCCTTTTGTGTCTTTTATTCGGCAGCAGCTATTGTTTGTGGAGTTGAAGGCAACCAGGTAAATCCTTAGTGCTATGCTCAGATAAGACCATTCCTTCTGAAAATGATTTAATTCATTTTAAGGTCTGGCAGAATCACTACAATAATATTCTGAGGGTTCTTGTGAACTGACACAGTGGTAGCTCACCCGGCAAGCCCATGAGTTGTTTTAGAGCTCGAGCATCTCACAGAGGATTATCTAGTCCTCCTTTGGAGACTTGTATAACTCACTGCGTGCTGGCAGTGAATTAAATTCACACCTAAATGTCGGTGCTGCTTCTACCGCTGAATTTTCATTTTCCATTTCCCGTCATTTCCAAACGGAATTGCTTTCTGCACACTTAAAGCTCTTTCCTTTACATCACCTCTTCTTATTTTCCTGAAGAAAATTATTCATATTTAAAGTAAGATAAAGCTAAATGAATATTTCTATAATGAAAATAAATTGGGCCACTAAGGAGCAGTTTAGCAGCTTGTAAAAGGCACAAGCAGGAGAAAACAAATGGAGCTATTTTAAGATCAGCTCTCTGGGCTGCAGTTAAAGCGTAATTTAGTCTTATTATGAGGCCAAAGTCTTATCATACTTCATTAAAGTTTTGAGAAATAGGCGGATGACTCTACTGATATCCATTCCAGTCTAATTGCAAGCCAGCTGCCCTTACTTTTAAGACTTAATTTAAATAGTCACAACAATTAGCTGAACCAGCTAAAGGCAACCAGAAAACACTCGTTTTATTACTGGTGGGGTCCCTGCCTCAGTTTCCACTTGTACAACAGCACAAGGAATAACATCGACTGCCTCTGCAAAACGAGAGTAACCAAAACTCTGAGAGATTAGAGGTCAAAATATGTTTAAATTAAGCACAAAAGTATGCATGGTACCTTTGGAATCAATGGTTACTTTAATGGTTGGACTCGACCATCTGGTAGGTCTCTTCCATATGATTCTGCGACTCAGTGAATAATTTACATTTCAGTTCAGGAGCAAGAGGAAGAAGACCATGGTAAAAACTGCTTTGATCCCTGCACAGACTCATTTTTTAAAATCTATTTGATCTGAATATGTTTTGTTTGGAAACCAAGCATTTGACTTTAGACTCCAATTGTTCATACTCTCTGTCCTTAAGAACTAATTGCTACTCTTCATCTGGCCAAAATTTTTCAATACGCCAAGCCTTCTCAAACGCTTTTCAAAAAATTCTTTAAATCAATCCAATATTTGTTGAAATAAATGGAATAGCTTCAATTCTATTTTTGATTAACTTATATTTAATCCCATGACTAAACCAAAATTCTCCGGTCAATGGAAGCCAAGTTTCCATGAGGAAATTTAACGCATTTCTATACAAGGACATTATTGCTTGCCCAATATCAAAGCAGAAAGCATCGTTGCTGAAGCTCTTCATCAAAGTACATTATTTTTGGCCAATGTGTTTTTGTATAAAGATGATTATGGCACCAAGAGCGACCTTCACCCCTGTAGAAACAACTAGCAGTGGGTTCGAACCTCCTGATGTTCTCAAAACCATGCAAAGCAGACCTAAGCAATTGCAGCAAGACCTGTACTCACACCCCACCACGAAATCTTCACCCCAGCCCACCCATTGCGAGGCACCCCGCTTTGGAAGCCCACCTTGCCATGGCAGCACCGGGGCGTTCCCACCCTGCTGCACAACCAGCGTGTGAAAAACGTGACTTTCTCTCTGCTGGTTTGTGAGGCAGGAAAATCAAGAACCAGGGGCCGGTCGGAAGAGCCCCTCTCCACTGTTAGCAGTCATACATCGTTCACCATCCCCTGTCGTCCCCCTCCAATTGCAGCTCCCAGTATCCTGCAGGCTTTTCCAGGATGAGTCTCTAATTTCATTTCCATAGTCAATGCCAAGCTGAAATGATGCAACAGGACATAGAAGTCCTCAAACTGCACCCAGTTTTTGAGGCCCTGGAGCAGTGGATCGCCAAGATGGGCGGAGTGTGGATGTCAATCCCACTGCTGCCTCCACCCTTCTCCAATAATAGTGCTTCAAAGGGCCAAGATGGAAAGCGATTTCCACAGCTCTACGCCCATCTATTATTCATAGCCTTATTGGATAGAGGGTTATACAACTCATAGCCTTGGGTAGCTTACAAGACAATAATAAAACACAATAAACTCTATAAAGTACTTATCCTGCCTCACATCCCAAGGCACTGCACAAATATGATTTAAGAGATCAGGTCCATCCCGGCTTTATGAGGAGAAAGCGCAGTAAACCGAGACTAAAATAGGAGCTGTGACACCAGCCATATGTTAGTCTACATCTACATGGCAGCAAGGATTGGGTTATGTTTCAAAACATACTTTGAGTCTTTTTTTCCCCACCCCTTCCTTTTTCTTTCAGTGTATAAACCAGGGTAAAACGAGGAACTCTCAATAACCAGCTTGAGATTGCATGAACACATGAACAGGGTGAAGCGCCTGATCACATGAAAAACAACCTGCTCAAATCTGGCAACATTCCCAGGTGTAAAAATAAATTCGTCAAAAATTGTCAGTCAAGTCTCAGAGGGCAGAGAGGGGTAGATAGGAAGGCTGGCTAAGATGCTAACATAAAAAAAAATAGCTTTATTGAATTGATCTCTATTAAAGAGAAAATGACACCTCAAGGGCAGCAGACGTGCGGCACTGTCAGCAGCAGGACTTTTTTCAGAAGGAGCCTTCACCACTTTTGAAACATGCAACTTTGAACGTCCTTGGGCAGACTTTCAGTGTTTCAATGGCACCGTGCACAGCAGCAGGGAAAGGCAGACAAATTAAAATGATAAGGCTTGGAAGTTCATATGTAGGTTGCAAAAGGTTTCTTTTCATAGATTCATTTTGGTTGAGGATGGACTTGATAATCTTAAAGGTCTATCATTGACCTAGCACTGCCAGGGCACCACTAAACCTTGTCCTTCAGCACCACATCTACGCTCCTTCTCATGTCTCAGCTGCTTACAAAGGACCTATACATTGGATTTTTTACATTTCTTTTTTTTTTTGGTATGGCCTCCTTGATAGGACAAGAGGAAACGGCCTCACATTGTCCCAGGGGAGGTTTAGGTTGGAGCTGAGGAACAATTTGTTCCCCTGCAGGGTTGTCCAGGCCTGTCCCAGGCTGCCCAGGGCAGGGCTGGAGTCCCCCTGGTCACTGTGAGGGGTTTCCAAGGTGTGGAGATGTGGTGCTGAGGGACAGGGCTCAGTGGGGCCCTGGCAGGGATGGGGCAACACTTGGACATGATGATGTTGAAGGTCTCTTCCAACCAAAACCCCTCTATGATTCTCTTTTCCCAATATTCTTGTGAGCACTTCAATCCCCCTATCCAGCAGAGCCAAGCCCAGAGCAGAGCCCCACATGCTTTGCAAGAGCTCTTCAGAGCCCTGCAGGCTGTGTTCGGTGTCTCTCTCCCTACCTACAAAGAGCTACAGATTTGGGAGAAACACCTTTCCTTCCTGGCTCTAGAAAGCCAGGCTGAAGCCCAGGCTGAAGCAGAGCTGGCAGAAACCAAACTGAACAGAACCTTTTCCTGCAAACTCTGTCCGAAGAGCATGGCCCAGGAATAACAAAACCAGCAGCAGAGCCCTAGGCTTTCAGTGCACTCGCAGGATTTGATTCATATTGGGGCTTTATCGCAAACGCTGCTCAGAAATATGTGTAAATACAACTCAGTATTGCATCAAGAAAAAAACAAACCCCACAACTCAGGCACATTATCAGAGCTGCAGTACATGTTGGGATTGCACCACTGAGAGCAATTTGAAGATTGATATTTATTTCTCTCACTATATAAATTACATCTGGAGAGAAAAAAAAAAAGCAAAATAGGAGACATTGTAATAAACCAGCATTTTGTTCTGACTACTTTATTAACGTTAGAGCTGAGCAAAACCAGAGAACTGTATTTTATTTCCTGTATTATATTCTTTCTTTGCTCAAAAAAAAAAAGTATTTCAAATTAGTCCATAACATCTAAGAGCTGTTCCCCTCCTCCAGTGATTTTAATTTTATTAGCCTTTGGAAATGTTACTCTCCTGACTGGTTGGAGGAACATGGCAGGGTGATGTGCCCGCTGACATGTTTAAATGGAAAGGTTCTCTTTGGCCTTCAAATTTAGCAAATCAACACCACCCCCAGAATCAAGCACTGCACTGTAACTACCGACTCACACCCAGACCCACTGCCACCACAGCCATCCCAAAGGAGGAGCAGGAGTTCAGTTTGGTCTCATTTTCATCTGAAGATCTTGGTTCTATCTGGTAATTCTATTTGTGGTTTGAGATATTGCTTCTCCACAGAGCAGAGGCCTTGGGGAAACTTCTGCTATAATCAGAAATTATTTTAAAAATATCATCTGCTTCACTTGTATTATTCTAGCCTATTAACATTCATCTCTAAGGAAGAAAGAAGGAAATGATGCAAAAGTCCATGCCTTGAAGTCCTTTCTTGCAAGGACACGCTTCTTGTTTTGGAAAAAACACTTAAGAGCATATTTCAAGTTAATATTAACAGAGCAGAAAACCCTGCTGGAAGGGCATACCAGGCCAGGCTCCGCTCTCCCCTTTCAGCGCACGTTTTAGAAGCACCTGCCTGCTGGTCCTTGCTGAACCTTTCTGCTCCCCCGTGGCCACGACGGAGCAGCAGAAGAGGGCAGATAAATGAGCGAGTGACGATGATGAGCGCCTGCTGTCCGGGGACACGCTCTGACTGCGCCCGCCCTCGCCGGCAGAGCCTATCAATCGGCGTTCGAACACAATCGATGATGCCGGTTAATGACTTTGGGGTCCTTCGCAAGGGGGAGTTTCATTGAGGGTTGGGACGTTACAACTCCAAACGGCGCAGCCCTAGAGGTGAAGCACAAAGCTAACGACCCTGGGCAGCAGTCACACGTCCCAGAGCCTCAGTAATAAAGACAACCTTTCCGCCACCAGGAAGCCACATTTTGGGTTCATCACCTGCATTTTGGGCCCTACAAGGACTGGTTTCTGCTGCAAGGGATGTGGGAGATCAGTGTGCCCCAGGATGGGACCTCTTTGGGTGCTTGAAGGATGAGGACTGTTGGAACACCCATCTCAGTGACGTAAGAAAAGTTTGAGACGTGGGACTGCCCTTCGGTCGGTATTTACAGGGACATGAAAAAAATTCATTTATTCCAGAGCAGACCTGTGTAACAACTCCACTAAAAGACGTATTTAATGAACATAAGCATAATGAGCTGTCCACACTTTTGAAATGCACTTGGCAAGACAAAGACCCTAGATTAAAAAAAAAAGAGGAAATTCTTCATCCTTCCTTTTCACCTGGCACATGAACCAACAGAGCACCCCAGGGCCAGCTCCAGGGCATGGTCATGGCTCATCTCCCCTCCTGCACACCTGGCTTGGGAGAAACAGCGAGAAACATGACGTGCAGATGACACGAAATCAATACGATCTAGCAGCGCATAAGGGGAAAGCCAAGGGAAATCAGCTGTCACAAAAAGCTTGCAAAAAAGTGTCAAGGAAAAAAAATCAGTGGGTTAGAGAGGAATGGAACAGGCTTTGGATTAGGAAGTGCTGGCTGTGCTGAGCTCCTGGGGAAGGAAGCTCACGTGGGCTATGGATGAACAGAATATACAACTGAAAAGTCTCTGACCTTTCTTCCCAGCCACAAAATGAAAAGCACTTATCTTTCAAGACCCATTTAGATGATATGTGCTGAAGGTCAGGTTGGATGGGGCTTGGAGCAATCTGCTCTAATGGGAGGTGTCTCCACCCATGGCAGGGCGCTTGGAACTAAATGATCTTTAAGGTCCCTTGCAACCCAAACCATTCTGAGATTCTATGAAAGCAAAGGAGCTTGTTTCTTATAGCACTCAAATAAAGTTACAATTCAGTTACACTTATTTCAGTCAAATCAACATTTTATTTATAGGAGATCCATAAACCTACCAGTATATCCCACTATTTTATTTAGAGTACTGAGAAATTACTGGTTCCTCATATTTTCTTTTGAGTCCGCATCACAATTCATGCCTTGGAAATATATTTATTCAGAGCTCTCCTATAACACAATTCCTATCTGACAAGATGTCTATCAAAACATGTTTTCTACTGCAACAACATCGTGAGTCACAGAGCGACCCAGAGATCCCGACCTGCAGGTATTTGTTTCTCAGTCTTGTCAACTAGCAACCAGTTCATTTGATGGTCTGTAAAAATGTCATCTCAGGAAGGCAAATATTTTTCTAGACTGCT